>JAVSCE010021567.1:0-369849 GCA_032199065.1 Smutsia gigantea
TTGTCCAAAAGCGTGGGTGTTGGGCGTGTACGATTTCTCATCAAATCCTCACAAATTTTTTCTTCTCCGGTTTTGCGGACGGGAAACTGATACGGCGGTCACGTCTGAAGTGTTCTTCAAGGTCATAACAAGTGCCTTTCAGCATTCCTTTTATCCGATTCATCCCACGTTCCGCCTCCTGATACTGTTCTGAAACGGTTGTCGAATGTATAAAGCTTGGAGATTTGGAAACTCCCCTTGAAATGGCAAAGTCGGAAGGTGATTCACCTTGTAGGACCTGGGCATCTGGCAGTTACTAGCTGCATAATGAAGAAACTGACAGCTTTTTCTGTTCTCCATCTCTACATTAGTTATCTTCTCAACTATTTTATCCTTTGGCTATTGATGCAAATATAATGATTTGTTTCTTAATTGCTTGCTGTAGATATTCTTAAAAGCCTTTTCTGGTTTCTTTAATAACTATTAATCACTTAGCCATTAATCACTGGCCTCTTAGAAACTACATTCTTAGATTCAGAAAGGATGTTGGCATCTTTGAACCCCATCCCTGCCCTTGTCCAGACTCAGAAACCATACAGCAAAGTTTCTCAACCTCAGTACTATGACATTTGAGTCTGGATAATTGTCGGTGTACGCAGGGGGGTAGGGGTGCTATTTGAATGTAGGATGTTTAGCAGCATCTTTGACTTCTGCCCACTAGATGCCAGTAGTACCACTCCCTCACCCTCATGTCTCCAGATATTGCCCAATGTCCCCAGAAGGGCAAAAATCATCCTGAATTGGAAACTACTGCCCTAGAGCAATTATTTTTCAAAGGTAGCACACAAAATAATTGAGGATCATAGGTTGCAGTTTCCAGTTTATTGCAGGTGGAGCCCAAAAATCTGCATTTAATCAGCATTTTCTTTGCCCATACCCACCTCTATCATTTCTGATAGAAGTGACGTGAGAATTGTACTTTGAGAAACAGCGATGTTAGACTAGTTGCCAGGGAGAGGCTTATGACTAATGAACCTGAGCTTACTTTTCATATTGTTTACTTTAAGGACTCCCCCAGAAGGTTTGAGAGCTCCTTTAAATTATGGGAAGACTGAAATAATGCCAGTCGTTAAAGGACTAGTTTCCATTTTGTTTTTAATGTATTATCTGCCACCCTGTCTTTTAAGCAGTTCATGGCAGTGCTGCTTCTGAACTGTTTTCTGGAGTTGCCTAATAGACATCTTTACTTCACAGCCCTTTCCGTGGGGAGATGGTAACCATACTCTATTCCATAACCCTCATGTGAATCCACTTCCAACTGGCTATGAAGATGAATAGAGAGAACCTGGACCACTACCCAGTGGGGACCACAGCACTGGTTTGAACCATTACTCTGCACACGGACCAGAAAAGTGTATGGGACCTTAACACTCACCTTCTTTACTTGTATCAATGACCAGTATACTGATCTTCCATCCCTTTGCGTATGACAGGAGATGGCTTAAATAAATAACCTAGATTGGTCATGAGCTGAGAGTTGCATTCTTTTTGTGGTATTTTTCTCTCAAATTATTAATGTTCAGTTTCTACAGTGAAGGTCTGTAGCTGCTGTTTACAGTGATTCAGGTCGGATTCAGGTCTCTGAATGACAGTATTTATAACATGTTGTCCTTGGTTTCTTAGATCTGGGGTGCATTAAGCAGAGACCAGGAGTGGAGCTAAGTATCAAGATTAGGTACTGATAGACTCTGGATGGCAGAGACATTGAGTGGCTAGCAGAAAGGTTGCAGTTTACATCTGAAAGAGGTAACTATGATTTTCAGAGGAAATGCTTCCTCTGTTTCAGCTTTCTCCTGTCCCATTCCGCCAGCATTTGTTGCAGAATACTCCCTATCATCAGATACCTGATTTTCTCCAAAGGTGTCAAGTACTCATCTGGGGTCATCTCTCAGCACCTTGAAGGCTGGAAGGGTCAGGAACTTTTGGAAAAAGGCAGTATGACACCTTTCTGCATATAATACTGGCTTTGTTTCTTGTATTAAAACCTTCCTGTAGCCATAAAAATTGAGAAACAATAGTTATAAGATCACCCTTAAAGAGAAATTAAGATTTCCTTTTAAAATCTTCAAAGTAGCTGGATAGTTGAAGTCACTGTTTGGGGAGGATGAAGTTAAAACAGCATGAACAACAATCAGAAAAAACGATTACATCAGTAGCAATTACAGTAAAAGAACATGATTGGCTTGGGCTGATTTTATTCTCAAGGCTCAACCAAGACAGTTTTGTGGTATGATTCAAGAGGCTACAAAGTTGTGGTCTGTGTGGTACATACAGGAAACGGGTACTACAGAGGTGAAGTATATGGATATGGTGGGAAAACCCTTTCCAGTAAAGGAAGGAATCCCTGCTGTCCTTGCCATTCCATGATCTAACCACAGCCTGTGCTTGAGCCCCTGTAGAGCTGTTGTGCTTATGGCCAGTCTGAGTTCAGGACAGATGTTCTTAACATCAACACGCTGCCTGGCCTCCCTCAACTGGGCACCACGTTATCTTTTATAATCCTTGTATATGGGACATTAACCTGTCAAAACATAAATGTATAAATGTACTGCAATGAAGGATTGGCCTCACATTAAACGTGAAGTAGTTGGTAGAAGATAATAGAATTTAGGCCTTCTGTAAATTGTTTCATACTATATTGGGCATATAGAATAAATTGAACCAAATTACACAAGATACACAATTGTGGGGACTACATAACATTCTGAAGTGTGTAAATGCTCACCTAATCCTGACTTTTTTTGTGCTGTTACATAAACATTTACGAAGATAATTTATGTAGCTTACTGTGGAAATAAATTTTAGAAATTACTGAGGTTTCTAATTGCTATACCATGCTACCTGGCTTAGATAAATCTTTACTTTTTCTTTACTTTTAAATTATAAAACATAAAACTCCCCAGTGTGTGTTTATATATATATATATATATATATATATAGGATATGTGGGGTTACAGGGTAATACCATAAAGTGTTCCACCAAGTTCCAGGAGCAAAAAATGCTAAGAAACTAAATGTTATGATTTATTCCATCTTCATGATTACACACATTATAGGGCAGGGTGGATAATCAAGGCAAATAAAGCAAACTCTTTTCTCCCCTCATTTAACCAGATACAGCATTTTGCCATTTTTATAATGCCGGTTGACTTTAATTCACTGACGGGTTGAAACCCGCCACAGCAGATCTCTGCGATTTGGGATCTTCCAAAACTACTCCAGGGATCTTGATTCCTGAACTGCACTGTGAGCTATGAAGTGGAGTTCACTGCAGCATTCTTAAAGCTTTTATAATCTTATGTGAGATCTTAAAACATCTTGTTAAGGCAGGGAACTGTCAAAGCGATCACTTGGCTAACCCAGTCCACCAGCAATCTTTAATAGTTAAGTTACTATGATAAAAATAAAACTGCTTCCAAGCATTGAATAAAACTTGTGCTGGGATCCCTTTTCAGAGCATTAGCTCCCTGAGAGAAAAGGGAGGTCCTAACCCATTTCTTCCATGAATAACCCCAGTACAGTGTATCTGATGTCCTTTGCAGCATAACTCAGAGGAGGTCAGGCAACCCTGATCATTCTAACAAGTTTACCAGTATTTATGTACAAGGTATATTTAAAGCTGATCTTAGACCAAGTATTGCAATCATAATCCCCAAAATCATTGTTTTAGCACATTGGGTTCCTGCAAGGTGCAGAGAAAAGTGAGAAATCATTTCAAAGCAAAGAGTGATGGTTCATCTTTTATAGGTGAGAGGAAAGCATCAAGGAAGGAAAACTCCTCCCTCCTAAACTCCTTATCAAATTGATGGCCATTTTCACATCCTTAATAGACAAAATCCAGAGTCCTCAATTTCCTGATTTGAGGAGTCCATTTTCAAGGTGACTGTCAAGGTCAAGAAGAGTGTTGAGGCTTTTCTTTGCCACGGCCCATAAACTCCAGTCCTTCGATGGGAATCTCCTTCTCTTTTATTGCTTTCTGATGGGAGAGGAAAACACATGGTAAAGGTCTATATGAAGTTTGAGGACCAAAGTTTGTAAATATGATACAAAAGTAAATAAGACTGGACTACTAAGGACTTCCAATCATGATTCAAGCCCCATGCTTAACATAAATACCATTATGAAGAAATTAAGTGTAAGATCAGAGAGATTGGAAAGGAGTTGTGAAGAATCATCAAAATTCATAACAGTATCACTACTGTGACAAAAACAAGTTCAAATATGGGTTTTGGGATTTACCGGCTACGTGACTGAGCAAGCCTCAGTTTTCTATCTGTAGGATAAAAATTAGCAACTCCACCTGGAATTACCCTGAGGATGTTTTAAATTAATTAATGGGGAGTACCTTATCCAGTTTTTAAAATTCAAAGCAGTTCACATACATTGGGCTGGAATGAAAATTTCTTGGTCAAGAGATAAACAGGCCAATAAAGGGATTGTAACAAAAAAATGAGACTCCATGTCTAACAGGCCAGAGAGACTAATATTCCACCTTTCTCCCTGTGGGTAAAATTCTAACATTTCCAGAATATCTCGCCAGGCTTTAGTACATCTGAATATCAATGGGTGTTCTGAGGTAGAAAGTAGTATGGCTTTAGTGCATTTGCATCATTCCTCAGGGGTGGAGAGAAGTTCATCTCCGTATCAATGGGTAATTACCTAGGTCCGGAGGGCTTACCGGTACCTGAGAGGTGAGGGGGAGGGCTGGTTTTGCTTCTGGTGGAGCAGGAAAGAGAAGGTCCGGGACTGCAGTTTGTAAGCAATAAACGGATTTTAAACTTTATTTCTCCCTTTGACTGATTTCGGTTTTCAGAGGTATTTTGCCCCGGGATTTCCTCTCCCTGTACTTACTACACTCCCCCAAAATAATACTGGAGAAGTGCACCACCACACAAATCAAGGCAATTTGATTCTAGTGAACTTGGACCAATCATTTCCTATTCTGCGTGTCAGTGTTATATGTATAAAATACGAGTAACTATGCCCACTTTGCAAATTTAGGATGAGCACCAAATGAACCCAAGAATGTTACTGTGTCTGTCAAAAGTAAAACACTGCAAAAATATTTTGTTATTCAGAGAGATACTAGGCGGTACGGGGAAGGAAGATGGTAGGGGAGAAAGCTCCTGTCACTGACACTGAGGCGTTTCTTCACCCTCCCCGTCTCTACACCTGCGAGAAACTATGCGTGTCCAGGGACACCGCAGAGAGAGTCCGGGGCCTGGGAGGTAGATGCGAGAGGGCTCCGGCCACAGCTCACCTGAACACACTGCTGGTAGCGCTTGAAGAGGTCGGTGCACGGGTCCCCGGAGCCGTCCCCCTTTAGGAACTTCTCGGCAAACCAGCGATTGAAGCACTGGTCGTACTCGCGCTTCATGTCGGTGCATGCCTCCCCTACACTATTCATGGCGGCAGTGGTGGCGCGCTCTGCCTTCGTCATTCTTGGGCTCGTCGCTCGGCCTTACGTGAGGACGCGCTACGGAGGCCGGGAAACAGAAATGTGGGCGCGGGCTGTGTGGCTGGGCTTTCGCGGCCCCGGGCGCGGGCTCCGGGGCCTCGCCTCCAAGGCGGATCCTCAGGTAAAGGCTGGGGACATCTAGGCGGGTGGTAAAGCGGGTCTCTAAGCTGCCTAGGCCCCAGCTGTGACCCACACCCTCCGCTTCATCCCCACCCAGGGAAGTGGCCGGGTCACGGCCGAGGTGATCGAGCACTTGGAGCGCCTAGCGCTTGTGGACTTCGGCAGCCGGGAGGCCGTGGCGCGGCTGGAGAAAGCCATCGCCTTTGCCGACCGTCTCCGCGCGGTGGACACCGATGGAGTGGAGCCCATGGAGTCAGTACTGGAGGACAGGTAAGCTGGCGCCTGCAGCCTCGAAGCCTTGCCTGTGGCGCTGTCCTAGACATTTCAGGCAGCGATTAGTACGTCAATTCACAGAGGGGTAAAGGGCCTTGGCGAGATGCAGTAATTTTCCCACGGCGACCCCTTGGGGAAAGTGCTTTCACGCTTCCTCTTGTTCATTGTGGATCCTATGTTTAAAGTCCTCTAGGTAAACGACGAAATAAAAATAAAATCCTCGAGACCACCCGTAACTAGCAACAAAACCCGAACTGCTAGTTAATTGCCTTCGAAGCCCTAGTTTTATAGAGTCCTTGCTTACCAGTTGGACATAACTGCCCTTGACATTCCAGCCACGTTGGCTTGCTTACTGTTTCTCCAACATGCCACATTCGTTTTTTGCCCGAAATCTTTGCACTTTTTTTCTTGGCAGATCTTAGCTTATACCCTCCAAAGGGCCTCTCCTGACCACTCCCAATACCCTCTTTCTTTCCAGTCCCTATCTCCTTATCCTGTTGAGTTTTCTTCTAATATTTTTCTTATTTTTGTTTATTTATGTCTCTTGTTATTCGAGTGTAAGCTCGTATCCGACTTGGTGTTGGATTCCTGTCTCAAAATGTTAAATGTACGTATTTTCTGACCTAGTGGATCCCTATGGAGATTATCTGTAAAGGTACATCAAGGCGTATGCACACATGCATACATATACTCATAAATAAAAAACAAAAAACCCCAGAAACAATCTAAGTGTTCATCACGGCCAAACAAATTATTATTATACAATGTAATATTCAGCAGTTGTTAGAAATGAAAAAATAACAATATATACTGATATGGAAAGGTCTTCAAATTTTATTTAATAAAAGGGAAAATAGAAAACATTATGTATGGTATTATCAATACTTTCTATGTAATCTATCATATATTCTGGTGTATGCATTGTTTTGTCTTGTTCCCGAAAAGGCATGCAAGAAACTATTAATAATAGTTTTAAAGAAAGTAGAAATGAACAGAGAAGTTTTAACTTTTCATTTTCTATCTTGGGCCAAAACCACAATTGCCTAAGGAGGCAGAGTAATAACACAAGTAGTGATAGTGGCCTGTAATACAGTAGCAAAGGGGGTGGGTCTTTGACAAAGTAGGTTGTGAATACTATAGTTGACCCCTGAACCACCAGGCTTTGAACTGCATGAGTCCACTTATATGTGGAATTTTTTCATTAAATATATCGGAAAAAATTTTGGAGATTTGTGACAATTTGATAAAACCATTGTTTTCTTTGGGTTAAAGTGTATCATACATATTAACATACAAAATAAGTGTTAACAACTGTTTGTATTATTGGTAAGTCTTCTGGCCAACAGGCTATTAGTAAAGTTATTGAGGAGTCAAAATTGTATGTGGAATTCTGTCCTTGGGGGGGGGGGGCACACCACTAACCCCCATGTTGTTCAAGGGTCAGCTGCATACTTACTTATAAAGGGTGCAGCCTCCACCCTCCTCTGCCACTGTTGCCGAATCTTAATACATTTTTAAAGACTGCTCTTTTTTGAAAAGCCAACTTGTTTGCTGTTTGGTACTGCAGCTTCTTGGGGAGGATGGGTATGTAGCTCATAAAAATAAAAGCAGTATACAACTTTCCACTCTACCATTTTCCTGATGTGATTTTTTTTTAATAAACTCCTAGTACAAGTGGGAGCAAGAAAGATTAGCTGCCATTAGTATCAATAGGGAGAGCCAGACTTACCTGTAACCATAATTTTTGTGTAAAATGCTTGCCAGCCTCCAGTTCGCACCTTCAGTCTTTCTTTCAAATCCTGTCTATTTTGGAATCTGACGCTCAGGTCTAGAGCAGTTAACCAATTTGCCCAAAGTTGCACAGCACTTCAAAACAGAAGTTGTCATTCTCCTAACCCAAGCCCTTCAGGTGGCTTCTCAGTGCTCTTGAGGATAAAGATAAAAGCTTCATCATGGCCTGCAGGGCATCATTTAAACTCACCCTGCCCACCTCTCCAAGAGGGTGCTTAGGGACATCAGCCCAGAGTGGTGCCCCAAGAAACAACTCCTGGCAGCCTAATACCAGTGCAGAGGCCAAAGAAATGAAAGCAGCAGAATTGTCCCTCCAACTGGTCAGGCCAAGGGCTGACAGAGGCTCTTCTTCCTCTGTGCTGTATTGCTTTTTTTCTTTTTTTTTAAGTATCGTTGATACAATCTTACATTGGTTTCAAGTATACAACACAGTGGTTCAACAGTTACCCGTATTAATTAAATCCTCAACCCCACTAGTAAAGCTACTGTCAACATAGGAAGATGTTACAGAATGGTTGGCTATATTCTCCATGCTGTACTACATACCATCCCTTAACCAACTAATGATGAGATTTTGTGCCCCTTAATTCCCCTCCCCCATGGTAACTGTCAGTCACTTCTATGTCTATGAGTTTACTGCTATTCTGTTTTGCTTTTATACTCCACAAAAAAGTGACAATCATACGGTATTTTTTTCCACCTGGCAAAATACCCTCTAGGTCCATCCATGTTGTTGCAAATGGACTGCTGTAGTGCTTTCATTAAATGTTTTTAGCATTCCCCAGTTGCTGGTTAAAGTGCCTTGTCTGTGAGCTTTACAGTTGAACCCTGTCTCAACTAGGGTTTTTCCTCTGAACCAGAATACAAAAAGATTTGAAGGACTCTTTTCAAGTCTTCCAAGTATATAACTAATACTAGCCCAAATGTGTACTTATCAAAATGGGTATCTTGCAGTATTTGGGCTTCATTCTCTCACAGAACTCTGAGAAAGATGAATGCTTAGTTAATAACTGATTGGCATCTAAGGAGCTCATCTGGTCCTGTTTGGAGTTCTTTGCATGAATTTGAAGTCAAGAGAAGTTCAAGTGGTGTCTCTTGGCATGCCACTGTCACAGACCCTACCTTCAGTAAGTAGCCTCTGATTAAGAAAATAGGGAGGTGTGGGTTTATTCTAGAAACAACTCCAGCATAAACAGTAATTAGGTGGAAATGTGTGGTTATTTTTAAAGGGGTGAATTTTGTTTTTCTTGTCACTTATGTAAGAAACCTGATTACCAAGGGAATTAATAAAATAATTGCTTTTAGATCTACTGTTGGGAAACTACCTTTTAACTACTTGCTGGTCATAGCAGAAAGTCTTATTTTGTCAAAATCTCCAAGTGTCCAGCAACACTTAGCAGCCTCCAGTATGTAAGGACTGGGCTGGTTATGCGTGATTACAGCAGGTTAAATACATAGGAACACTCTGAATGAGGGGTGGGGACTGAGGTGTACCTGGGTGCACTTACTCTTCTCAAAGAAGCAGGTGCTATTCAGCACCTACCTCTTACTCCTGTGAGAATGCAGGCCCAGCATTTTCAGAGCTTTTTTTTTTTGATGTCATTTAATCTACTCAGCAATTCTATGAAGCATTCTACAAATGAGAAAACTGATACATGGAGAGGATAAGTAACTTGTACACATGCCATGTGTGGCACTGGGATTTGAATTCAGCTGTGATTCAGGAGCCCAAGCTCTTAGCCATTGTTACATCACCCAACAAAAATATAAACTCCAGAAGGTCCAATGGTCACCTTTACAGATGGCTTTTATTATCCAAGTTTTATTAAATGGATGCATAACCCTTGTATGGTTTAAAAAAAAATCTAGTATAACCCCCATTTTCTTGGCAAGAAACTTAAGATCTGGAAAGATCATACTTGTTCAAGGCCACAAAGTTAGGATAGTGCCAGAACCTGGGATAGACTCCAGCTCTGCATTCGGTACCATGAGTGTTTACTGTGGATAGCCCTAGGCTGGGTGCCACAAAAGAAATAGGCCTTTCCCTCCACCCCAAAACTATTAGAACTGATAACTGAATTCAGCAAAATTGCAGGATACAAAATTAATACACAGAAATCTGTTGCATTCCTATATACTATTGATGAACTAGCAGAAAGAGAAATCAGGAAAACAATTCCATTACAATTGCATCAAAAAATAAAATACCTAGGAATAAACCTAACCAAGGAGGTGACCTATATCCTGAAAACTACAAGACACTCATGAGAGAAATTAAAGAAGACATAAATAAATGGAAATACATCCCATGCTCATGGATAGGAAGAATTAATATTGTCAAAATGGCCACTGTCCCTCGGGCAATCTATAGATTCAATGCAATCCCTATCAAAATACCAACAACATTCTTCAATGAACTAGAACAAATAGTTCTCAAATTCATATGGAACCACAAAAGACCCTGAATAGTCAAAAGCAATCCTGAGAAGGAAGACTAATGCTGGGGGATTACATTTTCTGACTTCAAGATCTACTACAAAGCCACAGTAATCAAGACAATTTGGTACTGGCACAAGAACAGACCCATAGATCAATGGAATAGAATAGAGAGCCCAGATATAAACCCAAGCATATATGGTCAACTAATATATGATAATATACAATAAAGGCATATACAATGGGGAAATGACAGTCTCTTCAAATAACTGGTGTTGGCAAAACTGGACAGCTACATGCAAGAGAATGAAACTGGATTATTTAATTCCATACACAAAAGTAAACTCGAAATGGATCAAAGACCTGAATGTAAGTCATGAAACCATAAAACTCTTAGAAGAAAACATAGGCAAAAATCTCATGAATATAAACATGAGCAACTTTTTTCTGAATACATCTGCTGGGGCAAGGGAAACAAAAGCAAAAATTAACAAATGGGACTACATCAAACTAAAAAGCTTCTGTACAGCAAAGGACACCACCAGAAGAACAAAAAGGCATCCTAAAGTATGGGAGAACATATTTGTAAACGACACATCCGAAAAGGGGTTAACACCCAAAATTATATATAAAGAACTCATATGCCTCAACACCCAAAAAGCAAACAACCCCATTAAAAAATGGGCAGAGGATATGAACAGACACTTCTCCAAAGAAGAAATTGATGGCCAACAGGAACATGGAAAGATGTTCCACATTGCTAATTATCAGGGAAATGCAAATTAAAACCACAATGAGATATCACCTCACACCAGTTAGGATGGCCAACATCCAAAAGACTAGGAACAACAAATGCTGGCAAGGATGCAGAGAAAGGGGAACCCTCCCACACTGTTGGTGGTAAGGTAAATTACTTCAGCCATTGTGGAAACCAATGTGGAGGTTCCTCAAAAAACTAAAAATAGAAATACCGTTTGACCCAGGAATTCCACTCTAGGAAATTACCCCGCCCCCCAAAAAAGATCCCAGATTCAAAAAGACATATGCACCCCTATGTTTATTGCAGCACTATTTACAATAGCGAAGATATGGAAGCAACCTAAGTGTCCATCAGTAGATGGATAAAAAAGATGTGGTACATATACACAATGGAGTATTATTCAGCCATAAGAAGAAAACAAATCTTACCCTTTGCAACATGGGTGGAGCTGGAGGGTATTATGCTCAGTGAAATATGCCAGGTGGAGAAAAACAAGTACCAGATGATTTCACTCATTTGTGGAGTATAACTACAAAGCAAAACCGAAGGAACAAAACAGCAGCAGACTCACAGACTCCAAGAAGCGACTAGCAGTTACCAAATGGGACAGGTTGGGGAGGGAGGGAGTAGGGGAGGGGGATATGATTGGCACCCATGTGTGTGGGGTCATGGGGAAGATAGTGTAACTCAAAGACAAATAGTGACACTGGCATCTTGCTATGGTGGTGTGTGTGCGGGGGGGACTCAATAATATGGGTGAGTGTAGTGACCACAATGTTGCTTATGTGAAATCTTCATAAGATTGTATGTCAATGATACCTCAAAAAAAATAGGCCTTTCCTAAAATAATCCTATGAGAACAGCCTGCTAAGCAGCCTTTGCGCCCAGATGTTTGTCACATCTTTGCCCTTTACTTTAGCCCTCAGTCTGTCTGGCTCAGAGCAGATAGCTTCACTACTCCCCCATCAAATTGAATAAACTGCCTATTTTTCAGCCCAAGTACCTGGAAGCATACTCAGACCTCTTGTTGTGCACTTTTAACATTGAAACAGTAGTGAAGCTTCATAGACAGGTTCATGTCCTGTTTGGTTTCACTAGTTTGCCATCTGAATGCCTTAATGAAGCCACTAAGCCCAAAGAACAGTGGGAGATTCTCAAGCAATGTTTATGGTACATCATGCAAGGGCAGGTACTTTTATATACAGAGGGGACTGTGGTGAGAAATGCACTCATCTCAGGAGTGCCAAAACTGGGCTCAGATCCCAGCTGTCACTTATAACCACTCTTTAGCAAGTTTCTGCACCTGCCAATAAGTCCACTTCCTATCCCTCCATCCAGCTATTCCCCCATCTTTCCCCTCTCACAGATCTCCTCCCCTCCCCCGAAACACTGCCAGGGAACCGCGAGACGTGTGTCGACGGAGAGAGAGGCATCCCGCTTCCGGCCGCCGCAGCCTCCAGGGAGACCCCGCGGCGTCGGGACAGGGCCGGGATCCAGGAAGAGGGGAGCTGCAGGCCCCGTCCTCAACCGCCCCAGCGGCAGCCCCCAGCGAGACGACGGAAGACGACTTACTAATGGGAGCTCTGCCAAAAGTTCCCTGCCATGGAACACAGCTTGCCCTGATAAAAAAGCACCAGCCGGCGGAGCGGCCCGCGGAGCGACCATAGACCCAGCCCGCCCGGTAACCGCGCTTCTGGATCTGATGTGCTCGGCTCCGCTCCGCGGCGGCGACGGTGAGAGGAAGAGGATGGCACCCTGGTCGCCTAGACGCCGGCCGGCAACACTCTACTGAGTAAACCCGTTCCTACGGATAAAAGTTCCGGCCCGCCCTGTGGTCGCGGGGGAAGCCGGCGGAGAGGAACAGCCTGTGGGCTCGCGGAGCTGAGGCCGGGAACTGGTGCTAACGAACGCTCGCGGCTGGCGGGAGGCCTCGCGAGAGCTCCGCGCGGGTTTCTTCCCAGAACCCGCGCAGCTCGGTCCCCCGCGAGCTCCGTCGGTTAGCAGAGTAGGAATGAAATGGGGGCAGCATCCCAGCTCGGGGTTTTGTTATTCCATCTTCCAGCCCGCCAGAGCAGCACTATGGCATTGCATTAAGATGTAAGATTTCCTGACTTCAACTCTTTCTCCTGAGATTAGAAAGAAAAAGATTATTTTAGCCTCAAAGACCTACCAAAACCTACCGGTACCAAGCCAAATACGTTCTTAATGGAGTCCTTTTGGAGTGAAACGCAAACTTAAGAGTAGCAGTATTTCTCCTAATACCAGAGAACTGCCAGTTTTGCAGAACAGCTAAAACTATTTTTCCTTTATTACATATATGTATGTGAATATATAAGTACATACATGTATATGTGAATATATATTCACATATATTGTACCAAACGGAAACATACGGCCAAAAAAATAGTTCAATTTCACAAGAAGAAATAATCTGTTTCGCCTTGTGACATTGCATTTATTGTAAAACATCTAGTTATTTTCTAAATAATTAAACACACCTCAAAGTTGTTCATAGAAGACTAAGATGTTATGAAGTGGCTTTTTAAAAAGGTATTTTTCACATTGTTGGTGGAGACCAGTTAGGGTGTGGTGAAATTCAGTAAGCATGATAAATATTTTCCTAAATGAAATATAGCATCAGATACAGCAGGGGTATTATTTTTAAATTTTGATTTGTCTTTCACATATACATATATATGGCCAAGATGTGAAATGCATGTCAGCAGCTTAACATAAAAGTATTTTAGTCACATTGTTACTCCCATAAAGTCTGCTGTGAATTAGATTGCTATCCTTGGTGGTTGTCCTCTGTATCTTCAAGGATCTAGCATATTTCTATCTTTCAACTACTCCCTCTTGGTTCTCCACGCTTAAAATCTTTTGCAGAGAGTGCAGAGGACTCTGGCTGACTCTTGATTTAGTGTTAAGAGACCTGTTTGAGGTAGAAACTTCACAGACACTTCCCTTCATCACCCATTGACCAGAATAGGCACATGCCTCTAATTTAACTGCAAGAGAGGCTGAGAAATTGTAGGGGAGCATGGAGTGTGTTTGATGAACACTACTGTCTTCAGATCACAGTCTAAAAAGTTTGAAAGGCAGCAGTTTAAGAAATACCAGGCCGTAGGCTACTTAACAGAAGTTCAGAATTTCTTCAGCTCTCAGAGGTTGTCAGCCTGACGTCATCCAGAAGATAAAGATACTGTGACAAATTAGTATTGTTAAATGTTTTGTTCTGTGTGCCCCATTACACTTTGTTTTTACAACTAGACTAGCATTCTGCTTCATACCCAAGTCGGACTCTTCTTCCCACAAAACTGTGAGCTCCTTCATCTTTCTATCTCCATTAGTTTAGGGCATAACACATAGTAGGCACAGCACATACTGGTATTTGAACCTGACTCTGACATAATTGGAAGGGGGAGTGCTTAAAGAAAAAGAATATGGCATGGACACAAAATTAGATTGAAAAGTGAATATTTAGAATGCAAAAAGAAATCACAACAAATCACTAGAGTCTTGGAGATTCAGGTCCCTTTCTTTTGTGAACGCTTTTAGGCAATTTACTGAAAATGCTACGTAGAAATGCTTCCTGTCTGCAACCTGGTTTCTGCTTCCCACCCAGAGTTCCAAATACCCAGCAGTCCCTGGTGCTCTCAACCACCGTGCAAGTCAGGAATCTGAAGCTTAGGCTACACTAGTTTCAGGGTAAATTGTCTCTGAGGGTACCTTATAAATGTAGGTTGAATTGAATTGACTTGAGTCAAAAGCCAACTTCGTTTAAGGATATGTCTGGTGGAGTAATGCAGTTTACAAAAGCTGTTAAAATGCACAGATAACCCAGCTTACCTGCATGCAAAAGATGATAAACCATGCTGGTGTGCTTCTTTTTATTTATAGATTTTGTTTAACTTTTCTTTACAATTTCAGGAGAATTGTTTCTCAGTCATCACTACGACATAATTTAAACATACTGGTATCTGTCTTGTACCTTCTAATTTTTCATTTACCTTGTGCTTTACAAATGTGGATGTGAACAATGCATTCTTGATGGTAATGTTGATTCTTCTGGGACAAAAAAGCATTTATCTTTTTTCCTACAATGCTTTCTCCACAGCATGAATGCTATTTCTCAGAAAACTAGAGCCCAGAAATTCAGAGGCTTTATCAAGTTCACTTAGCCAGTGAATGGAAGGAACAGCTAGAATCCAGTTCTTCTGATTCCCAGTATAGTGATCTTCTCACCCAAGTATACAGCTTCAATAAAACTATAATGACTAAACTCTAAACACATTTTTCCAGGACACTATTATGAAAGACTATCTTTTCACTTTTAGATTATTATTTTAATTTGCTTTGGTAATAATAGTCTTTATTGTAAAAATATCTTCTCCTCTATCTAGTCATTCACTGTGCCTCCATTTATTTTAATTGCTGGGTACCTGTATTGGTTGATGACTAAACCTCTAATACATGTCAAGAACTAGTCAAGAACTCGGCCTCTAAATTAAACTGATTGGGTTCAAGTAATGACTCTGCTACTTAACCAGTGGTAACAGTCCTGAGTTCAGACTGCTGTAAAAAAAAAAAACCCACCATAGACTGAATGGATCAAACAACCGTATTTATTTCTCACAGTCCAGGAGGATGGGAAGTCCAAGATTAAGGTGTCAGCATATTCAGGTCCTGGTGAGTACCATCTTTCTGCCTTGCAGATGGCCTTATATGGCAGAGAGAGAGAAAATAAGGACATTAATTCCATCCTGGGGCCCCCCACCCTCATGACCTCTCTAAATCCAATTATCTCCCTAAGTCCCCACCTCCAAATACTATCACACTGGAGATTAGGGTTTCAACATATGAATTTGTGGGAGACACATTTCAGTCAAACTACTTAGCCATTCTGAACCTCAGTCTCTTCATCTGTAAGATAGGGATAATCATGGTTACTAACTTATAGGGTTCAGGTGAGGATTAAATGAACTGTAAATGAAACTAAAATAGTGCCCGGAACATGGAGGAGCTCAATAACTCTTAGCTTTTATTATTTAAAAGAAGTTTAAATCCTACAATCTGAACTATATAGAACTCTGCTTTCAGAGATAAGGAAAATAGTGCTACCTTGATACAAAGACATATTCTACCTCATAACAGTAGCTCCTGACAGTTTAATGCATTTGTACTCCACAAAGAACAATAATCAAATGTGTTAATTTACAATGTGCCAGTTTACTCATGCCATTAGGCATTTGTTCTGCCCTATACACTTCTAGGTCTGAATCCTCAAACAGTTTGGGGGATTCCAGAATTCACTTACTGGTTTCAGTTAGTCTGAAAGGGCCTTTGAGAAAACATAGTATATCAGTAAGAAACCTTTGAGCCAGAGTCCAGTATTCTTATTGTCTGAAGATTCCGAGGACCAAGAAACAGCCCATTTCTAAGATTCCCCAGAACAACAAAAAAATGTCCAAATAATTGGTAAACACCTTAAGTCCAGTTAAGGTGATCCAGTTAGGAAGCCTGTCTGGATTGTGATTGTACTGAAAGTTTACCCCAAATTATTGCATTGTTTTGCTAAAAAAAGAATTTAAAGAAGGGAAATTCATGGGGTATATAAATGGAGGCCAGAAAGGTCAAATTTGACAAGGCGAGTGTATGAGTTTTCTATTGCTGCTATAATAAATTATGACAAGTTCAAGAGCTTAAAAAAACCACATTTAAAAAAATCTTAAAATACTGGAGGTCAGAAGTCCTAAATGGGTCAGTCTCACTGGGCTAAAATCATGGAGTCAGGACTGTGTTCCTTTGTCTTGCCAATGGGTTTCAGCACCGGGCAAGTTCTCTATGGTTTCAGTGTGACCAAAGAAATGACAGTAGAATGTTCTTGGAGTGAAAGGGTTATACCCAACTTTATTTCCACGGTGGCAGGTCAATCACTAAAATCCCAACCACTCAGAGTGAGTCTGTATGCAGCAAGCCAGCTCTCCGCCTCTGGGCCTCTGTCCTTGGTGCTGCCACCACTCCAGCCTCTGCTCTGCTCTGCTCTCTTGCAGCCTTGCAGCCATGCCACCGTGTTGCCCAAAACACTGGGCAGGGCTCTTTATATAGAGTCAATAACTACGCATTGCCCACACGTGTGTAGTGAGCTAGCCAACCAGGGCCAGGTGAGAATCCTAGCCATAGGAACCACATCCTTCTTAACAGCTTAAGAGGAAAACCTGTTTTTCTCACCCTTTTCAACTTCTAGAGGCTCCCATATTCCTTGGCTCGTGGTCCTCTTTCATTTTCAAAGCCAGTCATGGTCAGTTTGGACTCTCACATAGCATCACTCTGACACGGACTCTTTTGCCTTCGTTTTCCATATTTAAGGTACCCTTGTGATTACCACATTGGGCCCAGCTGATAATTTA
Organism: Smutsia gigantea; assembly: GCA_032199065.1. Classification (NCBI taxonomy): domain Eukaryota; kingdom Metazoa; phylum Chordata; class Mammalia; order Pholidota; family Manidae; genus Smutsia; species Smutsia gigantea. Next base: position 17,288 of record JAVSCE010021567.1, read on the forward strand.
GAATTATCTATTTTAAATTCATCCAATTAGCAACCTTAATCATACCTGCAACCTTAATTCCCCTTTGCCATATAGCCTCACATATTCACAGGTTCTGGGCATTAGGACGTGGACATCTTTGGATGGAGGGTGGCATTATTCCGACATCTGCAGTGCCTTCAGATTGTTCAGTGGCTCTGGCCCACAGACTTAGGCTTTTCAGCAAGTACGTTTTTGGAATAGAAGTGGGTGCATCAGAGTGCTATATAACTTGATAAAACTAACTCCAAGTAAGTCCTAGTTACTTATTGTATACTTACCAAGAAATCGTCCAATAATAATTTGGCTTTCCACATGGATTTGTCTATAGAAATATAATGCTCTGAATACTAAACAAAAGTATCTGGTCAATTTGGCAGTTATTATCCTTATAAGTCAACAAGTTTGTATTGTGTTTTTAATATATGGATTTCTGTGGGCTTGATTATTGTATGTCCCTACCTAGGAGATGGTCTAGACTTGATAAGCTGCCAGCTCAAGTTTCAGAGTTTGCAAAAATGAAGGCCAGATCCCCAGATCCTAAGGAAGTCCATCTGTCTCATTGGTCTTCCCAAATAAGTGTGGTCTTCTGATTTAATATACTTTCCTCTCCAAACCTAAACTCAGAATGGATCTCACCATCTGGCTATGGACTGGATACTCTTCTAACTTCTCCCATTACATCCTTTTATCCCTGGAACATAAGCCAATTCTCTTTCTTCTTTTCATTCTTACTTCAAATATGTATATTTTAATTAGATTCTTTTGGCTGCTAGAGAAATTTACAGTTTACTATAAAAAGAAACACAACTGACATGAGAACTGTAACTAGAAAACTGTCCATAACTGAGGCATACTTGTTTCCTGTGTTTTCTTGTTCTTAAACGCCCCTGCTATTTCCCCACTTTATGTCATTGTCTTGCCAATGGGTTTCAGCTCCAGACAAGTTCACTATGGATTCAGTGAGACCGAAAAAATGATAATGGAATGTTCTTGGGATGAAAGGGTTTATACCCAACTTTATTCCCACAGTGGCAGGTCAGTCACTAGAATCCTGTCCACCTCAGAGCAAGTCTGCATGCAGCAAGCCAGTGTCTGCCTTTGGGCCTCTCCACCCCCGCAGCCATCTCAGTCTCTGTCCTCCAGCCTCTTCTCTCCTGCAGCCGTGCAGCCCAGAGCACTGGGCGGAGCTCTTTATATAGAGTCAATAACAACGTATGGTCCACATGTGTGTAGTGAGCAGGCTGACCAGGGTCAGGTGAGAATCCTGGCCATAGGGACTTTGACTTTCTCCACAGTCATAGCCTCTACTAACTGTAATTTTAGTTTGTAAGCTCTTCAGCATTTCTTTATATCATGAACTTTCAGCTTCAGTCAATTTCACTCTACTTCATTATCTACTTTTTTTTTTGGCTTGTTTGTTTACATAGATAGAGGTCACACACACAAAAATATTGTCGAGAGGCAGCCCTAAATAGAATGGCCATTATTAACTTGGAGTGATGGTCCTTAACCTTGATTACACTTTAGAGTTACTTGGATTGCTTCTAAAATATTCTGTGTCTCAAACTCTCCCCTGAGGTCTTCTGTAGAACAAATACACATATACCTGTGTTTATATGCCTGTGTGCTTATTTATGTTTGAGCAAGGAGAAAAATGTGGAAAAATATTCATCAAGACATTTAAAATGATAATGGGATTAGTGAGAAAGCTAGAACAGGGTCCACTGCTAGGGTGTGGAGTCTTGGGCAAAATTTTTTGTGGGGTCTCTTTGTGTAAACATTCTGTTTATGTAATGTTTCTATATAAACATTCTGATTAAAAAATGTTCTCCACTGGTACCTGTCAGGCTAAAGACAAAAAGGAGTGTACGTAAACATTGTGCTATGGTTTGTTAATTTGTTTCTCACAGGGGTATAAAGTTCTAAACTTGCTTTACATGTATACTGAGGTTGAACAGATTAGTAAATGGATAGTAGATAATGGGAGCCGATATCAATGTCTGAAAAAGAAGTTGCAAATCATCAAGGGGAGAAAGAGAGAATGAACTCTGTGGTGATGGACTGGAGTCAGAGACTACAGAATTAACTCTGTTCACATATATATACAGATAGATATACAAAATAATTTGTATGCATATATCAGTATACACACAGATTCCATAGGTCTGTCTGCTGAGGAGAGCTGGAAGCACTGACGCCCCAGTTGCAGTGGAGCACAGTCACACCTAAATCTTGATTTCTAAATACCATTCTCCAACAAAAGGAATCAGGGTCCTTGGAGAAATGCCTAAACTTAAGACTGGGCAGGGAAAATATAAGATGGTTCTGACTGATCTTATACTACCAGGAAGGAAGTGCTCAAAAACAAAAGGATAAGAAGATGTCAAAAGGATACAGGAGTCAACCTGAAAGAAGCCCAGATGCAACACTGCCAAAAACAACAGTAACAAAATAATGTAGCATTATAACCGAAACAACAAAATAAATGTACCTGAATTTATACTGATATAAATACATGCTGGAACAAATAAATGAGTAAAAAGAGATAAATCTTTTTTACTGAAGAATTCCAAAGAGTACCTGTAAATACTTGCCTTTCCATAAAATGGAACTTAATCCCTCTCCCGTGAGTATGGGCTAAACTTAGTGGCTGGCTTCCAAAGAATAGATCATGGAAAGGGAAAATAGCAACTTTATAGTGGAGACACCTGGTCAATACTGCCTTAACTATGTGCTTAAGATTAATAACAGTGCTAAGGCATGTTGGTAGCACATATTCCTGACATGACATGATGAGAAAACACTTCACCTCTGTGGTTTTTCTCCCAAAGGCCCATAACCTCATACTTAATTATGAGAAAAAACATCAAACGAATTCAAATTGAGGGACATTCTGTAGAATACTTGACTGCTCTCTCCAAAAATTGTCAAGGTAATCAAAAACAAGAAAGAACTGAAAAACGGTCACAAACCAGAGAGAATGATGGAGACTTGATGACTAAATGTAATGTGGTATTTGGGTGGGATCCCAGAACAGAAATAGGACATCAGTAGTGGGAAAGCCTGGTCAAATCCAATGAAGTCTGGCATTTTATTAATAGTAATGTACCAGTATTAATCTCTTCATCTTGACAAAGGTACCATAATTATATGAGATGTTAATATTAGGGAGAACTGGGTAAAGGGTACATAAGAACTTTCTCTATTATCTTTGCAACTTTAATTCTTCCAATTTGCAACTAAATCTTCCGAAATAAAAGGTTTATTGTAATACATACATACACACACACACACACACACACACACACACACACACACACACACACACACATATATATACACTCCAGATATGCTCAGGGCCCCTGAGGAATGGGCTGGAGCAGCATCTCATGCAACTGGGTCTAAGGGCAGTACTGGATCCCACTGGTGTTGCGTGTGGTTGGTTTATGCATGGGCATTTGACAGTTCTGGCCAATGCAGCAGGGAAGATGTCACCAGAGACATTCTGGGCAAGGTCTTAAATTGAAGCATTTGGAAGGAAAAGAAATCAGTCCCACTGCTGCTAATGACCATTGTGTCTGTATGTCAGTGTTTCCTAACCCGGGCTGGTTTTCACCTCCATGGAACATTTGGCAATGTCTGACGTCTGTGCTTGTCACAACTGTAGGGAGGGTGCTGTCTACTGTCACATCTATTGGGTAGAAGCTAGGGAGGTTGCTAAGTATTCCTCAGTGCACAGGGCAGCTTCCCCCCAAGTGAAGTGTCCAGCCCAAAATGCCAACAGGGCCAAGGCTGAGAAATGGCTGTATGTGATAATTGTCGTGTGTCAGATGTGCTATGCTTATGAGGACAAAGTGACCAGGCTAAGGATTTACTGAAGTGAAGCATAGGGCAAAAACTGATTCATAGGGACAACACAGTGGAACCACTAAATTAACCCTCTTCATTCAGCACCTGCCTGTGGACATCTTGTTAGGTGAGATAGTAAGTCCCTCCATTGTTTAAACAATTTTCAGTTGCCACTTCTGATGCCCACAAACAAGAGTATCCTAATTGACATAGAAGCAGAGAGAGAAGGAGTAGGACAAAAAATTGTGGCGGGGCTAAAAGCACAGGCTGTCCAAAGGCAGAGGAAAATGGTCAATCTGGTACAAACACTACTGAAATTCTACTTGCTCTGAGAAGTCCAGAACATAACTTTCAGTGTTGTTGAAATGCTCAATTGGGCACTTCCTTCACATTAACCTGCACTGACTTTATTCCTCTACTCAGAACTTAGACTAAAACTTATTTGCAAGTAACTTGAAATCAGGAAGCATGTAATATACTTTTAGTATATTCTTTGAAGAAATAGCTCCAAAACATTTCTGTTCAAAGATATTTTAAATGCTGAAAAGGAAAGATAGTATGATCTCTTTAAATTTGCCACTTAGAAAAAATTTTGGAACTGAACTTGGAAAATAACTTTTTATGTTAATTGTTAAAACAGTGGGTAAATTGGAGTAGGAAAAAATGGAGAAAGAAAAACATCATATTTTTCTTTTCTTCTTTTCATTCTGTTGTGATAAGAAGAGAGAAATCAAGGAATATACACTATAGTGAAAGGCTTTAGATGGTCTTATGGGAATTATTTATTTAATGAAAGATGCTTTGTGGAAACTCCGGAGGCAAAATATTCAGGCACACATGGCCAGTAAGAGAATTGCCTTGTATAAGCTGATTTAAAAATTTGCTTTAATAAAAATTTGAAAGCCATGGTTTGGTCAAATTGCAATAGAAAATATTTGGTTTCGGTGAACTAATGCTCTTATGCTATCTTTTCTTGCAAAGATTGGAATTTAGTAATGATTAGAAACTCTTCTGATATGAGTAGCTTTTAAATTCACATCATTGAATATAGAAATCCTTATTCAGTCGCTGGGTAATAACTCCTGATCTATGTGAAATCAAAGTCAGCCACCTGAAATATTACCATAGTTAATAATAGCTACAGGTACCTATTTTCTTTAGTCCTATTAACAAGCCCATTATGTAGGTGTTATTATACTGTTTTTATGGATGAGAAAATTTAGGATGAAAGGTTAAATAATGAGCCCAGGTTTACATGTGTGGTGTGATGGAACCAGGATGCAATATCTATCTGTGTGCCAGGAGTGTGTATGGCTTCCGTATTACACTAATAGTGCCCACCAAGAAGGAACTAACCAGCAATGTGTCAACACTGAACATGGGGACAAGCAAATGTCACACTACCACAGGCCCTCACATAGTACTGAGCACTTAATGACTAGTGAATCCTCAATAAATACACATTGATTAATTTTTTTTAAATGCCCTTGCTGAACAATAACTATCGTTCAGGAATGGTGAGCCGAGCACTGAGCTAAACAGCAGCCCCAGATGCTAACAAGGGTTCTTCGGGTACCTAACCCAGGGGCCTTGGACAAATTCCCTGAGGCTCCTTTTTAAAATTAGAATAACAACACCTGCTGGGCCTGCTTCCCAATATTGGGACCACACATGGAAAAGTTCTTTGGAAAATGTGATTTGTTGAACAAATGAAAGACTGTACAGTCTCAAATTCTAAGTTCAGAGAGGCCCCACTGACACGGAACCAATCCTTTGGAAAAACCAGCTCCACCTCCACTGCTTAGATTTGATTAGAGTGTAAACCTAGCTCTACATTCCACTCTAAGTCTGGCTAATAACTTCACTCCTTCATTGGATCTTACTTCTCTGAACCTATTTTTCTGATTTTCTCATTTGATTCCATCACCCCTCCAACCCAAACTCATGAGCATATTTTCCAAGTCATTTTCTGGAGCTCAAGAGAAGAAAGTAGGCTGCCCAGAGGTTCAAAAAATTCTGTTCAAAGAACACGCAAACCTTCCGCCCCTTTTTCCTACCCTAGATGATATTAATCATATTTTTAATTTCCTGTCTATTATGATGTTTTGACATCTTAAAATGTCTCTCTGGCTGGGGAGAGATTTGTCTCTATGAGGACTAGCCAACTCTTAGGGAGTTGAAAAGAGCCCAGCCCACGACATGTCTTTGATTGGCAGACGAGCCAGTCGGGAGCCATACCTCCTGTCTCCGGCTCATGTATCTCAGGAGGCAATAATCCTCTGCCTTATCCCAGGGCCACAGGCCAGGCAAGCCCTATGGCCCGCAAATCCCAGAAAATTATTTAAACCAGCCAATTCTAAACTGTTCACCCTGCTCTATTTTACCTTTCCTTCAGGGCCCTAATAAAAGATCCTGGCCTAAATCTATCACTTGCTCCTGTCTTTGCTTCCTGACAGAAACTGGTGTTCCTTCTGAGGCCCTGGGTGGGGAACACCACCTCCTGTTTCTAGTGGGGCTGTGACTAACATTAAACTTTTCTTTCAATGGCACTGACCTCACTGTGTCATCACTCAAGTCACTTTTGTAAACTGAGACATCAGCCCAGAACACAGACTCAGCAGGTCTTTTCAGAGCCATAAGCTAAAGTAGTTTAAGAAGAAGTGGAGTAACTAGTATTATTAAGACTTCCACTTCAGGGTGAGGTTGTCAGGATGTACTTATTTTAGGATTCTCATTCTCTTCATTGGCAGTCTTTGATCTATGTTAAAAACAGTGAAGAGTCCATCTGATTTCGACTCACAATGCTTTCTTTGTGAGAAGAGAAAATAGCATAATATTAACTAGCTACCGCTGTGGAGAGCTGGAAGTGATATCACCCCAGAAGTGACATCACTGGATCCAGGCACCAGGAAGCGAAGATCACCAGAAGTGAGATCACCGGAAGTGGAAGTGACAGCACTGGGTATGAGATCATCTGGGAAGTGACATCATTGTTAGTCTGTCTATATAAGCTGTGCTCAGAAATAAAACTGCATCATTTGTCCGCCACCAGCGGTCAGTGGACCTCCTAATGCCAACTTTTGTTTCTTTGTCTTTCTTATATCTTTCTCTGTGTTTCCCTTAATCTCCTCATCCACTGCTTTCAGATTCAGCTGGTTTGTGGAGCTAGCTGGTCTTTGCACTCCTCCCCCATTCTTTTGGTTTTTTTTTAATCATTGGACTGCCTTCTCCTCATTCCCTGCCCCACCCCCCACCTTTTTATTAAGTCTGGCTTCTTTAGTGTTCTTCTGTGAGACTGGAATGGCACTAAAGACAGACCTTCCTCTCTCGTGTATAAAATACACTCAACATCTTGGTCCAATCAGACTGCTCTAACAAAATACCACAAAATGGGTGCCTTAATAAAAACAAACATTTCTTTCTCATAGTTCTAGAGGCTGGGAAATCTAAGATCAAGACAGACTGATGTCTGGTGAGGGCCTGCCTCCTGGCTCCTAGCAGCTGGTCCTTCTGTCCTCCCAGTGTGGAAGGGGATGGGGTCTCTCTGGGATCTCTTCTATTACAGCATAAATCCCATTCAGGAGGGCTTCGCCCTCATGACCTAGGCACCTCAAGACCCCTACCTCCTAATGCCATCACATTGGACATTAGGTTTCGATATATCAGTTTGGGGAGGACAGGAACATTCAGGCCATAGCACTAAATACCGTAAGAATGTGGGTAATTTGCCCATAGAACGCAGAACTGATGACTGCAGCAGGAGAGCCCTCCAGCTATCCTTAATTTTATTTCCTTCTCCCTAGAAACACAAGAGGGGCTGGGGGGAAGGGTTTGTTCCATCTCCCTGGCCTTGTTTCCCCTTCTTGTACTTTTTGAGGTGACCAGTGGAAAGGTGGCCCAGAGGTGGCACCTTCATTTCCACAGTTGCTCCTAATAAACCTTTTTCACTCATTCAACCAACTGGAAATAAAAGCTTGCGGGGGCTAGATGCCTTGTCTGTGGTGTTCACGTCTGTATCGCTGTCTGGCACGCCGTGGGCGCTCAACAAACACTTGAAAATGAAGGAACCATTATTTTACTGAGCGCTTCTGCGTGCCGCCACCGCTCCAGGGAGCTGAGGTTAGGAAGCTAAGGGCGGCACTGCACCTACTCTGGAGGCCGACACTAGGCAACAAAAACAGACGCCCCGGGGGCTCTACCCAGCCCCGCACTCAGGGCGGAGAGCAGCGCCAGGCGGCGCTGGGTGGCGGGCGCGTCGGCAGGGCCCGTGCAGGGCCGGTTCCCGCTCCTCTGGCTCCTGCCGCGCAGATCTACCTGCTGCGCAGCAAGGCCCCCGGGAACGACTTACGAGTCAGATGGATTCGCCCCGGTCCTCGAGTTCTCGCTCCCAGTGCTGCGGGCTCGGTGGCACACACCTGTCGACCCCGTCGGCCCAGCTGCGGCTCAGGCCTGCGGGGCTCCAGGAAGCCCTGTGCCCCCCTCCCCGGCTGCGGACCAGAGCAGCAGCATGGCCTCAGAAAACCCCCAGCTTCTTCCCCGCGACCTCACTCTCACCGCTCTGCGGAGGAGCCGTGGACGCGGGGTCGGAGCTGGGGGAAGCGCGTGGAGCGCAGCCTAGAGGGCGGCTCCGGTGCTGCACGGGGTGCTGCGCGGGGAGCTGGCGGTCCCCCTCGAGCTTCAGGGGGGACAAAGTCAAACGGCCGCTGCGGTGCTTTCTCTCCAAGCCTCTGGTTTAGCTGCAGCCGGAGAAACCCGCAGTGCCCAGGCCCGGCCTCACGGGCTGGATTCCCGAGAGCCCTTGAAACGCGCATCTTAAACCCTAAAGAGCTGCTAGAGTCCCGGAGGCGGGACGGTGGCTGCCGCGCGGAATCTGGCAGCGGAAGAAGCGGCCCCGAACAGCGCGGGTGGGAGTCTCCCTCTCCTCCCAGAGTCAGCTTTTGCGGACCTGCCAGGCCCTGTGACCTATGCCTGACATCCCCAGATGCCGCCAGCCACATTGTTGTGTGGCGAGTACGAGCTGGGGGTGGGACGGAGGGCTAGCAGAGGAAGCATTCATGTCCCACGAGGAATATTGCATCTGTACCCTCTCGTCACTTCAACCGACAATTTCAACATTTTCACTTTCAAAAATTTCCAAAAGAAAAAGGTCTTCCTTCTTGATAAGCATGCTTTATGGTTTGTGTTCATAAGATACAGAATCATATCGCCCACTATGGACACAGGAAACCAATCACTACCCTTTACAATCATAGAGTTGCTGTATTATTTCTTAGGACATGAATATTTATATTATGGATAGGTTTATTCAGCTGTGGTTGTCTTTCACTGAATGGAATTAATTTTATATAGTCAAACCTTAAAAAAAAGTGTAGACACAATAACTGTAATAAAAGTAGTCTTTGCAGTCTTCCTGGTCTGTCTCAGGCAGTGAGTGACAAGCGCCAAGCCTCTGACCTGGGTCTCTTTTCTCCCAGGCATCAAACCTGGGCCTGACTTCGGCCTTGAACCTGAGACCACACAAGTGAATCGGACAACCTTTCCCTGGGCGTGACCATGCCTATTTCTGTAATGGTCACCAAGCTCTCCAGACCTTTGAATCTGTCTGTGTACAGTTGCTGCGATGCTCCTGAACCGTGGGGGGGGGTAGATCATATTTGAAGGGACCCGGGACGGCCTAGAATGATCCTTGTGAAGCATCCACAGAGCTGCCCAATAATGCCCTTCATGTTCATGGAAAGCATGAATGATGCCTGAATTAACACAACGTGCTCACACTTAACAGGTCTGTTACTCAAATTTCTACAGGTGAATGTGAGCTCTTGCTTTTCTTTTATCTTTGATGTCTTTATCAGTAAAAATGATTGAATATAATTATTTTAAAAGGCTTCCTGCTTTGGCAGTCTGATGCCAGCCTGGTACAGCCACGTGCCGGGCTCTGATTTCGGCACCCGCTCCTCCCGAGTACCCCCTCTCCCCATCTCTGTCCCCAAGCTGTGCGAGCCTCGGGACCCTAAGGTCTGGCTAGCTGCGCTTTGCTCTCCGCAAGGAAGCGGAGCTCCGGACGGTAGCTCAGCGCAGGGCCCGGCGGGGCCCACAGACCAGCCACCCAGCTCCGCGGGCAGCTCAGGAAACCCGCCCTGCGGCGTCCGCGAGCGCTTCTGTCCCCGCGCGCCGCTTTCCACGAGCGCGCAGTCCCAGGGCCCCCGCGACGCGAGCCGCCGCGAAGGCGTCCGGCGGGGTGAGGAGTGCCGAGGAAAGAGGCAGAGATCCTGCGCGGAGGTCTGCGGCGACCGCTTCCTTCCACCTTCGCGGGGAAACTGTCTGATCAGCCCACGGGTCCAACCCCAGGAGCAGAGCATAGGGACCTCGCGCCCGTCCTTTCCAAGCCCCCGGAGTCCAGCGCTTCTGTTCCCTGGGGCGCCGGGCACAGGGCAGAGGCTCCGCCTCGCGCTTGTCTGCGCCCGGGCTCTGCCGCGTGGTGGAGCCCCTTTGGTCACCGCTGCGGGCGTCCTCAGGTCCCAGCCCGAGGACTAAGACGGTCCCCTCGGCGGCAGGGGGCGGGTCTCAGCCAGAGCCGCAGAAGATCCTCAGAGTCCAGGTCTCTGCCTGGGTTTCTCAGCATCTGCGTTTCTGATAACGTCTGAGGTCAGCCAGTTTTGCAAGGGGGCTGAAGAACCCAAAGGGGGAACTGATGGAGTTTCACTCTCCATTTCTTTCTCCTTCATTTTGGTCAGAGGGCGCATTGTGAGGCTTTTTCTGCACCTGAGCGTCACTTTGATGAAATGAAGTAAAATGTTATATGCCCTGAGCAGTCATGTAGGAGAGGACCTGTTTAATCATTGGAAAACCCGACTAGTTGCATTGCTCCAGAAAAAGGAATTTTGAGATTCTGGCATTCATTGTGAATTTAGTACCTCTAGAATGTAGAATTGATTGTTTGAATTTATTTTCTAAAAAGCTGGTAGAGTTGGAATGTTCTTTGAAAATTCTAACCAGTTTTTAAAAGACGACCCCCCCACCCCCAATATGCTGAAAGATAAGGAAGTGAAAGCATGGAAGAGAAAATCTTAGAAAAATTAGGTGGGACACCTACTGAAAACTGGTGTCCCTTTTTTATCCTTGCCCATCAGTTTTTTTCCTCCTATTTCAGTCCCCAGTTTGCAAGAGGAAGAAGCAAAGAAAACTATCCACATCTCATATTAAGATTAGAGATGTCTAATTACTCAAATAAACACCCAATATTTCTTTATTCTTTAATGTGGAGGTCTAACTGACAAGACTTTAAAAGTTGGATAAAAACTTTCCTGAGGACAGACCTTTTCAACAGTTGAAGCACCAGTTCTTTGTAATTTATATATCCCAGCTAAATCTTTCTTGCTCTCCTCAAATGGAATAATTTTACCAGGCAAAGTAGAAAGTACTGCCTAATGTGTTTTGAAAGAAATAAGTTTATGATGCTGAGAGCATATTTCAACTAACATCATTTTTATTCTTGTTTTAAAATGAGTATTTCAGATTGCCAGATCTCAGTATCTTTAGACTTGTATTTGGTAAAATGAAAAGGGGACATATTCTTAATTTTAACTTTCTCCTTTGTTTTGGCTGTTAAGGATGAAAAACCATAGGTTAGGTCTTTGAATAACCCCACAATCATCCTTAGTTCACAAATTCCTTCCAACTTGGAAGAGAGTGTAACTTTCTTCCCAAGACTGAATAATACTTACTTTTCTTTTCCATGTGTTGTCTCCCCATGCTTCCATTCTAATAACAGGGAGGCTTGGAAATATGATTTCCCTTATATACACAGTTTGAAAAGAAGTAGGAATGGTTTCAGTAGTCAACACATACTGTCTTTACTTTCCTTATAAATATTATATAGAGTCTAGTTAGTTCTCCACTGTCATTATCTTCATCATCTAAGCAATATGAGAATATTGAGGGTAATGCTATTCAGAATTTGTACAATATCAATAATTTTTTTAATTGCTCTTAGGGATAATTTTTTTAAATTTACCTCCACTGAGTCACCATGGTTCCTTAAAATGGAATAAAATTCACTAAAATATTGCTTGTGTCTTCAGTATTCTCACTATTAAATAATCATTGTGTCACTTTTTATAATTCTTTAACTATTTCAGTTGCCTTCAAAGGAAGCTTTTAATTTATTTGGTTCTTGAACACACCAACATCTTGAGAGTTTCCTCATAGGCTGTTTCTACAGAGGGCTATTATTGGAAATAGTTGCCCTGAATTTATGTCTGTTCTTTGATGATGTTAAAGTGACTTTGTGGGGGTTCTCCCATTTTTTGATACAACTTACTTGTTACAATGAGAAAAGAAATAGTTCTCTTTTCTTGGGCCATAAAATACTGAAGCCAAGTAAGCTCAAATGTGACTAGAAGAAAAAGAGGGTAACAGAAGTAAGAACCTGTTTCTCAGATGTTCACCTGTTTTGGTATCAGTATCAAGTTATGAGGTCCTGTGGAATTTATTTTAATTGAGCAGCCTAGAAGAGTCCTTTTTATTTCATTTGACTTATATCTTGCCTATATATACTTGGATTTTTTTTTTAAGTATCGGGAGGTTAGGACCTGGAGCCTCTAGATGTCTCTTTGATTCTGAGATACTTGGCTTCATGAGATACAACGTAAATGGCTTTTAGGAATTTCTTAGTAACTAGATTATGGTGGTGTTTGGTAGGGCTGTGTTAAAGAATGAGAGTTCAGCCAGGCTTGAGGGAAAAAATAATAGTTGCCTAGAGGAGGTGATTAATTTAAACCACACTATTCACTATCTTGGTTTCAGACCCTAGAATCAAAACAGTTAGATGAACACATCTAAAAACTTGTTTAGATCCTGGCCACTCAAATCGACTGGGGCCCTAGTGGGGCTTGCAGGAGAGCTGGTGGCTATGCTGGGGATGACCTGCGCAGGTCTGCCTTCCTGCTTGGCCGCTCAGGAGTGCTTCTGCCAGGGGCCACCCGTCTGACTTCCAAAGGGGGCAGGAGAGGACGAAAATGAAAAGGAGATACATTGCTTCTCTCACCTTCTCCCTTTTTTACTATACTAGAGGAAGCACAAGGGCATGGAAAGCACAGGCTGCCCCCTCACTGGTTGAAAGGCTTTGGGCAAGGGTGCTTATCTTCCATGCCTCAGTTTCCTCTTATAAAATGAAAAGGGTTAGACTTGGTGATCTTTAAGGTCTTGTCAGTTTTGGGATTGGATGAGAGATGAGAAGGAAGATATTAGGGGTTGAATTGTTGAGCCCGTCTGCCAATACAGTGGATGTTTTCAGGGATATGTTGTTACTAACCATCCTAATTTAAGTCTCAGTTAACTCAACAGTTGTTCTTTCCTCTGTCTTGCACCATCAATATTTTCCTCTTTCGTGAGTCATTACCATCATCATACAAATCTGCTGTAATATCTACCAACCTTTAAGAGCTCCTTGATTCCATAGCCTTCTCCAGTTTCTATCCTATTTCTCTGGTTCCTTTTACAGCAAAACTCATTTTAAAAGTAGCTTGTAGTTACTGTCCCTACTCCTTCTTCTCCCATTCTCTTTGGACCCCTCCTATCAGATTTTCACCCCCGTCAATCCCATAGAAACTCCTCCTGCTGAAATCAGCAGTGACCACTAGCATGTTGCCACATCTCACGGTCGGCTCTGAAGTCCTCCTCTGACTTAGCCTTTCAGCAACATTTGACAGAGATTGTCATTCCTTTTTTTCTAGGAACTTCACCTGACTTCCAAAACGCAGCCCTGTTAGGTGTCTTTCTACTTCACTGGGTGTTCCTTCTATCTGCCCTGTAGTTCCTCCTCACTTCTTTGACCTCTAAAAGTGGAGGTGCCCCCGGGGCTCCTCGGTCCTTGGATTTTTCATCTCTCCATGCTTTCATTCCTCTAACAATCCCACCCATTATTGTGACTTTAAATACATACTCTATACTGATGATTTCCCAATTATGTCTCTAATCTGACTGCTCCGCTAACTCCTCTACATTTCAACTTCCTATTTAACGTCACCACTTAAATGTCTAATAGATACTTCACATTTAATCTGAACTCTTGTGTTCCTCCCAAAATTTGCTATTCCTTCGGTATGTTTCATCTTAACCGATGACAAATCCATATCACAATTTGCTAATCATAAAAACCTAAGCGTCCTCTTTGATCCTCTTTCTTGTACATTCCAACCCAGTGCATCAGGAAATACTGGTGCTCTGTTTAGAAACACCTCATCACCACCACCACCCTGGTCCAAGCCACTCTCATCTCTCCTGGATTTGTCATAGTCTCCTAACTAGCCTTTGCTTCTGCATTTGTTCCTTTTAGCTTACTGTCCATATTGCAGCCAGTGTGTCCCTTCTATAGTAAAACGCCAATTGTGTTACATACCTGGTCAAAACCTTATAATGATTCCCCAAATCACAAGAGTAAAATCCTCAGTTCTCAACATGATCCAAAAGGCCTTACATAAATAAGTCCCATGATTTTATCTCTAATCTCATTTCCTTTCATATACCCTGTTCTGGTCACATTGGCCTTCTTGCTATAGGTAAAATGCACCAGGCACACTTCTACCTCAGGGCCTTTGCACCTCTTCTAGATATCTTACACAGCCTTTTCCCTCACTTCCTTTGAGTCTCAAGCAACCTCTTATAAGAGAGACCTTCCTTAGCCATCCCATATGAAATAGCTTCTTCCTCCATCAGTCTCTCACCTTTCTCTATTCTTTTTCACAGCTCTTATCATTTCAGGGATTATTTATTTATCTGAAGGCAGAACTGCTCTAAGGTTGGCCAGTTCAGTGGCTCAGAATGGCTTAATAACAAGTGTTTGGCCTCCTTAGCATGTTGGTTTCTGTCCTGAGGTTTGTTCCCTCACGACTGATTGCTGTTCTTCTCGGAATCTCACCCTCACACAACACTCAAAGACTGAAATAATAGGGACTCTTTCCTTTTGGACACTCCTTTTAAGATCAGGACAAATCTTTCCCACGTAGCTCCAGAAAACTTGCCCTCATGTCTTTTTGGCCAGAATTGTCTCACATGCCCATTCCTAAACCAGTCACAAGCAAGAGAAAATAACTGCCATGTTTGGTATCAACTCATCAAGATGTACTTCCTGGGATTTGGATGGACTTAGCACTTGACCAGTAAACACTTGACCATTGTTATGCACAAATAAAATAGGGGTTCTATTAGAAAGAAAGAAATAGGGACAATGGCTGTGGTGTGGACATCTTAATAGTGTTTTGCACATTTGTGATCCATCAACACCTCCATTTTTTTGACTATCTCTTATCTAAATAGTTTACCCTTTCATATTTCCAGGCAGCTGATGATTTGAATCAAGGCAGTTCACCCGGTATTTAATTTATTTACAGAAAGTATATCTATTATCTGTTCCTGAATAGCTAACCACCATGAAACTTAGTAGCATTGAACAACTGTTTATTTGCGATTTGGGCTGGGCTTATCCAGATGAATCTTTTGCTGTTATCACCTAGGCTCATTCAAGTGGCTGGAATCATTTAGTGGGCAGCTGGGAGCTGGGTCTCTCTCTCTCCAGGTGGTCTTTTACTTTTTTGGAGACTAGAACAGGCTTCTTCACAGTGGTAATCAACAGTATATCAAAAGGGCCAGCTCCAAGGTGCAAACAATCAAGTTTCTGTTCATATCATATTTGCTGATATCTCATAGAGTAGAACAAGTCACGTGGCCAAGCCCAGCGTTTTTGTGAGAGGATACTATGCAAAAGCATGGATACCAAGAGGTTTGATTCACGGGGGATTAGTATGTAACAGCTAATCACAGGAGATTAATAATTGAAGAGAAAAGAAAAATCACTGGAAGAATTGTGAGAATCGAAGAGCCATTTTGGGGGAAAATATTCTACAACTCTTCTAAGCAGTGACTGAGCGAAATTTAAAAATGAAATTACCAAGTCTGCAGAATAAAAATTTTGCTATTTACAATTTATTATATATTTTTAAATTAAGAAGTTTACTATGAAAAACTGACTTCAAGTACATATGAAGGCAAGAGTATCAGGTACAGGGTAAAAATGAAGCGTCTTCCTAGATATTTTTCACGTACAAAGCAACCAAGTTTTCCTGATTTATTCTCTATTGGTTTTATTTTACTTAGTATCACTGGGTTATAAAAACAAAAGTCAAGTTATCAAAACAAGAAGGAGAAAATTGTCTTCAGTTTGTCATCTTCATGAATTACCTGGCTACATATCTTATAAAGACATGTCCTTTCAGCTCTGGTGTAATAATGAGAGCATAAGTAGCTTCTGATTGCTTCTCTTTTGTGTAAACCACTCTTTTTGTGGTTAGTAGGCACTGAAATGTCTGTTAAGATATCACAGAAGAAAAATATTTTGGTGAATTGTATTTCTTTATGAAGTATTAAGTCCAAATACTGTCCCAGCGGAATCCATCTCTCTCCATGTTTTCAATCATACTAATCAGCAGATCATTCCACCTCTGTTTTTTGCTATGAAGAATTCTAACAGCTTCTCACTCCCTTCCCTTCTCTTCCTTTTCCTCTCTCCTGCCCCATTATGAACTACTTCTCTCCTCCCCTTTCTCTTTTGTATTCTCTTTCTCAAATCAACACACAGGACTTCACGTGACAAAATGAAGCAGCTGAAATTAATCAAGTCCTTTGTTGTCACCACCAGAGCTACAATTAAGAACCAGAGGGTTATGGCCTTTGATTTGACCTTGGAAATCAGTAAGAGTACCTCCTTCACGTTCAGTGATGGAAACCTAGCTTTTCATCTTGCACCTCACACAGTTTTACATTCATTACTTTCCTCTGATATTAGAAATGAATAAGTTCATCGTTTTGAAAATAAGAAACTGAAGAAGATAAATGGTATGCAAATAGTTTAATGCCTACTAAAATATATTTAAACGTTCGGTCAACTAACAATGTCCATAGCTTAGCACACAGACCAGAAATCCAAGAAAGCATAGCAGTATTTCCTGATTTCAAAGATGTCTTTATTTTAAAAAGTCAAACTGCAGTTTTTAGGAGAATGGTTCCTGTTTCAATACCTTGAAGTGTTGTTTTTATTCTCCAATTACTTTGGGTAAAATAAAAGCAATGGTATCTCAACTTAAAAGGTTTATTTATAAACGTCTCAAATATAAAAATTAACATAGATTATAAGGCAATCTAAAAAGTCAATTCATTGATAATGCACACAAAGCCAAAGCCTGAAAGGAAACAAACCATCTTCCATTTGTCAGTAACGCCACTTAGGAATTGCTCTTAGCTGTGAGTAATAAAACTCTCCTCCCCTTCATTCTCCTTCCCCCAACACCCTAAGTAGTGGTCTGAAGAAATACCAGTGTTGATGGACAGTGACTGCAATGGGGTATGGGTGGGGACTTGATAATATGGGCAAATGCAGTGACCACATTGTTTTTTCATGTGAAACCTTCATAAGAGTGTATATCAATAATACCTTAATAAAAAAGTAAAAAAAATAATAAAAAGAAACACCAGTGTTTATTTTCACCTAAAAGAAGTCCAGACATAGGTAATCCAGGGTTGGTGTGATGGTTCTATTAAGTCAGTTGGGATCGTGCTTCTTTCTGTTCTGGCAACCTCATTGCACAGCTTTCATACAGTGTCATTTCATGGACCAAGATGGCTTCTGTTGCACCAGCCATCATGTCTGCATTCAGGCATAAGAAAAGGCAAAAGGGGGCCCAGATGTCTCCATAGTCTGAGACAACATTCTGCTCTGCTCACACCGTATTAACCAGAACTACTATTAACCACATCTCACTACAAAGAGGCTGGAACACATAGTCTGTTTCTGACAGCAATGTAACCAGCTGGAATGTAATGCAATCAGGGTTCTGTTAGAAGATGGGGAGAATGGATGCTTGGGAGGCAAATAGAAGACTTCACTACAATGATTGAGGCAATGTGGTGAAATTATATCATTTTTTTGTGTGTGGGTATGTGTGCACCAGCATCCATTGGAACGTCCGACCTTGTAGCTCTATCCTTCCCCTGCTTGTAAGTCAAAAGCTCACTTTCTCAGCATCTAGGGCATAGCAATGTGGCTTAGACTGTAAGCCAGACACTACTGGCCAGGACTTTGGTTTGGAAGTAAGTAATGTGAAAAAACAAATACCTGTGTGGAATTCATTTTTGTGGAAGTAGTAGCAGAGATACATAGCTTCGGAGGCAGCAGTCCGTGCTCAGAGCTGGCAATGTGATTCGTAGGGGTCTGTGTCCATCCAGGGCTGCAGCAGTGGTGTCTCCAGGAGAGCCGTCCTCTGTCCTAACTTGGGCAGTTATCCTGGGGGAGTAGCCCTCCCACTCAGTCTTTCTGGCATTTTCTTAGAATCAGAACCACATAATATCCTTTTCTGATTCGACTATTCCAAGAGGGTCTCTGATGTCCGTACCTGGATTAGTTTGCTAGGGGACCATAGCCAAGTACCACAGATGGAGAGGTTTCAACAACAGAAATGCATTGTCTCGGCTCTGGAGGTCAGAAGTCCAAAATCAAAGTGTTGGCAGAACTGGTTTCTTCTCAAAAATCTTGGCTGTGAGGAAGTCCTCTTCTTCGCTTGTCGATGGCCATCTTCTTGTTCATAGGACGTCTGTGTCTAAAATTCCCCTTTTTAGAAGGACACCAGTCATATGAGTGTAGGGTCCACCCTAATGAACTCATTTTAATTTGATTACTTCTCAAAAGTCCTTATCTCCAAATAAGGCCACATTCTGTGGTACAGGGTGTTAATATTTCAAGACATGAATTTCAGAGGGCACATTTCAACCCATATCAATATAAGAGCCCTCCCTGAAGCAGGTATGTCATAGGACATCAAGTCAGGGGCACAATACCCCCAAACTCAGTAGCAATACAGAAGACCCCCCCCCCAACCTGCTGTGTTCCATCCTTTCTATTGGTCTCAGAAAGCAGAACTGCAAGGCCTCAAAGGTCAAGGATGAATGTAAATGAACCTCACTCATTTTTTTTTTAAAGGAAAGTCTTTGTACAATTAAAGTGAATGTAGGCCATTTATAATTGACTTAAGCACAGACCACATTTGGTAGTTTCTGTTTAACTGAGAAGAAGAGAAAGTTTTATTCAATGCCACGGGATTAGTATATTTGATTGTGACAGCTCTGGACACATTGCCTGCCAGTTGGTGGGGTACGCGGTAGCTGTGAGGATTCCAGATGGCCATTTAGATCACAGACTCTGCAACTCAACCCATACTCTCCGGTTCAGCCCTTCTAGAGCGTCTTACAAGATCTCAGAACCAAAAAACCAATTTTTTCCCCCACAGATTTTAATGGAATATTGGCACACATCCACCACTTGCTCCAGATCTCTCCTCCCCTATTGGGGATTTTTTTTAAGTTTTATTTTTTATTGAAAACATCTTATTTGGAAAAGTTCTAATACACACAAAAGCAATGAGAATAGTGTAATGAACCCCCATGTTCCTGTTACTCAGTTAGCAATTTATGGCCAATTTTGTTGCATCTATTTTGGTTCTCAGCGGTGGGTGATTTTGCCCCCCAGAGGCATTTGACAATGTCTGCTATCATAATCAGAGGATGGATACTACTGGCATCTAGTGGGTGGAGACCAGGGATGCTCTTGGCCAGCCACCACAACAAGGAATTATCTAATCCCAAAATGTCAATAGTTTTGAAGTTGAAAAGATCCTGACTTATACCTGTACCCACTACTCCCCACCTTAGAGTTATGTAAAGAAATCGTAGACATCGTATTTCATCTGTACATATTTCAGCATGTATCTCTGAAAAAATAAGGATTTAAAAAGGAATATACTACAATTATTTCACTTAATATTAGCATGAATTCCTAATATCACTAAATATCTAGTCAGTTCTAGAGATATTGAGGAGGAATCTACAATAGCTTTATGGTCTAGTCTCATGTATCGCACACACTCACTACTACCATATTTTTTTCCTTACTAGCAAGTCCCTAAGTATGGCCCCCACTGAGGTTCCACCTTTGGAGGGCAGGGTTTTCAAAGAATCTGTGGACACATTTCACACCACATTCTTTAAGCATTTTAAAAATCTTTTGGTTCCTCCTCTCTTTTCTTTTCCTCCTTGCAACCTATTTGTTAGAAGTGAAAAACAGGTAATTTATCCAAAAGACGGTTCTACAGTCTGGTTCTTTCCCCCTTGGATGCCCTGGGTTTGTTTATCATACTCATCTGTCCTATTTCCTGTTATCAGAGCAATCAGATTCAGGTTTAATTGTTTTTGTTTTGCTCACTTGCTCACTTGTTTGGCAAGACTGTTCATAGGCTGTGCTGCTTACTTCCATTCAGAGGCACATAATACATATTTGGCTTGCTCTTGGTGATGCTGGCATTGGTGGTCATTATTCTCATCCATTATTTCACTGTGGATTACAAAATAATAACATTTGATTTTTTGAACTCCTCTTCATTTATTAGCTGGACTATGTCAATAAAGTGAGGCCTCCCTTCGTCAACTTTTCGTTGTTCTGAGGTACATGTGACTGTATCTTCTATGATTGCCTAAGTGGCCTCAGGTGTCAGAAGGCCTACTCCATTTAATTTATCAAGTACAGATTTCTACCCTAAAAGTACAGTACTTTATCATAGGGGTCAGAAAACGGTAAGCGTTAAGTATCATCATGAAAATGTTAATAACTAACATTTCTGAATACAACTTGTGTTCTGAGTGCTATGCTAAGTACTTCCTATCAACATCTCATAATTTTCTTAACAACCCTGTGAAGTAGGTCTTCTCACTCATAGTTTACAGATGAAGAAACTGAAGAATAGAATAGTTACCGTTGCTCAGGATCACATGGCTAATAAGTGTCACAGGCTGGATTTGAATCTAGGTAGTCTGACTCTGAGCCCACTCTCTCAACCACTAGGACATCCTGTGATGACTTAATGATCTTCATAGAGAAAAGTAGATGAGTGCAGTCAGTTAAACCTTCTGAACATAGTGTGGTCAAGGGAAAATGGCCAGCCTTTTTAACTCAGAAGTATGTGGGAGGAATTCTGTCTCAGTTACTTACTGTGTGACCCTAAGCAAGCTTCTTAATCTTTCTGAACTTTTCTCATTGGTAAAAGAGAAATAATAAAATCTACCTCATAGTGTTGTTACGATAGTTAAACCCGACAACCTGTTTTGTGCTGGGCATTAAAAATTATAGAAAATGTATGCAGGCTCAATAATAAAGACAAATTACCCAATCAAAAAGGGGGGAAAGGATTTGAATAAACACATCTTCAAAGAAGATACACAAATGGCAAGAAGCATATGAAAGGATGCTTGGGCACTAGTCCTTTAGTCTTAAAGGAAATTCAAATCAAAACTACTATGCGATACCACTCCATCCCTACTGGGATGGGTATGATTTAAAAAAGACAAATAATAAGAAGTGTTGGAGGATATGGAGAAATTAGAACCCTCATACATCACTGGTGGGAATGTAAATTGGTGCAACCATTTTGAAAAACAGTTTACAGTTATTCAAAAAGTTAAACATAGAGTTATTCTATGACCCAGCAATCCCACTCATAGGTATATATCCAAAAGAAATTAAGACATGCACACACAAGCTTGTATGTAAATGTTCCTAGTGGAATTACACATAATAGCAAAGAAGTGTAAAAAACCCAAAGGCCTATCAAAATGAATGAAAAAATAAAATGTGATATATTAATAAAATAGAATATTATTCATCCATAAAATGGAATGATACACTGAAACATGCTACAATATGGGTAAGCCTTGAAAAAATTGTGCTAGGTGAAAGAATCCAGTCACAAAAAGACCTCATACCGTCTGATTCCATTTATACAAAATGTGCAGAATAAGCAAGTCTTTGAAGAAAATATATTTGGTGGTTGCCTAGAACTGGGGAGCTTAGGAACAAATAGGGAATGATAACTAATGGGGATGGGCTTTCTTATGGGGAGGAGGGATGGAAATGTTCTAAAATTAGATTGTGGCGATAGTTGCACAACCCTTGACAACACTAAAATCCCCACATTGAATTGTACACTTTAAATGAGTGAGTTGTATGGTATGTGAATTATATCTCAACAAAACTGTTGAAGAAAAATTGCACGAATGCATATAAAAATCCATCTTTTGTTAACTTACCTGATTTTTATGTTGTGATTGTATTTGAAAGGTTATCTGCATGTGAATCCCTCTTGTAAAATGAAGGATATATAAAATGCAAACAAAGTTTATCCTCATTTGGTCATGGACATGAATAACGTCAGCATAAATGACATGAATAATGGCATTGCATTTTAAATCAGACAAATACCTAATTAGTGGTGACATGAGGAAAGTAAATAGGAATCCTACTAGTGGAGTTAATGAATCTATGAACCTGCATTTGGTTTTAGTTGTGAAATGAGCTGGGTAGTTTTCTTGTTTTGTTCCCATGGCTATCAACACGACCGCATAATGAACTTCGATCATTCACAGGTTGCCCTAGGTGGCGTAAAGGTATCTGCCAGGACCACTTCCTCTCACTGTGCATTACTTTCCAAAGAGTTGAAAACTGGGTCATGGGTTAAAGGAAAATTCTGTGCTCCCTGAAGAGAGATTTAAAAGTTCTTTCTTCATGAGATGGACCAGCCTAGAGAGAAAAGATAATTTAGGTCTGTTAAGGAATTGAAGAGAGAGAAAATATTTGACTCAAGGCTCACTAGTGGGGCTTGTCTCTCTGTCAGGTGGTCATTGCCTCTGCGAATTCACTCTGTAGCTGGAGAACCCAGCTTCCCACCAGGGCTCAGGAAGGGACGTGGGGCCTGGATTTGGTGTGGCCATCAGGTGTCCCTAGAGATATTGGGTCTGAGAGTCTCATTTTTGAATAGAATTTTTTTTACAAAAACCACTACTATCCCTTTTCCAGATTTACACACCACCTTCCTTTATTTTTCACCTTTTTCCTTTGCCCCCACGCAGATTTTTTTAAAAGCTCAAAAATAACTTTTCATTGGATATACATTCTTATGATACCAAATCCAAAACAACATCGAAAGGGATATGGTGAGAAGTCTCCTCGCTGTTGAGGAGCTTAGACACCCAGAGTCTCCCACCCTTCCAGGGAACCAATGTTTCCAGGTGCACTTAAACAAATCAAGAAACAAACAAGGAAATCCAGATAATTTGGATCTGCTCTCTCCCTCACTATTCTTTTGGTCAGTATTCATCGGTCATTTCTGGCTTCTCTGCTCCTTAGGGGCTAAAATTGACTGTCACTGTTCTCTGCTTAGACAACTGTCCCAACCTCAGCTCCAGGCTGCTTTTCAGTTTTTAAAAATCCTTAATTGCCTTTAGCTCGGAAACCCAGAGGCCACTTCAGTGTGGAGATTAATGCCTACAATCCTTACCATTATGCTTGTGTTTTAACAGTGCTTGTACAGTTTACACACACTGTCACACATCAGGAAATATTTTCATTGACTTATTTGGGCGTGGCGATCTCTTTAGCATACAAAAGAAGATAATTAGAAAAAAACTTTCCCCCCTTACTTTAAATACCAAATTGTTCTTATTGCTCCGAGAGAGAGGGTATGTTCTTTGGGGGTGGAAATGGGGGGCAGAGATAAAGAAAAAGAAAGTCAAGCTCTTCAAGGGAAAGAAAAAAAGGAAAGAAAAAAACCGTCTGGGAATCTCAAGAACATCTTTATTTCGCCTTTTAACTCTCCGCCTTTCTGATTAAAGAGTTCAGACCCGCTCCCCCGCCCGCGTTCAATTATCTCCCAGCATCTTTTCTCAAAAGCTGTCACCCCCACTTGCTGATCCGCAGCCCCATCGCGAGCCATTAGCCCTGTTCTGTTCCGTTAGCTTTTCTTTCCTCAGTTTCTCCCTGCAAGCGTTATAAATCTCCCTTGGAGGAGGAGTGCCCAAGCGGGTGGAAGTCTGAACACAATGCAACCTGAGAATTTCTGTCACTCTCTGCATATGCTCCTAAGTGCTTTAATCCCAATTAGGGGCGGCTGACACACGGTCCTATTCATTCCCATCAGCTCTTGAATACATTTGCCTAGAAATGAACTTCACAAATAGAGGCGCTCCTAAATGTGCCCAACAGCAAGGAAAATCGAATTGAGTGCGGGCTCATTCGGCAGCGGCCGGCAGAGGAGCGCTGAATGTGGAGGTGCCCCGAGACATTGCAATTCAGAAACACGCTCGCTGACTTTTCTTTGCACCATGTCAACCGAAAGAACCAAGAAATAAGTTGGGGGACTCCGGTTAAAAGGCAACTTGAGAGGGGTTCTGAATACTTTTATTGAGCCGCTTCCAATGAAGGACTTAAAAAAACAACAAAAAAGGCACCACAAAACCCACCAGCGGCGTCCCGGCTGCATCCTGGCTGTGCGTTTGGAGCTTCTGGGCCACGCCGCACCCACCGGCCTCGCAATTAAGGGGGAAAAATGGCCCTGTCGCCGGCGTGTCATCTGGTGGCGTTCCCAGAGCCGGTCGCCGCCGCCCTATTCAGAGCCGGCCTTAATGTCCCACCCGCGCCTCGGGGGCCGCGCAGCTGGTCCGCGCTGACCCGCCGGCCGGGCGGCGGACACCCTCGGGGCGCGCGGCCGTCCACCCCAGGCCCCGGCGCCGCGGAGCGGCCGGGTCTCCGCCCCCGCGCGTCCTCGCCTGCGGCCCCTGACCCCTCGCGGCTCCCTCCGTCCCCGGGTGCGGGGCTTTCCGCGCCCGCCGGACTCGAGGCAGGGTGCTGGTGGTTCCCCATCTCCCGGGGCCTCAGGGCCGAGGGCCACAGCGGGCCAAGGGCTTTGTGCCGCGGGGCCCGGCAGCTCGGGAGGCGCGCGTGGCGGAAGGGGCCGCCCGTCTCCGCCCGGAGCCCGGAGGGGGCTCTTCCCCTCTAGGCGGAGCCCGGCCGGGGCACACGTGCTGGGCGCCGCCGCCCCGCCGCCCCGCCAGCCCCGCTTGGACGCAGCCCGGGGCCGCCCCCTAAGGCGGCCGGGGAGAAGGCGGCGCCGTGGCGGGCCTAGCGCTCTGCTGCCTGCGCCTCTGGCGGAAGGCGGCCCCCCGGCTTCCCGGCCCCCTTCGCCTCTACCTGTTCGCCGCGGGAGTCGTGCCCGCGCCGGTGCGCGCTGGGCACCCTGCAGGGCCGCCCCCAGAACCGCCTCGTCCCGCACCTCGGTGCAGAGGGATTTCGCTTTAACAGGGCCTCTGGACGCCCATTTTAAATCCATAAAAAAGCCAAGTGGAATGTTTTGATTGAGTCTCAACATTGTCTTTGAATAAGGCTGAGACCATGTAATTAATGTGTCTTTTTAATAAGGGACAATACGGTCGTTCAAGCTATTTAATTTCATTTAATTTTCCATCCCATTTGCTGCACAGCCCGCTTTTACTTTTAACACCCAGCCTTTCACGGCCCATCTTGCTCCACTGGGCACATTAGATTGGTTTTACCCTTGCTTTTTAGGGGAGGAAAAATAAAAGAAAATGTGTTCCTTTCCTCCTTTGTGGACAATTTATTTCACTTGGGGAACTTCAACTCTGAGCCACAGGACAGAATAAAACTCGGTGAGCTGGTGTGAATGCCTCTGGCGCGGTCTCTTTCTTCTCGTGGGTCTGGGAACCAGCCACAATTGGCTATATTAATAAATAACTTTCCTCACAGTCGGCCTTTACATGGTCCTATTGATAAAATTGTTCGCGTGTCGTTCACGCTTTTTCACTCATTAAGGAGGGCCGGGGGAGGAGCCCCAAGCCCAGGCCCCGCGCTCGCCCCTTCCCGCTCCCAGTGCTGGTAATTCAAACTGGGTGTCATCCCGGAGCCGCCAGGCCAGAGGTTAGAGGCACATGTTCATGGCTTAAATTTATTGCCCTCGACTCTTCGGAGCGGCTTCCTCTCCTCCTCCCCTCCCCCGGCTTTTGCCATTCATGGGCCGCCGGATCAAAGGCTCCCTCTTCTCCGTCTCGAGCAGCCTTCGCGGCCTGCAGAGGGGCGACTGGGGAGTTAAGAGGAAAAGGCAGTCCCCTCAGGAAGTGGCCCTGGGCTTGGCTTGGCTGCGGGTCGGAGGGGCGATGGCCCGTGGCGGCTGTCCTCTCCTCTCCTCCGCGGGCGCCGCACCTCCACGCACCTGGGAGCTAGCACGGAGGCCGGCCGGCCGTGTGTGACCACACAGACCGCCTTGGGACACTTAGACTTGAGACCCTTGACCTGGCCTGGATGCTTCCATTATGCAAATCACGAGGTCTGGAGCGCCCCAAACCCATTCCCTCAAGCAGATGATTGCCATTGCAGCAAACCCGAGTGAACCGCGGAGTGGAAGACGCCAAGGGTCCGTTTGCATGGTCATATTATCCATTTTTTACGAATTAGGAGACTCTGAAGTAATTCACCGAACGTTCCTCCAGTCTTGCATGACACAGCCTAGAACGAATGACCCAGAGTCTCCTGGTCGTGTCCGGAATGGCGAGTGCAGGTCTCTGCTGAAGGATGCTGCAAGGAGCCTTTTTGAAGGCCCCGTCGGACAAACTGCTGAGTGACAGGTGTCGCCACCTTGCGTCCTGCCGCCGTTGTTACTGACAGTCACTTCCGCCAGTGGCCTGGGAACCGCACTTTCCTAGGGCAGAGCAAGGTAGAGGATTCTGGGGTCGCTGCAGGGAGTCTCCGCCCATTTGTACGGCTGGGCCTCCATCACCGGGCCTGAAGCCCGGAGTCGCTCAGGCCTCTCGCGGAATACCGCGGCGGCTCGGGTCCTGGTGCGAAGGATTTGGGGAGCAGCGCTGGGAGGAGCCGTGTGTGGCAGGAGCAGGCCGAACTGTCACAAATATCTGGTAAACGCCATTACTCAGCGTTATCATGCAAACGAATGTTCCCACCCAAATCGGAGGCTCCCATAAAAGGAAACGAGGAGCAGCAGTCTGGTTTAACTGCGAAGTACGCGTTCCTCTAGTTCAGGAACTGAGCTAAAGACCGGGGTTGCAAACGCCAGCTTTGACCTCTTTTCCCAGTCTCTGATAGAGTAACTTTTTTTTTTTTGAAAAGAAAAATTGGGTTTGTCGGCTCTGAAAAAGTTAGCCCCAAGGACTTCTTCCCCCGTCTTAAACTTAAAAGCAAATCAGGGCATTAGTCGGTCAGTTGGCACGTGGGGGAGCTGTGATAAAAACTCAGCCCGCAGAGCCCCTCTTCAGTCCTCGGGCGCGGTCAGGGTACCGGAACCCCGGCAGAGCCGCGATCTTGCGGCCGCTCCCCCCTCCCCACTCTCCAGAAAAAGTGCGGGTCTGGGGTGCACCCGAGAGCAAGATGCACAGCTGACCTCGTCTTCCCAAACTGGTCCAGAGGCTTTATATTTCGGGGCGAAACTGGACAGTGGGAACGATAAAGTGGTTCTAAATAGACGACTGGCCGGAACCCAATCCCCTGAAATGGTAATATGGTCGTTATTTAAAAAGTGTAGGTATTTTCTGGTGTTTTCCCATCAAGTACCTGCCTAATTTCTGTATGGCACACGCCAGAAATCAATAGAAGTTAACAAGTCCTCCAAACAGTCCCCATCTCTTTGTTTAATTTCCTTTACAATAAAGCCAAGGGGAGAGAATTAAAAATCTTTGAAGTAGACCAAGGCTCAAAAGAATCAGCCAAGTAGACTTAAAGTAGTCACTTATTTCCCAAAACTGGTTTGTCGGCAAACAATAAAAGGAAGTAAAATTTATGGAGAAATTATACAGTGGATTTGTCACTTAAAATATCGTAACTGTCTCTAGGACAATACCCCATGCTGAGGATTAATGGTCCCGCCGGACCTTTGATTCACCAGCGCCTTTTCTTCGCCCTTGACAAATTGGATTTTTAGGAATGGGAAGGTCGCCTGGACCATTGTGCGCCAGCCATTCAGAGGCCTCGATTATGCAGAGGGCTGAGGGAACCATTCCATGTGACCCTCTCGGGTGGGACTCTGCAGCTGCTCCGCAGCGCAACTCTCTCACCAAACTCCGCGCCCTTGCGCTCGCGGTGCCAAAAGGCGCCCGCCCCGATTGAAAAGGCGCAGTGCAGGCCCCGCCGCGTCACTCGGCGGGCAGAGGACGCACGTCGGGGTGCAGCTCCCTGGCTCGCGCGAGGCTGGGCTCTGTCCCACGCGCCCTGCCGAGGACCCGGCGCGCCCAAGCATCTGCCTGGCGGCGGCGGCAGCAATGCACGCGGCCGCCCGTGCCTCGGCCACCAGCGTGAGTGCCGACTGCTGCATCCCCGCCGGCCTGCGCCTCGGGCCCGTGCCCGGAACCTTCAAGCTGGGCAAGTACTTGTCAGACCGCAGGGAACCCGGGCCCAAGAAAAAGGTATTAGCTTTTCCGACCTCCGCCCCTGCTGTTCGCCTCCCTGTCCTCTGGCCCAGGAAAGGGGTAGATGGGGCAAGTGGAGAAAAGGGGTGACTGAGTCGTTACCTGTCAATTCTGCAAGGGGACTCCGATCATTCCCCTCAAGTCGCATTAACCGAGAGCTGGACGTGGGCCGGGATAAGGCGAAAGGACGCGCGGCTGAGAGGGGACAGCCCCCGGTGGGGTGCACCGGGCTCTTTAATACCGGGACCACTGGGAACCCGCGGTTTCCCTGGAGCTCTAGGGTCTCCGCTGCAGATGCGCCGAGGGACCATCCTCTCTCAGCAAACGCGCCTTTTCTTCGGTGTACAACGCGCAGGGTGTTGAGACTTGTCTTACCTTCTGCCCTTCAATATGGTAATTTAAGGCGTAACTTCACCTTAGATAATTTAGGCTCATCTCCTCCAAAAACATAATCCTTGGGAAACGCTCAGTTCCTAGAACCTCTCCCGATTTTTCTTCCCGCGGATGTCCGCTTGTGGGTTTGGGGTAAATGGAGAGAGAGGGTGAGGCAGGCGGTGGCTCTGATGAGGGTTCCCGGTGCGCGGCGTGCCCACCCGCCTGGGGCACAGGTCCGGCGCCAGCAGCCGGGCTCTGGGAGTCCAGAGTCGCAACTGAGAGGCGTCAGGACCAACCCACCAGTTCTGATTCCCCAAACAGCGTCGCGACTCCCGACCGGAGAGGGGTTTGAGAGACGCCTGCCGGTCTTGAGGCGTCCTAGCGGGCACAGGTGGGCAGTGACCGGGAAACGAAGGCAGGGTCCGGATGAGGGTGGAGCGGGGAGAGAACCTTAGCTTTGCCAGCCGCCGCCTAGAGCTTTCTTGTAAAGAAAGTGCTCGGTGCCCAGCCCTGTACTTGGCTTCTTGCGAACCATCCTCTATCCCTGCAGTCTACAGCCGGTTTGCGGCGTACCAAAACCTCCTTAAACGCGCTTTAATTGCTTTTAAATCGCCGGCTAGCTGAGCCCGCTTTGTTCAGACACTTCAGCTGCGGGGCTCGCTGGCACCTCAGCACCTCCATGTGGTGCAGCAAGAATGGGGAGGCTGGAGATGGGGTGGAGAACGTCCTGAGTTCTGGGACTGACCTCGAAACGTCTGTACGCTGGTATTCAGGCTGCTCTCAGAACTGCAAGGGGAGAGCTGGCGTGGGAGCGAGGGACGTCTTGGTACAAGATGCGCCCAGGCACCCAGGGAGGATGCGCTCACCCCGGTATTGCCAAGTGGGAGAGAGCAGGGTTTATTATACTAGCCGGCCTCCCCTCGCCCCCAGGCAAGGGTACTGAGGAATTGCCCTCCTCCCAGCAGCCCACAGCGGTCAGGCCACAGCGAATACCCCCATTTTCCTGAGTCGCGTGAGGTGGAGGATTAACTTTGTCTCGGCGTTTGGGCCTCGCCTGTGGCGCCGGGGAGAACAACCACTGCTTGTGTTGCAGGTGCGCTTGGTGAGAGGGGAGCTGGTGGACGAGTCGGGGGGCTCCCCTCTGGAATGGATAGGGTTAATCCGGGCAGCCAGGAACCCCCAGGAACAGACTCTGGAAGCTATTGCAGACTTACCTGGAGGACAGGTATCGTGGCACCCCCCACCCCCAATTCTATCTATTAACTGTCACTGACCTGGCCACCAATACTAAGAGCAAAGTTTTTTGGTTCCAAGTCTCATTTAACCGTCCCAGCAACCCTCTAAGGTAGATACTATTATTTCCCCCATTTGACAAATGAGGGAAGTGAGATTCAGAGAGGTCCAATAGCTCTTCCAGGGTCACACAGCATCAGAGCAGGGATTCGAACCTTTCCTCTCAGTTGTTTTTTGACCCACCACCCAGGAAATGACAGCAAGCTGTCCTGTTCCTTGCGTCCCAGATCTTCTACCGAGCGCTTCGAGATGTCCAGCCAGGGGAGGAGCTGACTGTGTGGTATTCCAACTCCTTGGCTCAGTGGTTTGACATTCCCACGATCGCCACTCCAACGCACGATGAGAAAGGTATGTCTCCAAGCGGGGCTCCGGGCCACACGGGCAGGTGAGCGTCCAGCCCGTGTCCAGTCTTTGGCCTTATCCCGGGACTTGAAGGGCCTTATCCTTGAGCTGTGTGAAACTGAATTCGTGCTCCATGTCTGTGTAGGCAGAGAGGTGACATCAAAATTACCTCCTTAAAATCAACAGTAAATGGTAACAACAGCAACAATAATCATCCAGCTCAGGATGGCAGGCAATACTTACGAAGTCCATGGGGATCACACTTTCCTACTGCATAGGCAAAGAGACAGTTACTTGCTCAATTAAGAATCAATAAAGAAGCCTTCACATTTTAAAGCAATCACACCATGAGCTCGGAGAAAGCATCTCTCAAACCTGGAATGTTTTTTGAAGTTGGAGGGGCATCTCCTCTCCACTGGCTGGGAGGACAGTAATATATTTCGACAGCATTTTAGAAGCATTACGGTACTTACAGCTGGTCAGTTGGCAGGTACTAAGGCCTTTCCATTTAAATGGTATTTATTCATTTCTCCCTCCCTGCTTAGATTGAATCTGGGATGTATCCCAGTTTCTTCTCAGATTTATTCGATCCCTTCCAAGCCAAGAGCGGATTTATGCAAATTAAAGGGCAGTAACTAAAGAGGAAAACATTTTCAGACCTTCTTCAGAACACTGAAGAACACTTCCTGCAGAAAAAAGCGGGGAGGTGCTAAAATTGTTAAGATCTGGAGACTCCCTTGAAAATGCACAAAACTTCCATGACTTGCTTTTTTCCTTGCTAGTTGTTTTCGTTTGCAATTTCTCCTAAAGATACAGTTATATTTAAAGTCAGCATAATGAATTCTGTGAACTATTTTAACATGATCTCCTCCTGAATGGTCTGCTCACTCTCACGCCTTTGGAAATAGGGCTAAAGAAATCAGTATAAATGTGGGAGTTAAGCAATACTCATGCATAAGACAGAATGTAGTTTATTCAGAACGATGAATCACTGCATTTCAAAGTATCACTGTCTTATCGGTAGATCGGTATGTACAGTAGTCACAAAAAATTATCTTAAAGCAATTTGTTCCTTGTATCACGATATTAAATTCTTGTCAACTTCCAGTACAAGTGAAACATGACAAAGACCCCGTAGTAGTGGAGAACTCTCAAATCTACCACCACAGAACAATTCAGAGGGCTACTGGCCTTTGGTGGCCAGGCATTTTTGCACAGAACACCCTTCCAACAGGCACTCTCAAACAGCACAAAAGCAACTTCTTTGAGTGGGGTCCTCATGTTTTCATTTCAGCCAGTGGAGCTTATAAACATCATATGGTAACAGATGTTAAAATAGATGCCATCTTCCTTTTGGGGAGTATATGGGCATTTTGAACCCTGACTTCCCAGCTTTGAGATGCTTGACATCTTGGCAACCTCAGGGATACATGGAGAGGAGGCAACATCACTTACGAAGTGTGTTTGATACTTTTGGCATACGTTGAATTTCAGAGTCCTGAGAATACGTCAGTTGGTTGGGAGAAACTGAAAAAAGGAACATATTGAAAAAGAAAACGTACATTTGCTTAAATCTTGAAAAGAGGAAGAAATAAGTAGGGAGGGCTTGTTATCCTTCTAATACTAACACTAGTGGGTTTCAATTCCACAGTAATATTAAGGAAAATACTGACCCTTTGTTTTAGGAAAAAAGCTAACTTGGCTTTGCACTGAGCCGAGACTTTCTGGGGCAGCCTCTGAAAATTCCCTCTCTAAAAAGGGATGATGAAAGGGAGATTCTGAACTTAAGAGAAGGAAGGCTATTTAAGATATTAAATCAATATGCCTGACAGGAGAATCCAGGAAGCCTCTCTTTTTCAATATTTATTTTATATGGCTATTCAATACAACAGAAATATTAATATGATTTCATTTAAATCTTTCATAAACAATTAGGATGGGGTCTCTGGAAAATCATCTTCTTTCACTTTTTCTTTCTGTTCTTTGGCTTTGGCTGGAATAAACTGCTCCTTACTCGAACTTTCATCTTAGTTTTCTGAGGTACTACTTTCTTTATGCAGAGCTAGAGGTAAAATACAAGAAAGGAGGAGTATCTGGAATTTTTTCCCCACTGTTGTTTCTGTAGTAATGTTGTAGAGGTTCAAGCTGCTTGTGTGCAAGAGGGGGAGATTTAAATTTTACATTAGATTTAATGAGACTGACACATATTTATTTGAATATGTGGCTCAACTAACTTCTCACAGACACACTTCCCTTCAGTATTATCAACAAACCACAGCATTAAGAAAGAAACCCAATTGTAAGACCACTGTTCTCTGCACAGATGTAACATGACCTTTTTGAGTGAAAATTAACTTCTACCATGTGATGAATCTGTTTCATACATGTGTCTCTTGACTGTATTCACAGAGCCTGGCAAAATAAAAGTAACTAATGTCAGTATCAAATGCAAAAAAAGATTTGACACCAAAAACGTATAGAGTTCCTGGTAGAAACTTGTGTACTTATTAAAAACTGAGTATCTATATCTATATCACACACACATATTCATGTAATAAAAGTAAACTATGTATCTTTTCCAAGGATTTTACTAAGCTTGGATTCGTGTAGCTATCTAGGAGTTGATTAATTACCAGGTGGAATAACTGACAAGATAATGCAACATCATGCTTCAGGTTTTAGAATATCAGAACTTCTTTTCTTCCATCAATTTAAATGGGGTTAAGAGGAAATAAAGATACAAACAGTTTTGAAGAACAGCAAAGCATAGTCCCTATGTGGTCCTTCAGTTGGTCACGCTCCAGGAAAACCTCAGGCAGTGTTTAAAGGCTGGGAGGGGGTTGGCAGGGTGGGTAGTGGACATAAAAGACATTGTTCTAGGGAAAGGAATGATTACATATGGCCCATACATACAAGATATTGTGTCCCCTGGTAATGAGGCGCTCACGACCATTAGATTGGTCTTTGTTGTTTCTCCAAACTCCTTGACATACGCCACCTATTCTGCAAACGCCAACAGATGGGCCCGGGCACAGCACAGCCTCAACACTTGATTTAAAGCAACAGCTGCTCTCTGCTCTCATCTCTTCCCCGGCCAGCCTGCCAGAGCTCTGCCCTCCCAACGAAGATTTGCTCAGATGAGCCGGAGGAGGTCTTCGCTGGGAAGGCCCAGATCACCCCTCTTCGTCTCTGAGTAATCCCAGAGGATGTAGATGGTGACAAAGTAGGCCATTTGGGGCTTTCCGGGGTCCCTGATACAGTGGGACTACCGAACTCACTTGTTCCCCGTGACCCAAGAATCCTGCTGCTCCCCATACCACCGGTCGAAATCTGAGCCTTGCCTTGGGTGCGCTGGCGCTTTCTGTCTCTCCTGCTCGCGCCTCACCGGGTCGCTTTTCCACTCTTTCTTGCCCAGGGGAGGAGCGCTACATTTGCTGGTACTGCTGGAGGACGTTTAGATACCCCAACAGCCTTAAGGCGCACCTACGTTTCCACTGCGTGCTCAGCAGCGGCGGGGCCCGCACCTACCTGCACCACGAGCACACGGCTCGCCAAAGCGCTGCCTCCGCAGCCGATGGCCTTCGCTTCTCTCCGAAACCCCCGGCGCCCGACTTCGCCGCGGCCATTCCGGCGGGCTCTCTGCGGTCCCACCCTCAGGCCCCGCCGCCCCTGCAGGCCTGCCGAGCGCGGGAAGGCATCAAGCGCGAGGCCTCCTCCGCGCTCTCGGCCACCTCGCCGCCCTCGGCCAAGTGGGGGCCGTCCAAGAAGGGCAAGGAGCAGCCGGAGCGCGTCCCGGACATGAACGGGGCTGCCCGGGGACATGGCCACTTCGTGGGCATCGTGGGCGGCTCCCCAGCGGGGGGCGGCGGCCTGGCCTTCTACCCCGGCGTGCGCTCGGCTTTCAAGCCCGCCGGCTCTGCCCGGGCGCTCTCGGCCGCGCATGGCGACCCCTACCGGGAGGAGGGTAGCTGCAAGCCGGGGGCCGGCCTGGCCCTAGGCAGGCTGCTGGGCGGGAGCCGGGCGGGCGAGCGCCCCGGCAGCGGGGAGAACGCGGTGGCAGGCGGCGCGGGCCACCACCACCACCATCACGCGCACCATCACCACCACTCCAAGTGCCTGCTCGCGGCGGAACCGTCGCCGCCGCCGCCGCCCAGCTTACCCTGCTCGGGGCCCCTGCGCGGCTTCCCTCTGCTCCCCGGCGCCCCGGAGGAGGCGTCTGCTTTCAAGCATGTGGAGCGCGCCCAGCCCGCCGCCTCCGCGCTGCCCGGGGCGCGTTTCGCGCAGCTGCCCCCGGCGGCCGGGCTGCCCTTCGAGCGCTGCGCGCTGCCGGCCCTCGACGCGGGCGGACTCAAAGCCTACCCGGGTGGCGAGTGTAGCCACCTGCCCGCCGTGGTGCCGGCCTTTAC
Organism: Smutsia gigantea; assembly: GCA_032199065.1. Lineage (NCBI taxonomy): Eukaryota > Metazoa > Chordata > Mammalia > Pholidota > Manidae > Smutsia > Smutsia gigantea. The sequence continues at coordinate 51,931 of JAVSCE010021567.1, forward strand.
CGTCTACAACGGGGAGCTGCTCTACGGCTCACCGGCCGCCGCCGCCTACTACCCGCTCAAACTGCACTTCGGCGGGCTACTCAAGTACCCGGAGTCCATCTCCTACTTCAGCGGGCCCGCGGCGGCGGCGGCGGCGGCGGCAGCGGCTGCTCTGAGCCCCGCCGAGCTGGGCTCCCTGGCTAACATCGACAGAGAGATCGCCATGCACACGCAGCAGCTGTCCGAGATGGCGGCCGGGAAGGGCCGCGGCCGCCTGGACGCCGGGACGCTGCCACCGGCCGTCGTGACGGCGGGCGGTGCTGGGGGTGGGGGCAGCGGGGGCGGCGGCGCGGGCAAGCCCAAGACGGGCCACCTGTGCCTCTACTGCGGCAAGCTGTACTCGCGCAAGTACGGGCTCAAGATCCACATGCGGACGCACACGGGCTACAAGCCGCTCAAGTGCAAAGTGTGCCTGAGGCCCTTCGGCGACCCCAGCAACCTCAACAAGCACATCCGGCTGCACGCAGAGGGCAACACGCCCTACCGCTGCGAGTTCTGCGGCAAGGTGCTGGTGCGCCGGCGGGACCTGGAGCGCCACGTCAAGTCCCGCCACCCCGGCCAGAACGTGCTCGCCAAGGCTGGCGACGGGCCGGGCGCGGGGCCGGACTACCCTCCGGAGCCTGGGGAGCCCAAGAGCGACAACGACAGTGACGTGGACGTCTGCTTCACGGACGACCAAAGCGACCCCGAGGCCGGGGGCGGCGGCGGGCGCAACTCCTAACGAGCCTGTCGGGGCAGGGGTGTGTTACGGTCGGTGGACAGAGAGCGGCAGGGGTGCTGTTCTGGGAGGGGAGGAGCTGCAGGTGATAAGGAGGAGGAGCTGTTGACAAAACCGTTTTTAGTTTGGTCGCGCGCCAGATTGAGAACAGTGAGAGTTCCCAGGTCCAATGCTGAAAGTCAGGTCGAAAGTTGAGAGGCCTCTGGGCAGCCGGGGGGGCGGCGGGTCCTGCGCGCTCCGGGCCTCTGGACAGGCGGACAGGCCGCCCCACGCCGCCCCCGACCGCCTAGGCGGTCTGCTCTTGGACGTTCAGGATCACGTTAACGCGAGCATCACAGCGCCCTCGAGGGCGCCGATTTTAACAGCCACGTAATTTTAAAATTGTTCTTTTTTGTGGAGGGGATCGTGCCTTTCGAAACGATGTTTTGTGTGTGTATTTTACATTAACATTTCACTGCATAGGCGAAACAGTAGTCACAATTCGGTAGGTGTCACATCATGACACTTGTTTCCATTTCATCTGTTCTCCGGTCAAAGACTATGTCTTGCCTCATTGAATATACAGTGGTAGCAGGTGTGCAAATTGGTCAGGTTGCAATTATTTATAAGAGAATAATGACAAATGTAGAATATCTAAAGCATGAATCTAAGAGCACGCGATACATAATTTTAAAGACAATGTCCTATTTGGTAGAATACAAATGTGATGTATGTTGTCTTATAATGAACGATGTATAGTGGCTTCAGTATTTTCGTCTTGGTTTCCAGTTTGTGCAATCTTTAATAAAGATAAAGATACAAAAGTGAGTTTGTTCACTTAGCGATTTCAGCAGATCCTTTAAATAGTTTAATTTGAAAATGATTTTTGAGACTCCATAATACAATAAACCATAGGACATTTGATTATTCATAAACTAAGTGTTAAGTAGTGTTGTAATGGAGAAATATACCATTTTCAGCACGTGTATTTCACAGGCTCCTAGATAACAGGCAAAACAATCATTTTCTGAAACCATTGTTAACATGCTTAGTGTTTTCATGTTCATAGAAAGCAGCTAATGACCTTCAAGAAAAAAACCATACATATTCCTCATCAAAAATAATTATGGCAAAAAGAATTATGGAAATGTAGAATCACTATTTCTTGTTATGTACCATTTTGACAGCACTTCCCTTTAGGAGCAAAACAAAACTTGCTCAGTACACTCTCTGATTCACTCACTTTAATATTCACTCAACTAATACTAAAGGAGGATCTATTTTATTGGAAGTGCTGATGAATTTGTTCTATGTAGGTTTCTTTTTTCTATGTAGTTCTTCCAACCATATGCTGTGGGTATGGGTCCCATTTTACAGAAAATATACTCTTCAAGGTCACTGGGAGGTCCATAATTAGAATGGCAAGGTTAGAAGTAGTGGCTTTATTGGTATTAAAAATTAATGCGAGCTAGTGGATATCAATATAATTTTGTGGGCTAAATTGGAAAGCATCCCTCCTCCCACCCCCACACAGACATATACTCTGGGGAGGGTTTCAGTGCAGTTATGTAGGAAGTGGAGGGTTAGTCATCCCCTCAGCTAAGGGCAGGTGCCCTAAGAGCTCAGGTCTCCAGTGGTCTTCCCAGAGGTTGGTAGGAAGATTCTAGTAGGCCACCAAAGGTCTGGATATGACCCTGATGATTTAACTCAGTTAAAAATGCCCATTATTTTCTTAATCCTGAGCACTGCAGCAGTCTCCACCCTGCTGGGCCACAGTCACCAGCTGGCTGGCAGGGACTTTTTCTGACCTATCACAGCAGGAGGCATGGGTGGGGGAGGCATTTGACATCTATGGGCGGTGATCAGCAAAAAGATTCCTTCTTTGAGAAAACTTATGCTTGGAATTATAGGTTTTTTAGTGTCAGCTGGCCAGGAAATGTTTTGCTTTTTAAAGAACGTCCAAAGAGAAACAAGAAATATGTGTGGATTAACATGTACATGGACAATGATCCCATTTATTGAGGACCTCCTCTTTGCAGATCCTGAAGCTATTTACAATCCTTTCATCTCCACAGGGTGTGACTAGGGACTTTTCTCACCAGGTGCAGGGATGGCCCTGCCACACAGAACAGGAAGTGAACCCAAGCATCTGCCTGTTCATCCTGGGCTCCAGGGCTCAGGGCTTCTGTCTGCTTAGTGTTGTGCTCTTGCCCTTTCAGGCGATTATTGCTTGAAACTAAATCTACCTTTATAGAGAAATATTTGAAAACGTTTCTGAAATCAGATCAGGTGAGAGTCCTCAGGGAAAGGGAGAAAGGCTGCCCAGATTTGAAACAGAGGAAAAGTTTTATCAGCCAAAAAAGTCATGCTTCCTTTTCCATTTCCTAGTTCAGTACCAAGTTCTATAACTTGTTATTTTGTGTGAAAATGACCTTTCAAGAAATAAATTAAAAATAGTTTGGAAAAAGTACATTTAGAATTCATAAAGATTTAATAAAACAACCCCCCTAGCTTTGTTTCCTCCTTTGTAAATTGATATCTCCTATGTTATTAGAGTAAGTTTCAATATAAAAATGAAAATTGAACAGAGATTTCAAAGGCTTTTAAGTGCAGGTTATTTGTAATTGTGCTTAGGCTGCCTCACATAAGCTGTATATTTGACCAGGGACTGCACACTACCATACATAATGAATGCGATTATTTATTTTAATGGTGAAGTCAAATCCGAAATACACAATCAGTAACAAAAATATTATTTTAAATGGCTCAGTTGGAATTGTATATTTCTCAGATTACTTCTTTCAGTCTCCTTATCCCTTATCTCTTCACTCCCACCGTGCAGCCCTCAATCTTTTCCAACCTGACGACCATAACTAACTTTGAGGGTTACCCTAAAGCCACTGGAAGTTTCTGAGATTTTAACTGAATATTTTGTACCAAAAAGAAAAAACAAAACAAAACAAAAAGAGATAGGAATCATGCCTTTCAGAAGTGAAAGACTAGATTGTTTGGGCCTACTTAATTTGGACATTAAAATATTTTACTAACCTAAATAAATCATACAGACACGGGTTCTACGTTTGCCTCCATCACTTACTCACTTGACATCTTGCGCCAGTCTATTGCCTCAATTTCCTCATCTGTAAAACAGGTTGAAATAAGCAATAGGGTAGCTGTGAAGACTGAGAGTTAATAATGGAAGCAAACTGCTTAGAATCAAGCCTGATGCATAGTAAACCCGCAAACAATAGTAAAATAACTCTAGCAACTCTTCGCAGTTTCATTTCGAAAAACGAGGTAAGGGCTGACGCACTTTTATAAGCATCAACATCTTTTTGCAGGGCATTCGCTCTCCCCTTGGTTCACTTCTAAGAAGCCCCGGGCAAACTCGTACCAACTTCGGTAAATAAAGGCCTTTCATGCTTTTGCTAAGAGAAACTTCTTCAGACACATTATAAAGCCACCTTCCCATTTTAAGCTCAGACACCGGTGCAAACGGTTGATAGCTGTTAAGTGAACCGGAAGAAGAATACTCAGTTTCCACTAAATTCCGATATGCTGTGTGCGCGCTGAGTGGTGAATTTAGGCAGAAGACTTCAGCCGAGGTGAGGGCGCACGCAGTTCTGAGCAGAACTGGGAGCGCACACAGCACGAGCTACAGTTCCTCAAGGTTTTACTGGGAAAGTTTATTTACTGTCTAGACTCCAAGGGATGGAGGTGAGTGGCGGCAGGGCTGCGAGTTGGAACTGCAATGTGCGGTAGTGGCGCCGCTGGTGGCTTTCCAGAGCCAGAGGGCGGGGACTGGCTGGGCCTCTGTAGCCAGCGCGCTCCCATTGGCTCATCTCTCGGAGCCGGGGTTGCTACTGGCCGCGCGCGAAGGCCTGCATAGGCGCTGCCGGCGGGGAACCCCTGGCCCGGTGGCGGGGCCGTCGCCTTGTAGGGTGCGTGTGGCGCTCTTGCGGCTCACAGCTTCGGTGGCCCTGGAACAGGAATTTCCGGGGCCTGGGTTGGGTCCGAAGTGTGGATGTCTCGGGGCGCTTAGGTGTACAGCCCCGGGGCCGGGGAGGGGAGCGCAGCGGCGCCCAGCAGGAGGCCGAGGGCGGTCCGGGCGCGGACCCGGGGCCGGTGCCTGTGGCTCTGCCCCGCTGCGGCACCAGCGCCGCGCGCCCTCGCCATCTGCTGCTTCCGCAACGGGAAGCGGGCAGAGGCGCTGGCGCCGTCGGGAGGTCAGACTTGACCCTTGGCCACCCAGGTGTGAGTTGTGAAGGGGAGGACTCAACAGACGGCGGGGCCAATGTGTTTAGTTCCAGAAGGAGCGTGGCGCTGGATGACCTTCCTACAAAAGATGAAAGGAGCACTTCTGTCATCTGCGACTGTAGTTTAATTCAAATTAGGTGTAACCGTTGTAGACAGACAACTTGTTAATGCCTGGCTTGCAAACCATCCAAGGGCCCTTCAAAAAGGGACCAAGATTGGGTGGAATGGTTTCATGCAACTAAACCCTTTGATTACATCGATATTTTATTTCAAATACAATATTTTTTCATTGTTTTTGAATATTAGCATTTTATGTAAGTAGGTAAACACTAAAGTACAAGTTCACTAAAGAATGTAAAAGTGATGGCATAAAGAGATTTTGGTAATTAGAATTAAAACAGATTTAGAAGAAACTTTTCAAAAAATGAAATATATAACCCCAAATCATGAGTGTTCTTTACTTTTTTTTCCTGTCAATGTATACTTTTGAATAATTCGGTTTTTGTAGGAAATGGCTGCAAATACACATTTTTTACTCTTTTAAAAACTGAAGTATGGGTGACATACAGTTTATTGCTTTCAGGTGTACAACATAGTGATTTGACTATTATATACATTACAAAATGCTCACCATAAGTGTAGTTTCCATCTGTCACCATACAAAGTTACTACAATGTAATTGACTAAATTCCCTATGCTGAACTTTTCATCCCCACGACTGACTTATTTTTTAATTGGAAGTTTGTACACATTTCCTGTTCTTAATGTTGGTAGTACAGTACTGTTCTTGGAAGTTACTTTAAGAATGATTTAAAATCCATCATTCCAAGGCAAGTTGTTTTGAATGGGAGACACTCAATTCCAGTGATTTGTGTAGAAAGCCATAGGTGGAAATGTCTTATGTGACAGGGATACAGTGGAGAGATGCAGTAGCAGATGGCTTTCCATAAGAACACAGTGAAATTCAAGATAGTTTTAAATTAACAAAACAAAACAAAACAACCCTGACAGCAGGCAGAAAGATAAGATTCTATAGTTGACACTGAGCAGTTGATTCCTGAACTACCACCTTAAGGTAAATGGAGACATGGCCAAGTCAGGTTTAAGCTCACTTGAGTGCATTGGACCGTAGCCAAACACGTCTGTAAGCATCAAAAATGCTTTCAGGTATACCAAGAGTCAGTCCAGTGAAAAGTGAGTCAATGTAGAAGTCACACGTTATAAGATTATTTGTGATTTTCAGAGAAAGAAAGAAATGCCTTTACTAAGGTTACTACCAAGAAGACATAGAGAAAAGAAAATACATAGGATAGGCTTTCTGAATTATTTAAAATTGACATGCTGAAATGTGGTCTCAGGGTACTGGCATTGCCTTTTATAGGTGTTTGTATATAAGCTGTGCCATAAGCTTGTTCCCCAGAACTATTTGTGTGTGATTGTCTTGAATTAGTAGTTTGGGACTTCATGATATTCATATTGGACAATATACTCATAAGGTGAGAAAAAATAGCTTTGCTTGAATTTAGTGGACAGCACCCATTCCATTAGATTGCCACTGTCTCATTTTATCTTTCCTGTTTATAGATAAGGGACATGAAGTTTATGTTACACAGGCAGCTAGAAATCTCAGGATTCATTCCTAGGCCTGTCAACCCCACGGCCTCACTCTCAACATGCTACATGTCCTCTTTAAAATATTGTCATTGGATGTAGGAAGTGTCCAGAAATTCAGTTTGAATACTTTATAACACTGAATGTTTTACAGGACAAAAGTGTAGTGAGCTGTCAGATCCATGGGTTCCCTGACTGGAACCAGAGTTAAATTAAAGGCCATCTGTGGATTGTTATGTACTTACTGTTATTTGAATTCTGGTCATCCCTATGAGGCTGGTTTTAGTTCAGTCTAGACAGGGTTGGTCTTATTATATGATAGTTTGATTCTGTTGAGAATTTCAGTACACTGCCAGAGAATGACCCGATTCCCCAGTTAGGACCTAAAAATCTCCCAGTCTCCTAGCATCCCTTGGGACTGATCACCTGTGCTATATAGTTCAGCCAATTTTCAAACTCTTACTAGTAGCATGCAGGCTTCTTGGGACTTTGGGCCAGGTAGGATGTAGGGGTGGGGCTGGGTTGGCCACAGTTTCTCTGCTGATGGCAGAGCTGAGGGCATCAGAAGGAGAGAAATACAGAGCCCAAATCAAAACAGAATACCAGGCACATTATCACCTGGAAAGTGACAGACTGAGGCAGAATCCCAGTAGATATAAGGCAGCAGAAGGAAACCAACATAGAACAGGAAGGTTGAGATAGGATGAAGGAGGCAGAGGAGTGAGACCTTGAACAGCTGGAGCCTGGAAACAGACATTTATTTAAAAGTTAATTTTGCTTTTTCAGATAGATAATATGCTCACATGTTTAAAGATAATGTAAAAGTAAGTTTATATTTAGGAGTCCTAGTCCCAGGTCATTTCTGTACACTCTTGTCCACCCAGAGATAATTACCAGAGGAATCTGGCATGAATTCCTCCTAAGACCTGTACCTAATTTTGTTGTTGTCTTTTTCTTAAAGTGGTATCTCCCAATCCTATGAGTTTCAGAACCTATATCTGGATATGTGCTTTTTTAACCACTTACTTGGGTTTGTGGTATACTTCTACTGTTTCTTTTTGTAAGTAGAAATGCCCAAGAATGAATATTCTTATTTTCCTCCCTTTCCTGAGCTAAAGATTTTGCCCTGCATCGTTCCTTCTTTTAAAAATTTATTTTGGTATCATTAATCTACAATTACATGTGCAATATTATGGTGATTAAACTATCCACTTCATCAGGTCCCCCCCACCAACCCCATTACAGTCACTGTCCATCAGCGTAGTGAGATGCTATAGAGTCACTACTTGTCTTCTCTGAGTTGTACAGCCCTCCCCGTGCCCCCCAATATTACATCTGCTAATCGTAATGCCCCTTTTTCCCCCTTGTCCCTCCCTTCCCACCCATCCCCCCCAGTCCCTTTCTCTTTGGTAACTATTAGTCTGTTCTTGGGTTCTGTGAGTCTGCGGCTGTTTTGTTCCTTCAGTTTTTTTCTTTGTTCTTATACTCCCCATATGAGTGAAATCATTTGATACTTGTCTTTTTCGGCTTGGCTTATTTCACTGAGCATAATACCCTCTAGCTCCATCCATGTTGTTGCAAATGGTAGGATTTGTTTTCTTCTTATGGCTGAATAATATTCCATTGTGTATATGTACCACTTCCTCTTTATCCATTCATCTACTGATGGACACTTAGGTTGCTTCCATTTCTTGGCTATTGTAAATAGTGCTGCGATAAACATAGGGGTGCATATGTCTTTTTCAAACTGCGCTGCTGTATTCTTAGGGTAAATTCCTAGGAGTGGGATTCCTGGGTCAAATGGTATTTCTATTTTGAGTTTTTTGAGGAACCTCCATACTGCTTTCCACAGTGGATGAACTAATTTGCGTTCTCACCAGCAGTGTAGGAGGGTTCCCTTTTCTCCACATTCTCACCAACATTTGTTGTTGTTTGTGTTTTGGTTGTTGGCCATCCTCACTGGTGTGAGGTGATATCTCATTGTGGTTTTAATCTGCATTTCTATGATGATTAGTGATGTGGAGCATCTTTTCATGTGCCTGTTGGCCATCTGAGTTTCTTCTATGGAGGAGTGTCTATTCATGTCCTCTGCCCATTTCTTAATTGGATTATTTGCTTTTTGTTTGTTAAGGTGCGTGAGTTCTTTATATATTTTGGACATCAACCCCTTATTGGATACGTCATTTATGAATATATTTTCCCATACTGTAGGATGTCTTTTTGTTCTACTGATGGTGTCCTTTGCTGTACCGAAGTTTTCAGCTTGATATGGTCCCACTTGCTCATTTTTGCTTTTGTTTCCCTTGCCCGGGGAGATATGTTCATGAAGAAGTCGCTCATGTTTATGTCCAAGAGATTTTTGCCTACTTTTTTTCTAAGAGTTTTATGGTTTCATGACTTACATTCAGGTCTTTGATCCACCTTGAGTTTACCTTTGTGTATGGGGCTAGACAGTAGTCCAGTTTCATTCTCTTACATGTGGCTGTCCAGTTTTTCCAACACCAGCTGCTGAAGAGGCTGTCATCTCCCCATTGTATATCCAAGGCACCTTTATCAAATATTAATTGACTGTATATGTTTGGGTTAATGTTTGGATTTTCTATTCTGTTCCACTGGTCTGTGGGTCTGTTTTTGTGCCAATACCAAATTGTCTTGATTACTGTGCCTTTGTAGTAGAGCTTGAAGTCAGGGAGTGTAATTCCCCCTGTTTTATTCCTCCTTCTCAGGATTGCTTTGGCTATTCGGGGTCTTTTGTGGTTCCATATGAATTTTAGAATTATTTGTTCCAGTTCATTGAAGAAAGCTGTTGGTAGTTTGATAGGGATTGCATTGAATCTGTAGATTGCTTTAGGTAGTATAGCCATTTTGACAATATTTATTCTTCCTAGCCAAGAGCATGGGATGCATTTCCATTTGTTAGTGTCCTCTTTAATTTCTCTTAGGAGTGTCTTGTAGTTTTCAGGGTATTGGTCTTTCACTTTCTTCCTTAGGTTTATTCCTAGGTATTTTATTCTTTTTGATGCAATTGTGAATGGAATTGTTTTTCTGATTTCTCTTTCTGTTAGTTCATCGTTAGTGTATAGGAAAGCAACAGATTTCTGTGTGTTAATTTTGTATCCTGCAACTTTGCTGAATTCAGATATTAGTTCTAGTAGTTTTGGAGTGGAGTCTTTAGGGTTTTTTATGTACAGTATCATGTCATCTGCAAATAGTGACAATTTGACTTCTTCTTTACCAATCTGGATGCCTTGTATGTCTTTGTTTTGTCTGATTGCTGTGGCTAGGACCTCCAGTACTATGTTGAATAACAGTGGAGAGAGTGGGCATCCCTGTCTTGTTCCCGATCTTAGATGAAAAGCTTTCAGCGTCTCGCCGTTAAGTATGATGTTAGCTGTGGGTTTGTCATATATAGCCTTTATGATGTTGAGGTACTTGCCGTCTATACCCATTTTGTTGAGAGTTTTAATCAGGAATGGATGCTGAATTTTGTCAAATGCTTTTTCAGCATCTATGGAGATGATCATGTGGTTTTTGTTCTTCTTTTTGTTGATGTGGTGGATGATGTTGATGGATTTTCGAATGTTGTACCATCCTTGCATCCCTGGGATGAATCCCACTTGATCATGGTGTATGATCCTCTTGATGTATTTTTGAATTCGGTTTGTTAATATTTTGTTGAGTATTTTTGCATCTACGTTCATCAGGGATATTGGTCTGTAATTTTCTTTTTTGGTGAGGTCTTTGCCAGGTTTTGGTATTAGAGTGATGCTGGCTTCATAGAATGAGTTTGGAAGTATTCCCTCCTCTTCTATTTTTGGAAAAACTTTAAGGAGAATGGGTGTTATTTCTTCTCTATATGTCTGGTAGAATTCAGAGGTGAATCCATCTGGTCCGGGGGTTTTGTTCCTGGGTAGTTTTTTGCTTACCCCTTCAATTTCGTTGCTGGTGATTGGTCTGGTTAGTTTTTCTGTTTCTTGTTTGGTCAGTTTTGGACGGTTGTATTTTTCTAAGAAGTTGTCCATTTCTTCTATGTTTTCCAGCTTGTTAGCATACAGATTCTAATAATATTCTCTTATAATTCTTTGTATTTCTGTGGGGTCTGTCGTTATTTTTCCTTTCTCATTTCTGATTCTGTTTATGTGTGTAGATTCTCTTCTTCTCTTAATAAGTTTGGCTAGGGGTTTATCTATTTTGTTTATTTTTTCAAAGAACCAGCTCTTGGTTTCATTGATTTTTTTCTATTGTTTTATTCTTCTCAATTTTATTTATTTCTTCTCTGATCTTTATTATGTCCCTCCTTGTGGTGACTTTGGGCCTCCTTTGTTCTTCTTTTTCCAATTTCAGTAATTGTGTCTTTAGACTTTTCATTTGGGAATGTTATTCCTTCTTTAAATAGGTCTGGATTGCGATATACTTTCCTCTTAGAAATGCCTTTGCTGCGTCCACAGAAGTTGTGGTTTTGAGTTGTTGTTGTCATTAATCTCCATATATTCTTTGATTTCTGTTTTGATTTGGTCATTAACCCATTGATTAATTAGGAGAGTGTTGTTAAGTGTCCATGTATTTGTGAGCCTTTTTGTTTTCTTTCTAAAATTTATTTCTAGTTTTATACTTTTGTGATCTGAGAAGTTGGTTGGTAGAATTTCAGTATTTTTGACTTTACTGAGGTTCTTTTTGTGGCCTGGTATGTGGTCTATTCTGGAAAATGTTCCATGTGCACTTGAGAAGAATATGTATCCTGTTGCTTTTGGATGTAGAGTTCTGTAGTTGTCTATTAGGTCCATCTGTTCTAGTGTGTTGTTCAGTGCCTCTGTGTCTTTATTTTCTGTCTGGTTGATCTGTCCTTTGGCGTGAGTGGTGTGTTGAAGTTACCTAAAATAATGCATTGCTGTCTATTTCCTCCTTTAATTCTGTTAGTATTTGTTTCATATATGCTGGCGCTCCCGTGTTGGGTACATATATATTTATAATGGTTATATCTTCTTGTTGGACTGACCCCTTTATCATTATGTAATGTGCTTCTGTATCTCTTGCTACTTTCTTCATTTTGAGGTCTATTTTTTCTGATACCAGTACTGCAACACCGGCTTTTTTCTCCTTGTTGTGTGCATGAAATATCTTTTTCCATGCCTTCACTTTTAGTCTGTGTATACCTTTGGGTTTGAGGTGAGTTTCTTGTAGGCAGCATATAGATGGGTCTTGCTTTTTTATCCATTCTGTTACTCTGTGTCTTTTGATTGGTGCATTCAGTCCATTTACATTTAGGGTGATTATTGATAGATATGTACTTATTGCTGTTGCTGGCTTTAGATTCACAGTTACCAGAGGTTCAAGGGTTGCTTCTTTACTATCTAATAATCTAACTTAACTTTCTTGTTAAGTTATTGTCAACACAGTCTGATGATTCTTTATTTCTCTCCCGTCTTTTTCTTCCTCCTCCATTCTTTATATACTAGATGTTTTATTCTTTGCCTTTAGTTAGTATTTAGTATTTGGATGGTCTGCTTTCTTTGCTATGATTTTATTTTCTCTGGTGACATCTTTTTAGCCTTAGGAGTGCTTCCCTCTAGAGCAGTTTCTTTAAGATGTCCTGTATAGGTGGTTTATGGGAGGCAAATTCTCTTAGCTTTCATTTGTCTGGAAATTGTTTAATCCCTCCATCATATTTAAATGATAATCGTGCTGGATACAATATTCTTGGTTCGAGGCCCTTCTGTTTCATTACATTAAATATATCATGCCATTCTCTTCTGGCCTGTAGGGTTTCTGTTGAGAAGTCTGATGATAGTTTGATGGGTTTTCCTTTGTAGTTGATCTTTTTTCTCTCTCTAGCTGCCTTAATACTCTGTCCTTATCTTTGGTCTTTGCCATTTTAATTATTATGTGTCTTGGTGTTGTCTTCCTTGGATCCCTTGTGTTGGGAGATCTGTGGGCTTCCGTGGACTGTAAGAGTATTTCCTTCCCCAGGATGGGGATGTTTTCAGCAATTATTTCTTCAAAGACACTTTCTATCCCTTTTTCTCTCTGTTCTTTCTCTGGTACTCCTATAATGCGAATATTGTTCCGTTTGGATTGGTCACACAGTTCTCTTAATATTCTTTCATACCTAGAGATCCTTTTATCTCTCTCTGCCTCAGCTGCTCTGTATTCTTGTCCTCTGATTTCTCTTGCATTAACAGTCTCTTGCATCTCGTCCAGTCTGCTGCTAAGCCCATCGATGGCTTGTCTCATTTCTGCATTGCCTTTCCTGACTTCCCTCACTTCCTCCCTCAGCTCTTGCATATTTCTCTGTAGATCCATCAGCATGGTTATGACTTTTATTCTGAATTCTTTTTCAGGAAGACTGTGCTTTTCCATCTCTTCAGGCTTCCTCTCTGGTGTTGTCTGGGTGAGCTTTGTCTGTACCATATTCCTCTGTCTTTTCATGGCGATAGAAGTTGTCGCTGGCAGGTGCCATGTGTGTCAGCTGGGCTCTTTAAGACTTAAAAAAAAAAGAAGAAAGAAAGAAAACGGAAAAAAAGAAGGAAGAGAAAGAAAAGAGAAAAAATATGGAAGAGAAAGAAAAGAGGAAAAAGAATGAAAGAAAAGAAAGGAAGAAAAAAAAGAAAAATCCCACCGGGAGTAGATTCTGTAAGGATGCTGTAGGTGGCGCTGTTGCTCCACTATTCTGCAGCCGTGGCCATGGTGCTCCACTGGGTCTTTTGCAGCTCTGGCCGGGGTGGGAACGAATGGAAAGCTATTGTTCTGTGCGTGAAGTTTCAGTGCGGCTACTTTTTCCCAGTTGCCAGTCAAGGGTTTCAAAATTCCTCAGGACTCCCAGCCTGCTGGGCTGAGTTGCTGGGACGATTGTAAGACCGCTGAAAAAAGCGTGTGCCAGATGCTGGCTGCAAGGACCCGGGCGTGTTCTCAGCTCAAAACCTGCACCTTCTGCCTCTCCAATCTCAGCTATATCACGCAATGTGTGTCAGCACTCCCGGCGCAGATCACCAGGGCTGGTTATTTTGCAGTCCTGTACTTCCACTCCCTCCCTGCTCTGAATCCTCTCCTCCCACCAGTGTGCTGGGGTGGGGGAGTGCTCGGGTCCCGCTGGGTCGCAGCTCCGTATCTTACCTGCCTCATGTGGTGCCGAGACCTCTCAGGTGCAGATGCAGGCTGTGCCCTGTCCTGTGTATTCTGGTCTCTCTTTTAGGAATAGTTGTATTTGCTGTATTTTCATAGATATGTATGGTTTTGGGAGGAGATTTCCACCGTCCTGCTCATGCTGCCATCTTCCCGTACTGTCTCCTCATTCCTTTTTTTTTTTTTAATCGCACTCTGGAGGTCTTTTTATAGCAGTCCAGAGGGAGTTTCTTCATTTTTTTTCTTTTCCTGCTGCAGAGTATTCTGTTGTGTAGTTGTACATAGATTATTTAACCATTTCTGTAGACATTTGGGTTGTTTTCTATGAAGAATGTTTCAATGAATAACTTGTGCAACTGATTTTGTAAGTGGAGTGCAGGTTTTTTCAGAAGGCGACACTGCTTGAATTACAGTGGGGAGGTGGTCAGTGAAGACTCTGAGCTGGCCAGGATGGTGTCAGGACCATACCAACCTGGATGATTGATCAATTGACTGCTCAACTAGCTCCTTCTCTCTGTGGCTGCAAAACTCAGTTGCCTTTAGCTCTTGGTCATGGTCTGCAAGAAGAAGACAACAAAGGGGACTCCATTCCATTCTTTTGTTCTCCTGGTAATTTGGCAAAGAGTCCTTGGGAGATCTTAACTATAGAACTGTGCTTCTCTCGGTCAGGCAACATGGAAGTCCTAATGTTAGGCTAACATGGAAAGTGTATATTTAGGTGCACATGCCGTTGAACTTTTAAAGTTCTCTCATAGGAACACTACCATGAAAATTTGATTTTCCTCTGATGTGTATTATTTAAAAGCATTTTATGTAAAACCCTCTTTGGGATTATGATTCAGACCTGTAACTGGATGGCTGGAGGATGAGCCTATGGTTAGTAGTAGGTACAGTACAGAGCATAACCCACACCAGCTGTAGAATAGTGGCAAGCACTCTAGTAGGGAAACAAACGGATGCAAATGAGATGCACTTGGCTGTAGAACAAAGATGAAAATGACATTCACTTGTAAATGAGTTTTCTGTGTTTGATGTAAACAGAATGACATGTATTTTGCAGGAAGACCTCTATGACCTTAGGATAGTTGTTGAATTCATTACATGGGGCTGCACATGTTTCTGACATTTCATTATGATTAGTGTATCTCATGACCTAACAATCCTAGGTTTTTAATTTGTTTAGAAGCATTTCCATGATTTTCTGTTCTAGGAGATGGTCTGAGAGTTAGAGTGAGATGCTCATCACTGAGAGATTAAATGCCTTGGAATAAAAGTTGAATCTGGCACCTTGAACTCAGATGAGGGTCTGGCTGATCTGATAGAACTTAAGAGCAGAGGAAGGAGATTAGCTATGCCTTTCATTGCTAGCTGTGGTCTCCAGCCTAGATATTTGCTCAGACTTTCGACTTAATGACTGATATGTAGCTTTGCTTTCTGAACCTTTGTCCATCTTTCAACCCCCATTGAAAATCTTTCCTCCTTTTCTTGGTAGCCTTCCCTGACTGCCCAGCCCAAAGCAGTCTTTTCCTCTTCTGAACTTCCACTACAGGTGGTCCTTGATACACATTAATCACTTATTTTGTCAAACACATATATTGGACATGGATTATGTCAGCTGCTTTTGAAAATATCCCTGGCATAATACTTTAGGTATAGATATTCAACAAATATTCAATAAGGAATTGATTACACACCCTTTGAACTTCTCATTCTTCTGAACACTGTAATAAAGCACTGAGAGCCTGCTACATGCCAGGCACTATACTGGCCAGGGACTCAAAAGGATTGTGTCAAGCTGCTCATGGTCCAGTGGAAAAGGCAAATGCAGGAACAGAAACTGAAAACGTGATGTGCTGAGTATAATGATGGAGATAAACACAGAGAAAGGGCTGTCTTCAGAAAAAAGGGTGAGGGTGGGGAAGGAGTTTAATTGGGAAAGACTTCCCAGAGGAGGTGATGCCTGCACTGAGTCTCCAAGGAGGGGCAAGAATCATTTAGTTCAAGGGTAAAGAGAGATGGAAGGACATTTGCAAGAGACAGGATAGCATGAGTAAAGATACTGAGTGGAGAAGCAGAATACATGTATGTAAGACATTTGAGGCAGTTCGGTGTTGCTGGGGGTCAGAGTGACAGGCAGGCAGTATTGCTGAGGGATGAGGATCCCTCTGTGAGGAAGTACAGTGCAGTGATTAGGAAGGTATCTGGGCTTTGGAATTAGGCAGAGCCTGGTTCGCCTCCTGGCTCTGCATCTTCCTAGCTGTGGGAACCTGATCAAATTACTTAACCTTTATATGTCTCAGTGTACTCATCTGTCAAATGGGAATGACAATGGCATCGTATTTAAAGGTTCTTGTGAGGCTTAATTGAAGTACTGTTTGCAAAGTGGGAATCACAGAGTAAATATTCAAAGCTTGTTGGCTAATTGTTTCTGAGAGATTGGAGAGCTGTGCAGGGTCCCCAGACCTCCAGAAGGTTTAAGCTGATATTGACAGGCAGTCTGCATTGCAAGAGGACTGTTAAGGAGGCAGGGAGACCAGTGAGAAGGCAGTTGCATTCAGCATTTCAGTTGACAGCCGGTGAGGGACAGTAGGAATAGGGATGGAGAGGAGAGGATAGGGTTAAATATGAGATAACTTTGATAGGATTTTGTGACTGGGTTAGGGAGTGTGTGAAAGAGTGAAGAACCTAGTGTATTGATGTTAGGATAGCTACCGTGTATTCAGTAGTATCAGACTGTGTTGATGGGCTATTGACAGACACACTTTAGGTCAAGATGATCTTAGAGGTGTTCTGTTTTGTTGAGAAATGCAACCTACGAAAGAAAAAAGAAACATTAATGTGTTTGATTATATAAATAACAAAAGCTATGGTATAGCCTCACAAAAACAAAAAGGAAAATGTAATTATAATTTCAGGAAGATATTAGTTTTACCAATAACAGAAGGTAATATTAAGATATAAATAGCTCATTAAAATTTATGAGAAAGGTTTAGAGTCCAGTAACTAAATGGCAAATGATAAGAATTCAGCAAGTTACCGGTAAACAAACATGTGCCAACATGTTCTTTCTCCTAGAAATCAAAGATATACACATTAAAATGTCTTTAAATATAAAAATCAGATGAAAATTTAAGCAAATGCTAGTAACATTCTGAAATTGATGCCAGTACATTTTGTTGATGCCACTAAAACCGTTTGTCCAGCATGTGGAAAAAGTATGCCAGGACTATATATATTTGTGTTTTGAATTAATATTTCTGAGGGTTTATTCCAGAGAAACAATTTAGTAATTTAACAAAGCATAAAGCTATATGCACATGGTTTTTCACTGCAGCATTAAATCCTATAGCAAAAAAAGAAAAAAAGAAAAAAAGAAAAAGCAACCTAAGAATTCAAAAATTAAAGCTTGATTATTTTGGAAGCATCAATATTTGGCATATTATGAGGTAATGTTAAAATTATGAGAATAAAACTGGAAAACTGGGAAGATATTGTGAGAAAAGCTGAATAAAAATGTCCATTATGACTGCAGTTACTTAACGATCTATATTTGTTTAGATAAAGACTGGAAAGTAATATGCAAAACATGAAAGTAGTTGTGCTGGGCTTATGCATATTCTCACATCCACTGTTTGATTTTATTTTAGCAAGTCTAGTTCTGTGACATTTTTTAGTGATTGTTAACATTTTGCTATTTTTCACTGTGGGGGTATTTTAAAGTATATTATAGTTATCATGATATATTACCCCTTAAAAGTTTCCTGTGCATGCAGAACATTTTCCTTCATGACCATTATCATAGTCATATCAAACAAAGTTAACAGCTCCTTAATATCCAGTACCCAGGCTACATTCACATTTCTCTAATTAACATTCTCTTTTCAAAAAGGAAAGAACTTGATAAACCTGCCCGGTCTAGTGGGATTATTCGCTGCTGGGTAGAATGACTAGATCCCAGGTCCCTGGTGCAATGGCCCTGAGTGTCAGCCCTCTGGGCCTCTCGGTGTGGAGCTCTCGGAGGAGGACAGCTGGCTCAGAGACGGTGGGCTCCATCTGCAGGTAGAACTGCCTCTTTTTCCTGCCCTCTGCTCCTGGGAACTGGGGCCCAGGCTCTTAGACCCTTGGAGCCAGCTGGCAAGGAGGAGTGGGAAAGCAGCCAGCAGGGCTGTGCTCCCTGTGAGGAACTGTGGATCGTTGTCTTTGTCAAGCCAGTTGTGGAAGGTCCCAAAATTTCACACAACCCTCCCCACTCAGCTCTGTGCCGCCAGCTCCTAAACACCTGGCTGAATTGCTGATCTGTCTCCTCTATGGTTTGTGCAAAGAACTCTCTCTTCTTCCAGTTAGCTGGATTAAATCAGGTGTTAAAAAAATCAGCATTAAGGGATATGACTACCTAATAAGGTTGTTAAAGCTGTTTTGTAATTTTTGTAAAAAAACACACAAAACACAAAAACCCAAAACCCAAACCAAACCAAACCAAACTAAAACAAAAAAAACCCAATGAGAAAACTTAACTATGGAAGTTTTCTAAAACTCCCCAAAGTAGAGAGAATGATAAAATGAAACTCCTGATGTTTACTAGTCATTTCATTTGCTTTTTACTTAAGTATTTTAAATTCCAAACATCGTATCAGCTCTTCTCTTAATACTTGACTCTGCCAGAATTGATAGTTATTTCTTAATATCATTTAATACCCAGTCCATGTTGAATTTTTTCCAGTTTTCTTAAAAATGTATTTTTACAGTTGAATTTCTCTGAATTGGGATCTAAACAAGGTCCACTGATTGCATTGATTTATTTCTAAAGTCGTTTTATGTGTATAATTGTTCCTCTCCTTTTGCCTTACCCCATCACTTTTATTTCTTGAAGAAACCTGGTCATTTGTCCTTTATAATTTCCTGCATTCTGAATCTGCCTTCTGTCTGATTATTTCCCTATTGTGCAATTTAACATATTCCTCTGCTCCCCCATATTTTCTGTAAACTGATAGTTACATCTCCAGGATTGATTAGAGTTCAGTGATTTTATTTGGGGGAGGGGCAAGAATACTTCAAGGGTGGTGCTATATAGTTCTTTTTAAAAAAAAATTGAAGTGTAGTTGATATACAATATTATATTAGTTTCAAGTATACAGCACATTGATTCAATAGTTACACATGTTATTAAATTCTCATCCCAACTAGTGCAGTTATTCTCTGTCAACATAACAAGATGTTACAGAATCATTGGATATACTCTCCATGCTGCACTTCCATCCCTGTGACCAACTTATATTATGATTGAGAATTTTTGTGCCCCTTTACCCTCGCACCCTCCCTGCACACCCACTCTAAACCTTCCCCCATGGTAACCACCTGTCACTTCTCAGTGTCTATAAGTCTACTGTTTTAATTTTGTTTTGTTTTGTTTTTAGATTCCACAAATAAGTGAAATCATATAGTATGTGTCTTTCTCCACTTGGCTTATTTCACTTAGCATAATACCCTCTAGATCCATCTATTTTGTTGCAAATGGGAGGATTTCTTTTTTTATGCCTGAATAATATTCCATTGTGTATATGTACCACATCTTCTCTATCCATTTGTCTACTGATGGACACTTAGGTTGCTTCCATATCTTGGCTATTGTAAATAATAGGGCAATAAACATAGGGTTGCATATATCTTTTCAAATCTGGGATTTTGTTTTCTTTGGGTAAATTCCTAGGAGTGGAATTGCTGGGTCAAATGGTATTTCTTTTTTCAGTTTTTTGAGGAGCCTCCATACTGCTTTCCACAGTGGCTGCACCAGTTTACATCCCCACCAGCATTGTGGCAGGGTTCCCATTCCTCCATATTCTTGCCAACACTTGTTATTTCTTGTTTTTTGGATAGTGGCCATTCTGACTGGTGTGAAGTGATATCTCATTGTGGTTTTGATTTGCATTTTCCTGATGAATATCCATGTGGAACATCTTTTCATGTGCCTGTTGGCCATCTGCATTTCTTCTCTAGAGAAATATCTGTTCAGGTCCTCTGCCCATTTTTTAATAGGGTTATTTGTTTCTTTGGTGTTGAGGCATATGAGTTTTTTTATATATTTTAGATGTTAGCCCCTTATCAGATAAATCATTTACAAATATATTCTCCCATGTTGTAGGTTGCCTCATCGTTTTGTTGTTGGTGCCCTTTGCTATACAGAACCTTTTTAGTGAATATAGTCCCACTTCTTCTATTTTGCTTTTGTTTCCCTTGTCCACGGAAAAATTGTTCATGCTTATGTTCAAGAAACTTTTGACTATGTTTACTTCTAAGAATTTTAGGGTTTCATGTCTTATATTTGGGTCTTTAATCCTAATCTGTTTTTGAGTTTACTTTTGTGTATGGTGTTAGGAAGTAATCCAGTTTCATTCTCTTGCATGTAGCTGTTTAGTTTTCCCAACACCATTCATTGAAGAGACTATCTTTTCCCCATTGTACATTAATGGCTCCTTTATCATATATTAATTGACTATATATGCATGGGTTTATATATGGGTTCTCTGTTCTCTTCCATTGGTCTATGTGTCTGTTCTTGTGCCAGTACCATATTGTTTTGATTACTGTAGCTTTATAGTATAGTTTGAAGTCAGGGAGCATAATACCTCCAGCTTTGTTGTTCTTTCTCAAGGTTCCTTTGCATATTTGAGGTCTTTTGTGTTTCATTATAAATTTTAGGATTATTTGTTCCAGTTCATTGGAAAATGTCATTGGTGTTTTGATAGGGCTTGCATTGAATGTGTAAATTGCTTTGAGCATGATGGCCATTTTGACAATATTAATTCTTCCTACCCATTAGCATGGGCTAAATTTCCATTTTTTTGTGTCTTCTTAATTTCTTTCATGAGTGTCTTATAGTTTTCAGAGTACAGGTCTTTCACTTCCTTAGGCTTATTCTTCCTTAGGAATTTTATTCTTTTTGATGCAATTGTAAATGGAATTGTTTTCCTGATTTATATTTCTGCTAGTTCATTGTTAGTATACAGGAAAGCATTTTTGTATATTGATTTTTTATCCTGTGACCTTGCTGAATCCAATATTAGCTTTAATAGTTCTTTGGTGGGGTCTTTAGGGTTTTCTATATATAGTATCAATCATCTGCAAATAGTGACAGCTTAACTTCTTCGTTACCAATTTGGATCCCTTTTATCTCTTTATCTTGTCTGATTACTGTGGCTAGGACCTCCAGTACTATGTTGAATAAAAGTGGTGAGAGTGGGTGTCCTTGTCTTGTTACTGATCTTAGAGGAAAAACTTTCAGCTTTTCACCTTTGAGTATGATGTTAGTTGTGGGTTTATCATATGTAGCCTTTATTATATTGAGGTATGTACACTCTATACCTATTTTATTGAGAGTTTTTATCATTAATGGATATTGAATTTTGTCAAATGCTTTTTCAGCATCTATTTATATGATCATATGGTTTTTATCCCTTTTTTAATGTGGTGTATCACATTGATTAATTTATGAATAATATACCATCTTTGGATCCCTGGAGTAAATCCCACTTGGTCTTGATGGATAATCCTTTTGATATATTTTTGAATTTGGCTTGCTAATATTTTGTTAAGGATTTTTGCATCTATGTTCATCAGGGATATTGGACTATAATTTTCTTTTTTTGCAGCATCTTTGTCTGGTTGATATTAGAGTGATGCAGGCCTCATAGACTGAGTTTGGAAGTATTCCTTCCTCGTGTCCTTTTTGGAATACTTTAAGAAGGATGAGTATTATCTCTTCTTTAAATGTTTGGTAAAATTCAGCTGTGACGCCATCTGCTCTTGAACTTCTGTTTTTGGGAGTTTTTAAAATTACCAGTTCAATTTCGTTACTGGTAATTGGTCTGTTCAGATTTTCTGCTTCATCCTCGTTCAGTCTTGGAAGGTTTATTTTTCTAGGTTTCCCAATTTATTGGCATATAATTTTTCATAGAATTCTCTAATAAGTCTTTGTATTTCTTTGGTATCCATTGTGACTATTCCTTTTTCATTTCTAATTTTATTTATTTGTGTCCTCTCTTTTTTTCTTGGTAAGTCTGGGTAGGGGTTTATCGATTTTGTTTATGTTCTCAAAGAATCAGCTTTTAGTTTTATTGATTTTTTTCTATTGTTTTATTCTCTATTTTATTTATTTCTGTTCTGATCTTTATTATGTCCTTTTACTAACTTTGAGTTTCATTTGTTCTTCTTTCACTAGTTTTTTTTTAACTAAGGTATCATTGATATACAATCTTATGAAAGTTTCACATGAGCAACATTTTGGTTTCAACATTCACTCATATTATCAAGCCTCCCCCCAACCCCACTGCAATCACTGTTCATCAGTGTTTTACTAGTTTCTTTAGTTGTGAGTTTAGACTGTTTATTTGGGATTGTTCTTGTTTCTTGAAGCAGGCTTATATTGCTATGTATTTTACTCTTAGAATCATTTTTGTGGCATCCCACATATTTTGAACTGTTATATTTTTATTTTCATTTGTTTCCATGTGTTACTTTATATCTGTTTTAATTTGGTCATTGATCCACTGATTATTTAGAAGCACGTTGTTTAGCCTCCACGTTTTTGTAGGCTTTTTTTTGTTTTCCTTGTGTAATTTATTTCTAGTTTTATACCATTGTGGTCTGAGAAGTTGCTTGATACAATTTCAATCTTTTTGAATTTATTGAGCTCTTTTTGTGGCTCAGTATATCGTCTTTTCTGGAGAATGTTCCATGTAGAAAAATGTGCATCCTGCTGCTTCTGGATGGCATGTTCTGTAGATATCTGTTGAGTCCATTTGCCCTAATGTATTGTTCAGTGTCTGTTTCTTTATATATTTCTGTCTGGTCGATCTATTGATGTGAGTGGTGTGCTAAAGTCTCCTAAGATGAAGGTGTTGTAATCTACTTCCCCCTTTAATTCTGTTAGTATTTGTTTCACATAGTTAGGTGCTCCTATGTTGGGTACTAGATATTTATAATGGTTTTATCCTCTTGTTGGACTGACCCCTATATCATTATGTAATGTCCTTCTTTGTCTCTTGCTACTTTCTTTGTTTTGAAGACTATTTTATTTGCTATAAGTACTGCTACTCCTGCTTTTTTCTCCCTTTCATTTGCATGAAATATCTTTTTCCATCCCTTCATTTTCAGTCTGTGTATGTCTTTAGGTCTGAAACGAATCTCTTGTAGGCAGCATACAGTTGTGCCTTGTTTTTTAATCCATGCTGCCACCCTATGTCTTTTGATTGCATTCAGCCTATTTCATTTAAGGTAATTAATGATAGGTATGCACTTCTTGCCATTTCATTAATTGTTTCCTTGTTGTTTTTGTAATTCCCCTCCGTCTTTTCTTCCTCTCTTATACTCTTCCATTGTTATTTAATAGTTTTCTTTTGTGTTATTGTCTCACCTAAGGCATTGCCTACGGGCAAGTTTACTCTGGATTCGGTGAGACCAAGTAACAACAATGGAATGTCAGGGGTAAAAGGATTTATACCAAGCTTTATTCTCAGTGTGGCTGGTTGAGTGCTGGAATCACAGCTGCCTCTGGGATGGTCTGCATGTAACAAGCCCATCTCTATCTCTGCCTCAGTGGAGAGCACTGGGCTGAGCTCTTTATATAGTAACACCAACAGTAATGGCTCAGGGCCAAAGGGTGTGTAAATATCAGCCTACCAGCAGGCCAATTATATCATCAAGTAGTTCTATGGTCAGATGAGGATCCTGGCCACAGGAACTTTCATTTTCCCTACAGTTATGCTTAGATTAAAAAAAAATTGTGTATTTATTATAGGGTTTAGGTTTGTGGGTACCATAAGGTTCATAGATAGTTTCCTAAATGTATAACAGGCTATATTAAGTTGATGGCCATTCTATTTTGAACACAGTCTAAAAGTACCACTTGTTTATTCTTCTTCCTCCTCCCCACACTTTATGTGTAAGATGTCATAATCTACATCTTTTGTGTATCCCTTGACTGATTTTGTGTATAGTTGATTTTACTACCTTTGTTTTTTTTTAACTTCATATTTTCTTGGTAATTGGTCTACTACCTTAACTGTAGTTTTATTTTCACTGATGAAAAGTACGGAGGCTTAAGAAAATTTCCACCTACAGATATGCCTTTAACATATCCTGTATGGCTGGTTTAGTGGTGGTGAATTATTTTAACTTTCATTTATCTGGGAAACTTTTAATCTCTCCTTCAATTCTGAGTGATAACCTTTCTGGGTAGCAGATTCTGGGTTGTAGGTTCCTCCCTTTCAATACATTAAATATTTCATGCCTCTCCCTTCTGTCCTAAAGTTTCTGCTGATCTCTATATTTCTGATTGTATCATGTCATAGGAAGCATATCATGTGTGCATGTCCCACCTTTAGTGATGTTAAGATTGATGGTTGCATTCAGGTGTAGTCATCATCTTTCCCATTAATGGTCTGGCAGTTATTGATGAAGCTTGCCTATCTCCATTCTTTAATTAGTGGTGCAAAAGAGTGTTTTTCTAATTCTACTATTCCTTCTGCGTTTGTTATTTCTTCAATTACATCTTAAGCCTCATGTTTCTGGAGCTGGTTCCATTAGCTAGTTCACTCACACCCCCATGGAGTGGGTTACAGCTAAGTCTTTAGCACAACTGTGACTTGGCTCCTCTAATTCTGATGTTGCTTTGAGGAATAGCCTGGAACCAGGACTTCAGAGGGAGCACTTCCTTCCTCAGCTATAAACTTTCAAGATAATGACAGTTATAAACAGTGTCAGTTTCATGCCCTGGTGTAACTTTGATGTTTGTGTGGCATGATTTGAGAAGAGCTGAAAGGTCAGCCTGATGAAAATATTTTCCTCTGTTACAGCTACAGTGTCTGACACCCCTGAGAGTGATATTCTCCCTTCAGGGCCTTGTGCAGACTTGCGAATTGTAACCAGGTTAAAGTATGATGTTATCTGGGAGCAGGGATGGGAGGAGCAAAGGCCAGCACATTGCTGAACATATTCACAGGAATTTGTTTATCTTATCATTAGCTGTTCAGGACCTGTTGTCTTCATAGTTGGGTCTGGAATGCATAGCTGGGAACAGAACATGTGATTGTTAGTGTAGATGAGCTAGGAGGTTTCCATAAGTACAGATAATGTGCACACTTGGGTCTTGGTTCAGGTTTTTATGTGGGGATCTCCAAGAATTAAGACTATAAAGGGTGTAGAAGGCAAGAAGAGAAACACTGAAAAGATTTGAGAAAACAAATTACTGCTTTATACTTTTGTTGAGGATGTCTCTGTTTAAGCCCTCACAGTAGCCTAGAAAGTGAAAATGGGACTCTGTTTCCTTTCTTTTCTTCACTACCATGTTGGCCAGGAAGCGTGAAATGGTGGGATTCTAGGTCGTAGGGGAGTTTTTTTTTTTTTACAGGTTAGCAGTAATAAAAAACAAGAAGTTTGAAAGTGAATTTTAAGAAATGGAGGGCTTGAAAGAATTTGTTAGAAATAGGAAGAATCACTTTTTCAAAGGTGAAAAACAGCTGACTGATCACTTTTGTCATCGAAGAAAGTTTAGTTTGGCATTTTAGAGAAATGGGCCATTTTCATTTTCCACCTACTCAACAACCAGTTCTAATACGGAAGTTTTAATGTTTTATCTTTATGATAATTTCAGAAACAGTAGCCCACTTATTTCTAATAATGTTACAAAAAATACCAGTAATTATATAATGACTAGAAATCACACTTTTAAGCAAATGAAAAAGAAAATGATTTTTTTCTTATTATATATCCCCTATTTATATGTAATTATCAGCTATAAAAGAACCTCCCTGGTATGCCTAATAACCACCTTTTGTCCTTGCCTGAAAAGTCGAGGATTTTTTATTCAAGGTTTTGTTCTGCTCAGCTTATTTCTGGCTGGTTGGGGAGATAGAGGCAGCTGCTGTATGAAACATCTCACAGGCCTTCCTCAGACCAGGGAGTGTGTTGCTCTGGAAAACAGCTGGCCATGTTCTTCGCCTGTCAGACCTAGTGCAAGCAAATAGAGTTTGGACACACCAGTGAAAATCTGTCACTATAGAAAGAAATGGCTATTGATTGAAAACTATGGTCACTTTAAGCTAACAATTTCCAATTACCTGCAACTCTTCTAATTGATAGATAATAACCCATGATGTATAAACACATATTTTTTTCTCATTAACTTTGGCTATATTGGTTATTTACTGCTTTATGAAACATTCTTTGGAAACAGGGCAGGAAATTGAAGAGAACAAAGTAAAACAGAGCTTTCTTTTCCTATTTAATGATGCTCTCAGGTGGCTACATGTCTACTATCTATGCATTGCAAAAGCAATAATGGAATAATAATTTTCCTTTAAGTGAAACATAAACTTTTAACTTTTTCTCCTTTCATAGATTTATTATGTCTATAGCTAGTTAGCATATATTATTTTTGTATTTAGTATATTCTGATATCATATACCCTAGTATCTTTATTCAATTCTTTCTAATATTTTCTAACTTTGCATATGAAACAATACTGATATGTAGAATAATATACAGACTGTACAATATCTTTGTATATGTGCATACAGTATGACTTATAGTAATAAAAACGTTATATACATATATTGTAAAGTCTCACATCTTTTAATTTGCGGGTTCTTTTGTTCGTTCATTCATTCATTCATTGGCTCATTCATGAAACATTTGTTGAATGCCTGGTTGATGCCAGGCACTGTGCAGTCATAACAGCTATGAGGATGGAGGGTCAAAAGCTCACTTGTGCTGAGTGGAGAAGGTATCGAGGAGTGAGGCGAGGGAGGAATCCGAAAGGCTATCTTGGAGCTCTTAAGGAGCATGCAGTTTGGGAGAGGATCCGAGGCAGGTAAACAAGTTTCTCCGAAATACAAAGTCCCATGGAAGTTCAAAAGGGAGTAACTAATTTACAGTTCAGTGATGATGTTGATTTATTATCAGAATAAGATGAGGGAGGCTTTCATTTGTTCTGTGTGTGTGAGAAGGCAGGGCCAATGGGTCCCAGATATCCAGCACGCTTGCATATATGATACTTGAGAGTCAGGAGAAGTGACATACACCCCATTCTGCATGAAATGAGTAGGTGACTCGGAGAGAGGTGGCTTAGCTCCACCTGGTCTCCTGTGACCTCGGATACATCATGATATCACTGAGCCACCTCATCACTGGAGCAGGGGTAGCGTTGGGTTTACAGGCTGGAAGATCAGTGGGGCTGACTGGGGTGCAGGGGAGCTGAAGGGCATGCACTGATGTTTACTAACGCTGTTACTTCTTCTGAGAATGCCTTTTCTTTTCTCACTGTGCAAGAAAGGTCCAGCCCAAATGTCCTCTTTTTGGTGAAAAAAAGGCTTTCTGGATTTTCCTTTCAGTAGTACTTGTTTTCAATGCATTTTGTACATGTCTATTTTACAGTATTTATAAAATATCTGAAATCTTTGTTTATGAACCTGTCATTTTCAGTAAGATGTAAGCTCTGCTAGGATTGAAGCCACATATTGTTTTTTGCATCTGCAGTGTCACTCATAGAAACAGGAAGAGAGCAGGCATTTAACGTGTATGTTTAAAGGGAAACTAAGAAATCATACCTGGTTGTTCTGGTAAAGTTTTTTCTCCTGGGTGGCAACCCTTTTCTGTTATTTCACTCATTTCACAAATAATAATAATAATAGCAAACATTGTATCAGACACTGTTCTAAGACCTTTATACATATTAACTTCTTTGATCCTCATAATTAACCTAAGAGTTAGGTAATATTAGCCTCCATTTTATTGATGAAAAAAAAATAGTAAGCCATGTGTTTATCTTTGTTTCCAATCTGCGTTCATTCAAGAAACATTTTTTTGAGTGCTTCCTTACACCAGGCAGCATTTTAGGAGGGGGTGGGTGCGGTGGTGAAGAAGTCCTGCGCTCATGGAGCTTACAGTCTAGCGGCAGAAGACGAGCAGGAACAAATGAGTAAATAAGCAGGTACCAGGTAGGCCCATGTGCTATGCAGGCTGTGACAGGCAGGGGAGCTTCTGTGGGTCCGATTGCCAGAGGGGCCTTT
Source organism: Smutsia gigantea (assembly GCA_032199065.1). Lineage (NCBI taxonomy): Eukaryota > Metazoa > Chordata > Mammalia > Pholidota > Manidae > Smutsia > Smutsia gigantea. Next base: position 79,717 of record JAVSCE010021567.1, read on the forward strand.
CAGAGCAAGTGACATTTAAGGCGAGGTCTGAGTGGCTGGAGCAGCCAGCTCTGGTGATCCAGGGGAAGTCCCCTGGGGCCACAGGCGAAGCGAAGGCCAGCGCCTTGTGGCAGCAATGAGTCTGGTGCTCTCAGGAGCAACCGGGAGAATGAGGGGAATGGCTGCATGAGCTGAGGCCCCTGAGGTCAGTTAGAGGTCTGTCAGTCAAGGCACGGATGGTGACTTCAGTTCCAACTGTGATAGGAAGCCAGAAGGTTTTAGCAGGGCAGTGATGTTTGAAGAGATCATGTTGGCTTCTGAGTGGAGAAGGTTTTGGGAAGCGAGGCAAGAGTGGAATGAGAGAGGCTATCTGGGAAGTGAGGGGAACATTTCAAGGGAGAGCTGATGGTGGCCAGGCCCCTGGTGTTAGCAGCTAAGTGGGGACGAGGGGGTGGGTGCTGCTGTGTGTTTTGGAGACAGTTTAAAGCACTTGCTGCTGGAATTCATGTTGGAGGTGAATGAAGAAGATGGAGTCATGTTAACTTTTAGACTTTAGGCATGGAAACTGCGGGGGCTGGTGGTGCTGAGATGGAGTCGTGGAAGTTTTGGGGAGGAGCAGTTGGAGAAATGCAGAAGCAGGAGCTCTTCATGATTATGATTTTTCCTAAAGGGCTTAACAACAGCACGGGCTTGAGAGAATGTGAATGAGCATGTCATCCTAATCTAGGCTTTGCAGAAGGAGTTGAGGTGATAACTTTGTAGATGCAGAGGGAAGGACTTTGAATGGGTCGTGTACTTGGAGAAGAAGAAGGAGTTACGGTGTCTCAGCATGAAGCAATCAAAGATTGAAGGTACAGTCAAGTGGGTGGGAAGCCTGCAGGAGGAGGGGATATTGGGAGTTTTAAGATTTAGATGTGGAACTTCTGTGGGTGATGATAAGATTCAAGATGTGGTCATGGACTGGACTGCTGTAAAGTAGACAAAATCTATCACCCTTTCCTGCATCTAGGCAATTCCACTTCCACACAAGTCTTTGAAAGCCATGCTATGTCTCTGTACCACCTCTGAATCTCCTCACAAGTGTCACCAGCCAACCTCCAGATCTTTCCTCCCATGATCTGGGCACTTGCTTCCTTTTCCTGCTTCCAAGGAGTAGTAAAATCCTAGCTCTACACCACAGTCATGGATGTGGACTGCTATAAAGTAGGCAAGATCTTTCTGTTTTGTTTCTAAATGAATATTGACGTTGCAAAGAATGATAAAAAGAGGCATGGCAGAGAGAGGAGAGGAAGCCAGCGCCAGGATCGTGGGAGGGGAGGTCGGGGGGTTGGCAGGCGATACTCGCGAGGAGATTTAGAGGTGGTGCCAAGGCACTACGTGACTTTCAAAGACTTGGGTGGAAGCGGAATTGCCTGGATGCAGGAGAGGGTTGGAGAATGCTGTCCCTAAGTTCCTTAGAAGAGAGGAGGGATAGTTCTTCAACAGACAGAGCCCCAGGGGTTCTGCGTCCTGGGATGGCAGAAAGCACAGGTTTCAGTTAACTCTGGAGGCCCGAGAGCACTCCGTGAAAGGTTCAGGGTAGGAGGGCTTGCTGATGAAGGAGTATGAGCTCAAAGGAAAAAATAGAAAAGACTGAGGTATAGGAGCACAGCCAAAGAGTAAGCTGCGGGATAAGGACGGAAGGGCTGGGAAGAGGATTTCAGGGAGGGGCTCAGAAGAGGGGAGGAGGACAGACTACCAGGGAGACTTGCAGCCGGCCAGTAAGAAGAACCATACAATTTCTGCATAAAACTATAAAACTTTGGGGCAAAGGTATTTTTACCACTAGGTAGTTTTAAAATCCTAGTTCTACACCACAGATGACTTACTGAGGTAGCTCACCAATGCATCAGAGATGCCGTGATCAATGTATGCAGTTAACATGCCAGTCATGGGACAGACTGATTTGGGTCCCCTGGTGCAATGCACTTAGGATGTCCCAACAGCAACTCTGTCTTCAGATGAATCTGAATCTGGTCATGAGGAACAGGACAATTTAAAGTGAGGAGAAGTCTTCAAAATAATTGGCTCAGATTTTTCCCAAATGTCAACGTTATGAAAGACTAAAAATGATTAAAAAGCTGAAGAACTGTTTTAGATGAAAGGAGAGAAAAGAGATAATAATTAAAGGCAATGTGTGATCCTTGATTGGATCCTGGATTGGAAACAATGGAAAACCCCCCAAACCCAGTTTTAAAGAACATTATTAGGATAATTAGGGAAATCTGAGTGTTGATTATATCTAAGACAGTAGTGTTGGATTAGTGTTTTATTATCTAAATGTGTTACTTGTATTATACTTGTAAAGGAGAATGTCTTTTTTCTTAGGAGATGCGCGGTAAAGTGTTTAGGGGTGAAATGTTGCAATATGTGCAACTGAATCTCTAATGGTTAAGCAATATCTATATATCTATAATATCTATGTCTTTTAATCTTTCTATATTAATATCTATCTACTTATATTTAGAGAGAGAAAGCAAATCTTTAAATTGACAGGTAAAGCAAGTACTTGAAATTTACGGATGGGATTTTAAGATGTGATCAAGTGAAAAACATTTCAGTAATTACCTTAAACAAAAATAATTATTAAATACCATTTAAATAAACATTTTTTTGAGAATTATATTAAAACCAGTCACGCAGCAATATTAGTCTCTGAGGGTTAGTATAGTCTTTTGCCAGATCAATTAGCAGCCATCATGACCAATTTAATAACACAACATTTTCATCCTTGACTTCATCCAAGTAAGTTGTGTGGGGCAGATAGAGAAGCACATATACCTTATTATTTAGGCAAATCAGTGCTAACTACTCATGCCAATGTGCTTCGTCCATTGAGGAGGAAACAGAGAACTTCTTTAGTTGGAACATTTTTCATTCCTCCGTACATAGAGTGGAGGTGGAACTGGTATAAACAGGTGTTTCAAAACCTATCCTCTTTCACCATGTGAAGGCGTGAGAAAGTGCCATTTAGGAACGAGGAAGTTGGTCCCTACCAAACACCAAATCTGCTGGTACCATGATCCTGACTTCCTAGCCTTCGGAATAATCTATGAAATGAGAAGATCTGAAATGAAGACGCTTTTTACAAATGAGTGAAATAATGACGCTTTTTAAAGAAATAAAAATTTAGGTTAAATGAACAATCCATAAAGGAAATGAAGAAAAGAATTCCATTTACAATACCATCAAAAAGAATAAAATACTGGGAAATAAACCTAACAAGGGAGTGAAAGACTTGTACGCTGAAAACTAGAAAACACCGATGGAAAACATTAAGGAGGAAAAACAAGCATATGGAAAGATAGCCATATTCATGTGCTGGAGGACTTCTATTGTTAAGACATCAGATGCTCTCATAGACACTGAGAAGTGACTGGTGGTTATTATGGGGAAGTAATTGGGGTGGGTGGATGGGGAAGGTAAGGGGGATAAAAAGGCACAAAAATTCTCATTATATAAGTTGGTCTTAGGGATGGTAGTACAGTGTGGAGAATATAGCCAGTGATTCTGTAACATCTTCCTATGTTGACAGGTCTGTACTTTGGGGTGAACATTTATAATATGGTTAACTGTTGAACCACTGTGTTGTATACTTGAAACCAATATAAGATTGTATATCAGCAATACTTCAATAAAAAAAGATGTCAGTGCTGTGATAAAGTACAATCCCTGTCAAAATCCCAGTGACATCTTTTGTAGAAATAGAAAAATCTATCCTAAAATCCATAAGGAATTTCAAGGGACCCCCAAATACTCAAAACAATCTTGAATAAGAACTAAGTTAGAGGTCCCACACTTCCTCATTTCAAAACTTACTACAAAAATTACTAATCAAACAAGTGTGGTAATAGCATAAAGACGGACATCCAGACCAATGGAGAATAGAGAGCCCAGAAATAGTTTATTTCTACTATGAGTACATGGTCAAGTGATTTTTAACAAGGGTGCCAAGACCTCTCTGTGGTGAAAGGACAGTCTCTTCAACAAATAATGTTGGGCCAATTGGATATCCATATACAAAAGAAAGAAGTTGGACGCTTATGTCACACCATATACTGAAATTAAGTCAAAATGTATTAAAGACCTAAATGAAAGATGCAAAACCATAAAATTTCTAGAGGAAAACATTGGTGAAAAGTTCTTGACTTTAGACATGGTAATGATTTCTTGGCTATGACTTGAAAAGCACAGGCAACAAAAACTAGACAAATGAGACTACATCAAATGTAAAAACTGCTGTGCATCAAAGGACACAGTCAACTGAGTGAAAAGATAACCTACAGAATGGGACACTTGAAATCAATACTTGCAAATCACATATCTGGCAATATTAATGGGTAATTAATATGTGTTAATATGTAAAGTGTATGAAGAACTCTTACAACTTAACAATGAAAACCAAATAACCTGATTAGAAAATGAGAAAAGGACTTGGATAGATATTTCTCTAAAGATGGTATGCAAATGGCCGATAAGCATCTGAAAAGATGTCATTATCACTAATCTTTGGAGAACTGCAGATCAAAACCAAAATGAAATAATCTTGCACATATTAAAAAAAAAAAACAACCCAGAAAAGAATAACTGTTAGTCGGAATGTGGAGAAATTCAAACCGTTTGCACTGTTGCTGGGATTATAAAATAGGGCAACCACTATAGAAATCAGCATGTCAATTCTTTAAAAAGCTGAAAACAGAACTAACATATGACCTAGTAATCCAAATTCTAGATACATATCCAAAGGAATGGAAAGCAGGGACTTGAAGAGATATTTGCAAACCCATGTTCAAGAGGTGGAAGCAACACCACTGTTGATTTTCAGATGAATGAATAAACAAGATATGGTATATATCAACAATGAAGTATTATTCAGCTTTTAAAAGGAAGGAAATACTGTCACATTGCAACAACATGGGTGAACTTTGAGAACAATATGCTAAGTAAAATAAGCCAGTCACAGAAGGAAAAAGACTATGATTCCACATATATGTGGTTTGTAAAGTAGTCAAATTCATAGAAAAAACAAAGTAGAATGGTGTTTACCAGTGGCTGGGGGGAAGGGAAATAGGGAATTGTTGTTCAAAGATGCAGAGTTGTGTTTTGCAAGATGGGAAAGTTCTGGAGATTTATTGCACAACAATGAAATTATACTTAACCGTACTGAACAATTTAGTAAATTCTGGTTATATAATATATTTTACATTTTTTTTCAACAACAAAAAATTTAAGATGTAAAAACCCAACCCAACCCAACCCCTGTGTCTCTCTGGGCAATGTGTTGTTGGTACAGGGACCCACCTTGTACTAAGAGTACCACTTTGCCCACTATCTTATCAATTGTAGTTCAGGGAGACTAACTATAGTTTTCTTAATTTTAAGAAAATCCTCTCTTCCTTTATTAATGGAAAAAATGCACCTGTCTTTGAGATAAAATGTTTAAAATAAGTAAGGCCTGATTTTCTTTAGATTATATAGAGGTAGAGGAAATGAGATATTAGGGAGTCCAATATGAGTTCAGATGTCTGGATTAGCAAATTAAAAAAAAACAGTTTAGAATGTAAACTAGTTCAACCATTGTGGAAAGCAATATGGAGGTTCCTCAAAAACTAAAAATAGGGATACCATTTGACCCAGGAATTCCACTCCTTGGAATTTACCCTAAGAATGCAGGATCCCAGTTTCAAAAATACATATGCACCTCTATGTTTATCACAGCACTTTTTACAATAGCCAAGAAATGGAAGCAACCCAAGTGTCCATCAGTAGATGAATGGATAAAGAAGATGTGGTACATATACACAATGGAATATTATTCAGCCATAAGAAGAAAACAAATCCTTCCATTTGCAACAGCATGGATGGAGCTGGAGGGTATTATGCTCAGTGAAATAAGCCAGGCAGAGAAAGACAAGTACAAAATGATTTCACTCATCTGTGGAGCATAAGAACAAAGCAAAAACTGAAGGAACAAAACAGCAGCAGACTCACAGAACCCAAGAATGGACTAACAGTTGCCAAAGGGAAAGAGACTGGGGAGGATGGGTGGGAAGGGAGGGAGAAAGGGAATAAGGGGCATTACAATTAGCACACATAATGTAGGGGGGGCATGGGGAAGGCAATATAGCACAGAGAAGACAAGTAGTGATTCTATAGCATCGTACTACACTGATGGAAAGTGACTGTAATGGAGTATGTGGTGGGGCTTATGACATCAAGAAAATAAAGGAAGATATATGAGAAAAAGATATTTCACACCCTTAAAAACTTTATAGTACAATTTATGATTGTCAAAATATCTTTAAAGCTATTTATTACATAATATGCATATCTTCCAAAAAAGAATTTTCTTGATTTCATTGATTTAGTTGATGGTTAAAGAGTTGTTTTTTCTACAGTTCACTCTTTATATTTGATATAACCCTGTCATTACATCTTTAAAAAATATTTTTAAAAAGCTCACTTATTGAAGAAGACATACTTATTGAAGAAAAATCAGAAAACTGAAATTACAAAAATAAGAGGATTTAAAAATGCCTGCAGTATTTCCCATCTTGTGAAAAACAATGTTAAAGGTTTGGTCTATTACCTCCCAGGCTCACCTCTGTCATATACATGGACACTTGTGATTTCTATGTAAATGACTCTGTACTTTGTGTGATTTTATAATACGCCTTTTTTTTAGCTTAACATATCATTGATATTTTTGAGTTGTAGCACTTCTTTTAGCAGAAGGTATGAGCCTTCTTTGCTAAGTAAGGGTAGATGGGCTCTGTAATTGTGATATTTGGACATCTTAGATTGATCTGGGGCCAACATTCATTCACTGAAGAGTTGTCTTTCACAGTGTTTAATCTTCCCAATTTCAAATGTTTCTGGCAAGAATGAATAAGGTCTTTGTGGTCCTATATGACTTGGTGGTCTCATTTCTATTGTAGAAAGTAGTTTACCAATTTAGGCTCTGCCTTGGAGATTTCTGAGAAGTTGGTGCATTTTACTGCTCCACCCAATTCCTATATGTCATCAGATCACACGACCCAGTCTTGTTGGGAAAAAGGATGATGGGCAAAGACCAGAAGGGACAGGCTGAAAGATAAAACCATCAAATAGCTTTACAGAGATGTCAGTTGAACACACACATAGGAGCATCAGGCAATGGAAGTGACATTCCAGATGATGTATCTTTTTTCCCCTGTACACACTAAAAATGCTTGTATTAATTGACATCAGATAAAAGGTGAAAGAATACAATGCATAGTAACTCATGTTAAAGCTTACAGGTAAAAGACTGAATTCTTGTGTGAAATAAATGGCTTTCCACTTAATAAACTGGAGTTGTTCCAAGGACATCTTTTCATTTATGGAGCAGGTGCAGATGAAGTTTGGAGAAACTTGTGCAGTATTTTTTTAAATAAAACATTTAATTAACAAGCTTGAAAACAGTGGAGCACTTGAAGTGGGAATAAAACAATTGTTTTATATCAAACAGTGCAAATCCAATTTGCGAATACAACTGTATTGAAAAGCTTTAAAATATTAATAAATTGCCGTGGGCCTTAAAAAAGAAGTTTTAATTTTCTTTCAAGGTTTTCCCTTGAGACAAGTTCTAAACCAGAAAAGATGTTCAAATGAATGCAAAAAGGAGTATATTCTTTTCGAAGGTCCAAAAGCTTATTTAAAACAAACAAGATGAAAAGGACTTGGAATATTTATAAGCACTAAAAAATAAATGTGAACACGTCTCTATATGTGTTTTTATTTTTTGTTAAGGTTGTTTGGAATTGTAGTTGCTATCATGACTCTTTAATAACTTGTTCCTGGGTTCAAACATAATGGATTTGAGAAAAATAATGTAATATTAAAGATACATGCTGTTTCCCAAGGGACTAAACCATATAGAGATCTATGAAGGTTATGTAATTGAAAAGAATCTTGAGAAAGATAACATTTTAAGATGTAAAAACTTTGGTTAAAGGCTTAGAAGTTCTTAACATTAAATTTTCCATAAAGTAATCCTTTCTGACTCCAACATTTTCTTTGGAGGCTCTGGTAATAGCATGTGTCAATGGTCCTATTATATCTTGCTCAGGGCCACAGTGTTTTCTGTGCTCTCTAGTATTGGATTTTTAGTGACTCTGGTCAAATTACGTGTCCTGCAAAGCAAGCTGGGTAAATCCTTGTGATGACAGCCAGGCCTTTTGGTAGACGGTCCAGAATTGGCAGGCCACCCATGCTCCTTTTCTTTGCTTCTCCTGTTTGGAAAGATGCAGCAAATAAAAATCACTGAACAGTTTCTGGGCAAGTCTGCCTGCACTGTGGAAAAACTTGATTCGTTTCTCCTTTTGGCAAGGGAGAAGTGATGCCAAAATTACCAGAACATATGTAAGGATGTTGTACGTATAGGTAAGTAAGATGCTGTTTCCCATGGCACTCACAGAAAAAGGCAGAACAGCGGTCACCATCTACAGGATCCTGGGTATCTAGTAGATTACAAACCTTTTCAAAAGTTATTCTCACACTTTGTATTATGAAATAGCTTAAAAATAGGTAATGGGTGAATCAGAGATGATGCTCTGACGTTCCTTTCATGAAAACTAAGAATCTTGATTCCATATACTTAATTTTCCTTTTCTTGAAACTATAATATATGGATTCTGAGTGTGTTAATTTGTTTTTGTTTAGAAAAAGAAAAAAAAACCATCAAAGAGGAAAAAACAAGGCAATGAATAAAAAACAGAGCAACTAAATCGCTCAACCCCTAGCACTTTAAGCATTCTGTGCTATTAAAGTATGCTAATGCTCGGGCTGAACAACTCCCATTTTCTCAAACGCATGCTGCTGTTACTCCTCTAAATGAATTCTTTATTAAGCTGCTCAGTTTCACTTTCCTTATATTTCACATGGGGTTTAAATCTTTTCATCTTTCTATAGCATTTTGCCTTCTGATCCCTTAACTCTCTTCATTCAACCTGTTTGCTTAATTATTTAACCTTCTGAATTCTTACCCTCCTCCTCTACTCAATCAACCTTTCATGTTTTTAGGGGTGCTAGCGCATCTTACTCTTCTCTTTCATTGCCTGAAACCTTTTACATACTGAATGAAGCCACAGAGATTAAGGATAATGTCTACTTACCTAAAAAAAAAAATCACAATATTTATCTTTCCTTTGGCATATCATTATGGGTAATGCAGTATGAATATTGTCATGTTCATGGTTTCATGTATTATTGTTAAGTCCTTCCTAGGATGTTAGTCACTGTGTACAAGAGCCATAGAGAATTTTAGAAATTGTAGTAACTATTAACCAGAAATTAAGAGAAAGACTTTATAAGCCAGTGTCCTCAGTTACCCTTCATCAGCAGGACTTTATTTACCTATGTTTGAGAAAATGATGGACATCTACCTGTGACATCTGGCAGAACTTTGATCCCCAGGGTTGATTTGGCTAAACCTCTCCAGGCTAAAAGCTCCATTAAAGAGAATAATATTCAAAAGGAGAGGCAAACAGCACTTTGGTCAAGCACATATACAGGTGAATATTGGAAAAGAATTTTGACAGAGACTACTGTGGTGAACATATTTAACCCTGACAAATTACTAACTTCTTCAAACCCAGTCTCCTGACCTAGAAAACGGGAAAGGTGGTAATATTCATCTTATAAGGTTGTTGTGAGAATTAAACGAGTTGTTAAATATTAGGGACATATTTACAAAATGGAACTTGTTAAATATTAAAGCATTTACAAGATTCATCATCACAGCTCCAACAGAGTATGCCGAAAGGATGTTTGTTTCTTTTTGTGTGGTTAAGAATTATAATACATAAATAACTGGGATCCTTGCCTCTGAAATCGGGATTATATACTCGTACTTTAAATGGCTCCAGGCAGCTGTGCTTTGTTCATTTTTTTTGTCTCTCTCTAGTTGTAGATGTCATTTTTAGCAGCTGTCAGTCAGTTTTCCCTTGCATACATTGCTGTGTGTTGCATATCCATCATTCACTCTATAGACCAGTCCTATTAATAGCCAAATATGTAATTTAAAATTTTCTAGTAGTCACATTAAATAAAGTAAAAAGAATCAGGTGAATTAATCCTTAATGATTTATTTTATTTAACCCAATATATAAAAAGTATAATCATTCAACATGTAATCAATATATACATATTGTGATGTATTTTACATTCATTTTTTTATGTCAAATCAGAAATCTGGTGTGTATCTTACTCCTGGAGCAGATCTCAATGTGAATGGAAAATTTTTATTAAGATACTTCTTCTTTACTTAGATTTCATGAAGTTTACAGTCAGAAAAGTAGATTCACATCTGCAAGTTGTTCCACACATATTTAAAAGTTCCCCAGTGAGCAAACTGAGTATCAGTTTTTAAATTAAAATTAATTCAATAAAATCAAAATGTTACACTAGCCACATTTCATGTGCTCAGTAGCTACATGTGCGTGGTGGCCAGCACATTGGTCAACACTTCTAAAGATACTTACTGAGGGCCTATGATGTATAAAAGGGTAGTAGGGTAGAGACAAGTTATAAGACATGGTGCCTTCCCCTAAACCCTATGAAGAGTAGGAGAGGTGAGAAAAGTACAAGATATAGCAATGGTCTGAGAGTAGTTCTTTGTTTCTTCCTATAGAGTAATGTGACTTTGTAGCTGAAAGGACTTTAATAAATTCCTTTTGATTATCCATGACCCAGATGATGGAGGTTCCTGACAGCAGCTCGACTTCTCAATAGTGAGGCATTATTTTATATTCGTGTGTGTTACATATACAGGGCTGTGCGTGATTGTTATAATTGCTTCTGCTTTTTATGATCAAATAAAGTATTTTTCATTTCAGCTGTGGCTTTAAACAGAAATAGGCCGGTATATGCCCATGTACAATCAGATTTTCTAATGTCAAAATGTATGTATTTGTCCATTATTCAAGCTCCCTATCCATATTGCTGTTAACTTCAGATTTCTATCTCATTTCATCCCTTCGAATAACTAGCTTTTTTCTCGTTATTTTCTGCTATTGAACCCAATGTTGCACAGAAAAGTTGATTTGTTAATTAGTTTAATCGCCTCTTCTCATAATGGCAGGGTAAGATTGGCGGAGGAAGCTTGTTATCAATCCATGCTACTGGTAAGCAGTAATTACAGATAATGACGCTTTTGTCTTGCTTCATTCTGAAGATTGTCTTGAAATCCTCCCCGCTGAATTAGCAAATGGACTGTCATGTTGAATTCTCCTCTGGTTTCTTCCCATAACTCATGCCCTTCTCTCCCAGCAATGAAACAAAATTGCAGCTTGTTAGGTGAAAGCTCATTTGAAGTCTCAATTTTCTTGAGTATTCGGCTCTCGTCGGGAAGTGCCAGGTGCTCAGTCATGGCCACAGCACTTGCCTTTGGCTTAAGGTTCGACACAACCGGCATCCGACAAGTCTTTGATTTTCCTTTTGCTGGAGGAGGCGGTGGTTGTCTTGACAGCAGAGCTAAAGCTCTCTCCTTGTACTTTGATGCGCATTGTGGTACAACCTAATAATCAAAGTCATTTGTCAGGAAACAGGGTGTTCACACTTTTCTCTGAAGGGATGAGAATAAACAGCAGATCTGATGGCTATAAGCCAGAAATGGCAGCGACTGCCACTTTAAAAATGTGCCTGGAATGATGCAGAGCCCAGAGTGGGTTTTAGCCAAGAGCGTATCTTTGTATCAGTGGTTCTCAGTCAGGACACTTTTGATTCCCGGGTAATATTTGATGATGTCTGGTGAGACTTGAGATCTTCATGACAGCAGAGGAAAGGGGCTACAGGCATCTAGTAGGTGGAGGCCAGGGGTGCTGGTAAACATAACACAATGCATATGGCCATCCTCCACAATGAGAAATTATCTGGCTGAGGCTGAGACCCTGCTTCATATAATTGTGAAGGCACCCTGTGGCATATTTGATCCGTTCCCTCCTCAACAGTCAACTATTTATATGGTTTGGGGAAGAGCTGATTGAGAAGGAAAATGGGAATTGCAAAGAGAGTGGAGTTTTCATGTCCTGCTATGGGGACTGTTTATGGACAAGAGAGAATGAATAAAAATGGGGGGAAAAACCTTCTTATAATGAAAGTAGAGATTTATTTTCTACTTTTACAAAAGTATAATGGAAGTGATATGCTAAACTCTGACATGCTTCAGAGTTCTTAACAAATTCCTTAATAGAACCACATTCTTTCACCAGCAGGGAGAAATTATGTATTCCATGAGTGTTGTAATCAGGTATATTTTGGTCAAAGACTGTTTCTGTCTTTCCCTTCTGGAGATTAGACTCCCTTTGGGGAAAACCCTAATGTTGTAGTCTTACATGGCACTAAACCCAGTCTAATTCAGAGCTATTTGGAGAGGTTCAGATATAAATTTATCTCATGACAGTAAAGAGTTTGTTTGAATAGACACAATTTCTAGGGGTCTATTGGACTGATGTGGGTCTGGAGCTATGGGCCAGGATTTCCTTGGAAGAGACAGTCACCATCCTTTCTAATGTTTTCTGCTGAATATTGTTATAAACACAAACTTATTTTTGGTACGTACAGCCTGGTATGTGAAAATGGGATGACATAGTTAAAATATTTATATAGCTCCACAGATTAATTTAAGAGAGCAATGGTAACTCCATAAAGAAGACATTTCTGACAATGTGAGCTCTCTTCCTCTTCAGAGATGGTGAATATTCTTTCTCTCCCTGGAAATTTTCTGGCAGTGGCCATATTATCACATATGGATATTATTATTGCACTGAGTTGAAAATTGTTAGATGATTTCTGAGGTCTTTTATAACCCCACAGTTCTCTGATAAAATGATTCTGTGGGTTTATCCTTATGAACTTAGAATTGTATAGCCTTTCAGTTTCCAACTCCCCATTCTCCCAGGTACAGTTCTCCTAATCGCATCTCACCCATTGTTGCCTCCATAATCCCCCAAATGAAACCTCTGCTAATATCTTCTCTGTCTCTCGCACACACCATGCATTGTCAGTCTTCCATGCCTGGTATGTGTCATTCTTCTTTCAAAGCTTAGCAAAAGTAGCTTTCATGATGCTCTTCCCTAATGTTGTAGCCTGAACGACATGTTTCCTTTTCTTATTTCTCCCACTTTTGTAATCTGGGTTCTAGAACATGGGAAACACCATCGTTTTTCATAAAACTAGACATACTGGCAGAAGATAAATGGATTCTACTGTAATTTCTCTGGTTTCTAGATTGACTTCTCAGAAGTTCCTCGCCTCTTCATAAGCGACAATGAGACTGTTTAACACTTGATTTTAAGTCATCTTCATAAATTCTGGCTTTGTGAGCTAGACTCTAAATTTTCTGGAGCCATATGTTTGCCTCGTTTCCCTTTTGTGTCCTTTTCCTTGTGAGGGTCATAGTAAGGCAGCAAGTGGCACCAAATTAAATGAAGGACAGTGGAACCAGGTGACCTGGTAAGCGCGGTGTGTCCGTGATACCACGGAAGACAGTTTTCTGCTGGAACAGCATATACCTGACTGTTTTCGAGATGTCCCATTGCCTTGTGTGAATAATTTGGGGAACGATATGTTTTAGTTCCCTTCTTCATTGTCTTTTAAGAGCAGAATGGGAACAAGAAAGATGGAGGGACAGAAATGGGCTAGAAAGAAAAGACCAGAAGAATATGGCTGCCAAGTTTTCCTGAATCATAGTAACTTTTTTCCCCGTTTCTTTCTAAGAAATGGATGACGATCTCAAAGTGTCAGCTTCTACTTCATTTTTCCTGCTTCTGCTTTTTGATAGTCTCAGAACTAGGATCACGGATGCTTCAAGTTTTTATGCTGAATCTTGGCCACATGAACCTGTTCTTCCAGAGATAAGGAATGTCTATCAATCCCGTTGACTCTGCCATCTCGTGCAGCTTAGAATCCAGCTACCTTTGTGGATTTTGGATTCAGTGACCGCTTTGCTGATTGTCTTTACTACTTCCAGAGTTAGCTTTGGCTGATCTTGCCAGCAAGGTAGTGTCCCAGGCCTAGCCTCTGAGTGTCAGTTTTGCGTTTTAGATGAATTTCTCTCTAACCCAGTTTTGGTCATGTTTTCTGATGAGTATTGTGGTCTCCCTCTTAGAATTGGAACTCAACCTGAAAGCTTACCTTGGTGACGGGGCCCTGTCGTTCTTTGCCGTGACCTGTTGACACCAGTTGTCCTTCAGGTCTGGAGGCTTCCTTTGTATTCTGACCTAGTTATTGTTATTGTTGTCCTACGTGCAAGGAGAGTCACTGGAAGCGTCAGCTGTCCATTTCTCTTTTTACAAGTGTTGCTGATGGTCTGATTCTGACTGCCTGTCAGAATTAGACATGGTGTTTCACAGGCCTATTCAGAGCTTTGTCTGATTTTTCTAAGTGCCTGGACCCGGTCTATAAATTCTGAATTATATCTGTGGTCTTTTTCTTGACTGGTAACTTGATCATACGTACATGGCACCTGACTTGAATTGTGCTTTACAGTCTTAATTTGGGAGCGGGTCTGGATGCCTGTTGCCATTCACTAAGAAAAGGGGCAGTTACTTTAACCCGTATTGTCCAAGATTTCATGGGATGTTATTAGATGTTATTTCAAAAATATTTCCATGGTTAAATACTTTTGGGAAACACTGAGTTAAACGTAGTCTATAAATAGAGTTCTTACCTGCAATATGACTTTCTAGGAGGAAGGCTAGAGAAGTAGTATTTTTTTCCAGTGTTTTGACTATGGAGCAGTTTCTTTCAAGAATATCTTGTAACAGCTCACAGAATACTAATGATCCTTATAATATCCACTCCAGTTTGGACTATTTCTTTAAAGAATAATAATAAATTTTGGGTAATAACACTGTGTGGTCGTATTAGGTTTTATAGGTAGAGAGTAAAGCTGGTCCTGTGTAAATACAATGGTGATTAGGAATAAGTCACAATTAAGCTTGTTCTATGAAAATAACCTCCGTGATAAATAAAATACACTCTTATACTTTAATAATCTATACTTAAGCTTGAGAAAATAAGAGTCAGTTTTATAGCAAAAATGCAAGAAAATATCCCCTCTAAGTCAGCTTAATGCCTCGAAAAAGACCAGAGGCTTTTCCTATTCTTGATCCTTTGTTCCTCTGCCATAGAAATGAGTCTCAAATACTAAATATTTCTCTTTCAGAAGGTCTGAAAACTAATCAGGGATGCATCCTCATGGAAGTGGTTTTAGTACCCTAACTATCCACCTTTAATCTTTCAATTTATATTCATTCAACACTTTTTTTATTGTTGTTGAGATGTGTGCTCTATGCCAGCCCCTCTTGCTTCTGATAGGTTTGCTATTAACCTAGATTTTTTCTTCCCTCTGGAGAAAGGGACCATGTATATTTTTTCTTTGTGAATCTTTACTATGTAGGTGAAAATTATAAAACATGACTAATATTTACTGACAGTTCAAGAAGTAGTTTTCCATGGATAAAGATGGCCATGGACGATCACATGTCAGAAAAGACAATTAGTAAAATTAAATTCAGTTAATCCAAATATTTATCATCTGTTTTCTTCCAAACATTGTGCTTGCTGGATGGGACACAGATATCAACAGAGACAAGGAAAAGTAATTCCATCTCCCCATCTTTTGAAGAAATCTGTAACCAAGTGGGAAGACACCCATCCCCAAATGAAAACAGGGGAAATAAATCTCAAAGGCTGGCAAACAACACAAAATATATCAACAGGTTGTAATTTAAAATAGTTGTCTTTTGTGTCTTTATTTGACCTCAATGGCAAAAATAACATAGAAAGAAGAGCTTGACAATAAGCTGAGTACATTAAATGTTAGAGTTCAAAGATGGAAATCAGTCCCTGTGTATCATATACTTGCTGTGTTTATTTGAGGGCAGACCTATTTGCAAACATGCAAGAGATTTTGCTTGGGTACAGTGAATAAAATTAAAGAGATGATGGCGTATTAATCTCTTTTCACATTTATCAATGTTAGAGGTCTGGGGAAGTTATAAGAGAGCCCAGCATTAAGCTTTCCAAGTCATATGTCTCCTACCACCAACAGGATGTGAGAGAATGAACAGCTCACACCAAACTCTTGAAGAAGGTTCTTGAAGCTCAGGAGGGCAGGAGGGTGCTCAGTCTGTGAACGGGTTGGCTGGCACCTCTCAGGACGGTAATTGCAGTGAGCTCTTTACAGTTTGCTCTGTGAGAAAATAACATACTTTGTTTTAACATCATTTTGCATAATTTTTTTTTTGATGAACAACTCTCATGCCATGTGGTTTTCGGGTTTCTTTTTATTTAGAGACCTTCTCATTTAGCCTTTGAGTTTTGTGTATAAGAGGTTGTAGGACCAGATGACGTGACTTTCACTCCCAGCTCCGCGGTTGCTGGCCTTGGGAAACTGGGCCAGCCACTTAGTTTCTCTGAGCCTGTTTCCTCACTTGTAAAACTGAGATAGAAACACTTTCTCTACTTATTTCACAGGATTATTGTAAAGATCAATGATACAATGTACATATAAGTGCTTTATGAACATGTTTGAAGTGTAATTATTACATAGGAACTGAAAAAATTATGTAGAGTTTCTGCAACTTCTGTCTCCTATGTATTTCTACTACTTTAGTCAAACCTTCATCATTTCTGTCCTGGGCTGACAATTAAACTAAACTCCCTGCTCATGTTACCTTCAGGCTTGTTTCACTTACATCTCTCCTATAAACGACCCTCAGAGTGATCTTTCTAAAATGCAAATCTCATCTGTTTGTAGAGTCCCCCAGTGGTTGACTAGTACATGAAGCATAGAGCTGAAACTTCCTAACCTGGTAGGCCAAGGTCTTGGTGACTTTTTTCAACTTTATTTCTAGTCACTGTTCCCAGTGCTCTTTGCCACAGCTACACATAGCTTCTTGGAGATGTTACACTGAACCTACAATACCATGTAGTAACATTACATTCATGGGAATACTAATTGTATTTACCTTATGAGGCGATTGTGCATTGATATTTGTAAACCTGCCATTGAATAGTAGCCATTATTATTAAGAATCAGAGCTATCAGTTTTGGGGGAAGATAATGATATTGATGTACCAGAACCTTATTCAGAAACTTCTCAGATTTGTTGCAGTTGGAGCAGCGTTCTGGAATTTGGCTTTTATCAGATGTCCATTGCCAACATAGGGAAGCACGTGCTCTACACTAATGGAAGTTATTGCTCAACTCAAATGATAACATATTTATTATATCTATTTTTATATTTCTTGCAACAATAATAAAAATACGTTCCCTGCAGTTACCTTTTCTCTCTTCCTTTCCTTCTTCTTCAAATGTCAGTATGTAACTCTGTTTCAGTTCTTCAGGGTCTCACTGAGGCTAGTTGTTTCATGGCCTACACCGCCGGGAATGTCAAGAGAGAAAAGCAGAGAAGGGAGAGGGAAGCAGCAGGTTTAGTAGGTAGTTATTACTTTTGTGATGGGTTGTGGCTAAGTGGCACATCTAGTACTGTTTCCCCTAAACTCTCCTCTGGATCTGAAGGGCAGTTATTGGTGTTTGTAGGGAGCTACTAGGCCAATCACATCTTAGCCCTCTCGTCTTTACAAAAATCTAAGAAGACTGAGAAGGTTACTTAGAAGTGGATATTTTCAGTGTGATATGAATGAGGAAAGTCAATTATAATGAAAAAATGTGCCTTATCTTTCAGTTGTGTTTTATGAGAAAATATGGGTAATACATCAGGAAGTCAAATAGATTATATATTTTGAATTGTTACTAACAGATGTTATTATTTATTAAAATTCTGTTAATTCTTTGAATTTAAGTATTGATCATAGACCCTGCTGGCATATGAACTTTAAAACATAAAGTTTTATTAGTTTATAGAGAGCTATCAGGGATAGCCCGTTCCAATTTTCTCCCAACTTTTAATTTTTTAATGAAAAAAGCACCAGTTGTCAGTTTCTGTTTACATATGTCTCATTGTCAAATGTACATGCCTGGTGAGCAAAGGTTTTATTTTTCTGATTCCTGTATATTTGATGCCTCACACATGTAGGACACCATGTGTTTATTGTACTGATGATTGTAAACATTTTTCTAATGTTTTTGATAAGATTTCAAATGACAATTTTTATTTTTCTCTCCTCTTCTGAATAGAGTGGAAGATATTCTTTCATTATGTGTTAAGTTGCATTGAAAATTCCATAGCCTGTTGTTGAAAAGATTTTATTTATTTCATTACTTTCAGTCACATAGGAAAAACCAATCCAGCCATTTCTCTGCACACACATTTCAATGAGTATTATGTACTTCCTTCCAAATACCACATGTGGGCTTAACTGGAAATATTGTCTCACTGGTCTTATGTAAAGCCATGTTATTTTGGTTCTTAGCCCGAAGATATTTCTATACACTGGAAGCATTATATCATGAAACTTTTCTTCATTTGAATGACATAAATGGAAGCTATGTGAAAAAATATTTAAAGGCTTTTTTATGTTTGAATATTACTACTAGATAACCTTCAAAATTAGCTTGATTGCAGTGATTATTTCACAATGTATACACATACCAAAACATCAGTTGTGTACCTTAAATATATGCAATTTTTGTCAGTTTTACCTCAATAAAGATGAAAAAAACCTGATTTAAAAAAAAAGGATCATATATGCTATTCCCACAGAATGTAGCATGTAGAGTCAGGCTGACAAAAAAGAAGAAAATGGGGAAGGCTTTCCTCTTTAAACTTAGACCTATGCTGAGAACAGACTGAAACTAGGCTCAGCTGTGTTTGGTGTACATCAGTGTATGCCAGTGGATGCTAGAGAACAGGATGATTTTCTTAGACATTTTGTTTTGGACAGAGCTTCTCAGTGGATAGGAATATCATAAATTTTAGTTTCTTTCCATATTACAAATTTTCAGTCAAGATCATATTCCTTAGAAAAACTTAGAAAGGTTTTGGGAAAACTCCAGAAATTCCTTTTAAACCTCTTTGAAAGGATGATATAGTCATATTATTCCCTCTTAGGTGTCATCAGGCAAATTATTCTGTGGGAGTAATTGAGATTGGGAGCAAATTCTTATTTTAATCAGGCTATTTTCTTTTTTTTTTCTGATTGGACCTTAATTAAAAATTTTTTAAAAATTTTGATATTGTTAATGTACAATTGCTTAAACATCATGGTTACTAGACCCCCTATTATCAAGTCCCCTACACATATCCCACTACAGTCACTGTCCATCGGCATAGTAAGATGCTATAGAATCATTATTTGTCTTCTCTGTAAATACTGAATCAGGTTATTTTCTTAACCTCAGATTAAAAAAATTTGTGATGTGAGCATTATTTTACTTATATAATTTATAGCAATGCTATACTTTGAAAAACTGAAAAATTACACAAAGAAATTGAAAAAAATTTTAATAGAGGAAATTAAAAAGTATATAAAATAGTAGAGATTGTATAGTGTATCAAGTATACAAAAAAATAGGTGAAATAGATAATGAAGCCCTATGCATTCTTTTCCCAGCTTCAACAATGATAAATTTGTGGCCAATCTTATTTCATCTATTTAAGTCATTTTCAGAGAAGTATTTCTTTTCTGCTATCTTTTCCTCCTTTCTTCAATTGTTTAACAGTCATAGTTTGATCGTGATTTTTAAAAATGTCCTTGATGAGACAGCAATAGAGAATATTTAGCAACTTTTCCTGCTCATCTTGTTCTCATTTATTTCAAGTGCCAGTTCAGTTTTATGTCTTGTAACGATGTGGTTCAGCTGGATGGGTGTGGCTGAATAATTCCAGAGGCTGAGGACGAACCACTCCAGAGGCTGTCCTTTGCCTGGTGCTATCCAGTGGCTGGTATCCAGCTGTTTCTCCAAAGGGCAGATGAGGTCTTCACGGGGTGCGGAGCTAAGACAGTCTTATCACAATCAGGGCTGCCCTTTCCCAGCTCTGGCTGCCTGTCTGTGCTCCGAGAGTGAAGACTGGTGCCGGTCAGCAAGTCTGACCCTCAGAAACAAATGTACTGACCTTCCAGGAGGAAGCAGAGGGACATTTGGCATCCATCCTCTTCCCCACTTTTGGATAAAAATAATGAGCGGCAGAGGGCTTTGCTCTGAAGGAGACACTTCCTTCCTAAGTACGTCGCTTTGTGCCTTTACTGTCTCCGCTGTGTGTGCACAATGGAGAGAATAGCTCAGGAGACCCTTTGCCCAAGCCTATTATCCTGTTATTCCATCTGTCTGTGGCAAACCAGAAAAAAAAAAAAACACAACATGTTAGGTCTTACCCTATGGCAAATTCTGATCCACAGTTGCTGTTTTCCCACACTTACTTAAGCTTCTTTGCACATCTACTGGGACAAAGGCCTGAGGGCCTCCTTCTGCATGTGAGGTACTTTTATACATCAGAGCCCTCTGGCCTTGCCTCTGGCAGATGCAAACAGACCAACAAAAGGCTGCCTGGAGCTGCCTTCCAACAGTAGGCGCTGGTGCCTGGCCAGAACAGGAGAGGGCATTTCAGAACTGCAAGTGTGTGCTGTCACTCCTCTGGAGATCGGCAACATTTTATAATTTTGGGGGTAAAATAATCTATTTTTATATAATCTTTTGAAATGAGTTAGCAAAAAGAGAGAGCCTGATTGGGGAAAATGATTGACTTTTTTTTGAAGGCTTGTTTAAATGTGATGTGATTTGAAAACTGGTGAATAGTTCCAACAAGTTTGGAGGAGGTATTTAAGGAGGAAATATCGGGTTGCATAATATGTTGTCTTACAACAATGTTTTATTTTAAGTTACATTGAATCTACTTTTGGCTTCCACTGATGTAATGTTATAACCATTTCCCCTCATGTGTCAATGGCCAGATTGCGCCTGGAGAATGAATAACTTCATGAATAATTGAAGTTTTAGGAAAAATAGGACATACATAGGGCTCCGGGTTATTTCTTCTGGCTATCCATCTTTCACCAAAACATAGGACAGGCAGAGCAGCTTTCTATTTTCGAGTTTGATAAAGAATAGAAGATTGACATCAATGGTTGGGAAACTGAGTTTGAAAAATCTATCTGTAAATAAGAAACCATATGAAACAGGAATGTCTCCCTCCCCTAGAAATGATAGTTGTTAAATAGACCTCTTTCCACAAAACCCCCATTTTTAAGGTACCAACCTCTTATTAGGGAGAATGAGAAAACTGGGAATTTAGTTATGAAAATAGCATTTGAACTTTACGAATTAAAAAAATTTTTTTAATTAAGATATTGATATACACTCTCATGAAGGTTCCACATGAAAAAACAATGTGGTTACTACATTTACCCATACTGTCAAGTCCCCTGCATACCCCATTGCAGTCACTGTCCTTCAGTGTAGTAAGATGCCACAGATTCACTATTTGTCTTCTCTGTGTTACACTGTTTTCCATGTGACACCTCATACCATGTGTACTAAACGTAATACCCCTCAATCCCCTTCTCCCTCCCTCCTGACCCACCCTCCCCCATCCCTCCCCTTTGGTAACCGCTAGTCCCTTCTTGGGGTCTGTGAGTCTGCTGCTGTTTTGTTCCTTCAGTTTTGCTTTGTTGTTATACTCCACAAATTAGGGAAATCATTTGGCACTTGTCTTTCTCTGCCTGGCTTATTTCACTGAGCATAATATCCTCCAGCTCCATCCATGTTGTTGCAAATGGTAGGATTTGTTTCTTTCTTATGGCTGAATAGTATTCCCTTGTGTATATGTACCACATCTTCTTTATCCATTCATCTACTGATGGACACTTAGGTTGCTTCCATATCTTGGCTATTGTAAATAGTGCTGCAATAAACATAGGGGTGCATATATCTTTTTGAATCTGAGAAGTTGTATTCTTTGGGTAAATTCCAAGGAGTGGGATTCCTGGGTCAAATGGTATTTCTGTTTTTAGTTTTTTGAGGAACATCCATATTGCTTTCCACAATGGTTGAACTAGCTTACATTTCCACCAGCAGTGCAGGAGGGTTCCCCTTTCTCTGCATCCTTGCCAGCATTTGTTGTTCTTGGTCAAACTTTACCAATATTTTGATTAAAGGAAATAAGTAGATGTGATTGAGAATCTTCAGACTTTGGAGAGAAATAGAACAGAATAGAATAAAATAATTAGGTAAATTAGAATCTCTAGACTTGGAAGAGAAATAGAATAGAATAGAATAGAATGGAAAAGAAATTAGGTAACCCTCTCTGCATTCACGCCTATATTCATTCAGCTCTTGTAGCTTCACTCACAGTCAGAGGCATTTCCATGAGATGGGATTTCCCATCTGAAAGATGTGAGAACAAAGGGGAGTAAACTTCCCCAGCCTGGTCTCCCTTCACTGTGTCTGGCCTGTAGACAGCCCCCTTTGGGTCAGTCAGCGCCATCTCTAGTCCATTTACCTGTGGTCCTGCTGGGAGGGCCACTCGCCCTGCAGTGTGATCCTGTGCAGCCAGTCACCAGTGGCTGCCTTTCTTACAAGGGGGCTGTGAGGCAGGACTTGGAAAATCACGGAGAGGCCGCTCTAATGTCTCTCCCAGTTTCACCTCCAGCTCTGGCTGTCAGCTTCTCAGCTTGCACTGCACGTTGCTGTGATTTTCCCCGAGCTGCTGTTTTTCCTTATTTCTCCTTTTCTTCCAAATTAATTTATATATGCATACTTTTCAGAAGATTTTCTTTAGGGGGCTTTTGATCCATAATTTCAATTTAAAAATTTTACTTTATTAAAAATTTTTTTTATTGAAGTATGGTCGATATACAATATTACATTGGTTTCAAGCATACAGCATAGTAATTCAACAGTTATTTACATTATTAAAGGCTCACTCTGACTAGTGTGGTTACTATCTGTCGACAGAAAGATTTATAGAACTATTGTCTATATTCTCTATGCTGCACTTGTATCCCTGTAAGTAATTTATGTTATGATTGAAATTTTGTGCCTTTTTATCCCATCATCTGTTTCACCCGCCCACTCCGACTCATCCCCCGTGGAATCACCAGTCACTTCTGTCTATGAGTTTCATAATTTCAATTTAATTCCACTTGGAACTACACTGGATGAACTATTTAAAATTTACGTGCCGTCTTGCTTTCCTTTGTATTTCAATCTGGTGGAAAGATGGGTAACCAGATAATAGGTTTATGATTTCCTTGGGATTTTTTTGACACGTTAGTGTGTTCCAGTTGCACTACTTAATTTCCCACTCCTCCTGCCCAAGGATGCAGGTTGCTTGACTGCAGCTGATTCATCCTGGCATCTGCCACTTCTTTGTGGGGTTTCTGGGAAGCGGGGACAGGCCATGCCCAGGGTTATCGTGTATTAGAAGGGGATGAATAGCTGTGAAGCTGGCTTATGGTTTTAGTGTCTACTTATAATGTGAGTATCTAGTTCTTCTATCATAGCCTGCTAGCTACTGACCAACTTGTTCAGGAATATCCAGTCACCTTTCACCTTTCATCTTTAGCCTAGGCTTCTGAAACTGTGTGCCATGAAAAAGGGCTTTCAAATATGCTAGTGAAATGCTGTATACCATATTATCCTCTCAGAGGTTTATAATATATGTATACTTAGTAAAGACTCTTACAAGTCCTCCAATAAAGAAGTCTGTTTATATTTAATTCAGTATTTCTGAAATTTACTTGACCCCAGAACCCTACACATCACTCTTATATATTAACATCTTCTGGAATTTTGTATTTCAAAAGAACATGTTTTTGGGAGGAATTCTGATTTGGGCTTGACGTTTAAAAATGACTATTTAAAATACATCTTACAAAGCAGATTTTCTATTTTATGATGAATCTTATGTACTTGGTACCAATTAGTCAGTAGTCATGGAGGTTTGTGCTGGACTGAACTCCTGCCTCTAGTGGATGAAAGGGTCAGGGCCAGTGTCTTCTCCCTCTTCTCTGCCCCCTGCCCTGCCTCACCACAGTCTCAGTGGTGCTTTTCCAGACGAGCGCATCGTCCATGGAGCATTCCTGCCTTGCCATCTCTGCCCCTTCCCAAGTGATGGCTGTTGGTCTGGCAGTTCATTATACATTTATCAAGCACATCCTCTTTTTCTAGCATTGTTAGGACCTGAGGAAATGAAGAAGAACAAGACACAATCCCTGTACTTTCAGAGCTAATAATTTAGAGGGGAGGCAGGCAGATAAATGGATCATCTTAGTATAATGTGATGTGCGATGACAGAGGCAGCACAGTGTTCTATGGGAGGTGTAGGAGGGTTATCACACTCACCCTAGAGTGGTCAGGGAGGCCTTCCTGGGGGAACTGACCTGAAATGAGACTTGAAGGACAAGGAGGAAAAAGCTAATGACAAAGGGCAGGTTTCCAGGCAGAGGACAGATCATGGGCACGGCATGGAGATGTAAACTACATGTAATTTGGTATTGCTTAAGTGTGAGCTCTGAGGCCAAAGAAGGCCAGAGATGCATCTCTGTATCCTGTCTACATATAGACTCAACTGGGGCTGGATAACCTCCTGAAGGATGCAGGAGCAAAGACAAGTCCTAAAGACAGGAAGGAAGAAAATAATCCTGTCATTTAAAAAGATCACAATACAGAACGCTTAGGGGTTTTGGGTGAGAGTCTCCATTCCCTTGAGAATTTTCTGTTTTTTCTCGATTCTGTATTTGAATATGGTATATTTCTTGGTGATGATTGCTCCTACCAGATCCTAAGCAAAGGAACACCTGGAAGGCGTTGTCTTATATCCATAATGCTGGACAGATAGCCTGATGATAGCAAAGAGGATTGAGGTTAATATGTCGTTTATATGGTTTAACCATTTATTCAACAAATATCTTTTTTTCATGGGCAGGCCTTGTCTTAGGGGCTGAGCATGTTGATGAACAGAACAGGTGATTCTGGTCCCCTCCCTCGTTGGAGCATCTTATTCAGTAGGGAAGAAAGAAGTTGAAAAAGTAATTATATTGTGTGATGCACAATGGGGGAATCTAACTAGTATATGAGTGCAAATATGCTTAGCCATCTTATTTTCAAATATAAGTGGTGGTTTGAGCACTCATAAACACAAGAGAAGATACCGCAAGGAGTGGTACCTTTACCACAGGAGTTAAAACAAATGACTCCGTGGTCTTGCTCATTAATGTTGGGATTTCCTAGCAAAATTTGGCATATAAAGGAAGACTATAGTTGAGCAAATCAAGTCTTAGAAATAATCATTTTACAGGATGCTATATGAAAATCAAGCGCAACTCTTACCAAAAAGCCTGGGAATATTTTAACCAGGGGCTCCATCTGTCAGTGGGGGAACTGTAGTGTGGCATCTAGGAGGTTAGGCAATGTCGCCAGAAGCTCACTGACTGCAGCTTGTGACGGACGACTGACCCCTAGGGCCACCAACCCTGGCTGCCTGGTGCTGTGCTTGGCCCTCACCGAGCGGCTCCTATTCTCTTACTTCCTACCAGGTCACTCCTCTAGCCCGAGGCGGGTATTTCCATTATGATCCATAACAACATTGAATGGACTTTGAATTGAATGAGCATTGTACACTGGAGACTTTTGATGGGCTCGGATCATCAGGATTTGAAGAGGGCTGTGTGAGGGACAGTGGGTGGGGGGGCTGAGTCTGAGATGACAGCCAAGGGACACGTTTGTTTCTGTGCTCTGATTCTGCAGACATTTGCTGAAGCAAATAAGAAATGATGGGTCTTTTCAGTTTACTATGGCATGAATTATAAACAAAAACTTGTATCTTTAGTACCAATGATGAATGAAAACAGGAAAAGATTCCTGGTTGGCAAGATTAGCTTGCTATGTAAACTATAGAAGTAAACTGTCCTTGGATCTCAGGATCCTTCCTTGTGGCCTGTGACGGACACCCTGATCTGGGTGGCACGAATGGAGTTTCTGCTCGCATAGGGAGTATGTGGTGTGAGCAGGAGAAGGGTGACCCTACATGTCCTTGCCCTCTTCCTGTAAGCTAATTACCACTCACATTTTCTGTTGATTGAATATCCTATTCACCAATGGCTGATGAGACACTTTCCAGTTGAGGCTGTTACATGCAACATTGTGAACAATGAATAGAGTTTAATGAAGTGCATGGTTGAGGGGGAGGGGCGAGAGAGGGAGAGGTTGAGTGAATGTGTGTGTACTGGATAAGGTGAAAGAATTTGTCATCGTCCGGCCACTGCAATTATCTTCTCTAATGGACAGAGGTTGTGGCATGAATCTGGAGGGAGAATCTTTAACAATTTTATCTGTTAAAGGATATGGGTTGTAACTTGCATTTCAAAAGTGCATATCTGCATTACCAGGAGTTCATGACATTGTACTTCCATGTCTTCAGTACATGTTTGTTAAATGACTCAAGTGCCAGCAGAAAATTAATTTACTGTCTGCTCTGCAGTCTAGTTTGAACACCAACCCATGTGCTGCAGATGGGAAGCAACTGTGTGGGAGATGGCATGAGTTGAGGTATGGAGGTAGACAGGGGCAGGGGTGAGGAACTTCCACAGGGAAGCAGAGGTCTGCTGCGGGATGCAGGGCCTGCTGGGAAATGGCACGGGTGAGCTCAACAGTGGGCAGAAGGTTTTAACATTAGAGAAAAATCTTTTAGGAATTAAGCAGCTACTCTAGGTTCTTGGTCAAGGAGCGACCCAGTTGAGAGCAGAGTTTAAGGCACTTGAGGGCTGAACACCACTGACAGGATGGGGACTCCAGAGACAGGTAGTAGCCCGTCATCTCAGTACTGACCCAGAAGTGACATGGTGTGGTCTGTATTGGACCATGGCTAGAAAGTGAGGCATATTTCAGGTGACAGACTGGGGGAACATGGTAAAGAATTAGATGTGGGAAGGATGGGAAAAATGTGAGTAAAAAATAACCTCCAGTTATAAATCCTGGAGTTACTGTGGTCCAAGATGGTAACAGAATAATAGAGCCCTGCAAGTAGCACCTGTGTTAGGAATCGCTGTGGGTTTTTTCCTGCAATTAATGAGTGGCTTAGACTATTATAAGGGAGTGGGACAAGCTTGCCCTGTGACATGTGTTTTTTAAGTCTTTGTCTTTCTTTTTTCTTTTTTTTTTACTTTGGATCTGTAATGGATACAGGAAGAACTCTAATTTAAAAGAGCACACACTGATTGCTATTTATACAGGTGCTTTTCCTTTGAATTTAAAAATGTTTTCTCCAAAGATATACAGTTGTAGAAACAAAGTGCTGAGATGTCTCGGAGTGGTGCTAGGAAATGATGAGGGAAAATTTCAATATTTAACCAAATAGTATATTTAGTATTTATATGGCTGGTTTTCCTTTGGGAATCTCTGGTTGTATCTCCCGGCCGGTAGGACTCCTGAAGCCGATGCTTACATTAAAACACAAAATGTGCAAAGGAGCTGCCAGAACCTATTTAGGATCAGTCCCTAAGATCTGAGTCAGTTTTCGTCCCTGGCTCTTATTATAAGACATTTGAACTTTTTTTTGTGGTTTATACAATTTGTCACATTGTTAATTTATTGTTGGGTAACTGAGAAGTAATTCCATCATGCATGAGTCCCATTAATTTTGTAATACTCTATAAAACATACCATAATGCTTTCATTGTCATCCATCTGTGGTTGCAGGCAGAGTGTACAGCATGTCACACAAATGGTTACAACACACGCTATATGCATTTTAGTCTGGGTGTTCCCAAACACAGAAGAGCAGGTGGTGATTTTCTTATACAAAATCTAATAGCTAATTTTTGTACCTATTCTCACCAAAATGTCTACAATCATGGAACTCTTCCGCTTCTCATTGCCATGTAAATTCATATATTGTAATATTTGTTTTGAAAATTTATATACCAGCTCACCATATGAACATGTTCTCATTGCCTACTCAGGCCTTTGAGCAATTTGCAGTCTTTTGTTAGCAAATAAAGGCCCTCAGAGCCTCCTATTTTGAGCCCCAAGTTTACCAGCTGCTATCCACTACTGGGCCTCATTAGAGGCCTGCTGCTCTGCTGAGAACCACACCACATGCTATACCCTCTCTTGTCTACATATTAGCCTGTTGCTGCTCCTTAAATTACTTGGTACAAAAGCCTGCTCTAGTTCTCCACAGAGAGCTACCACTCTATCCAGTTTGAAGAGCCTCTGTGTCATGATCTCTCAAACTAATTAAGGTTTGTGGGCAGGCCACAGGTTGCTACAGAGGAACTTTCCTGAAGGCTGATATCTATGAGGATTTCTTTTTTTTTTTTTTTTTTTGCAAAAGATTACTGCTGCTGTAGCTTATGTTTAAAAGTCTGTTTTCAAAATTAAAAAGCTTTCTGGTTTTAATCTAGGTGATGTGATAAATTTTACATTTCCAAAGTTACCTACCAGGAAGCAGAACATAATATTAAATATTAAAACATTTTCATGGAGTGGGCTTGTAAATATACTGGAAAAGTGTTTCCATGAGGATTTATTGGAAATCATAGGTTGTATCCAGTGTTTATGTTAATTGGGCAGCATTGTATTTTTAAATGAAAAACACTACATCTTTCTAACTTTAAAGATTTGTTTGTACTTCAGTGGTTTAAGAAATGGATTACATGGTGTCAGTTTCCTTATGCCAACTAAACAAAATAAAATCCCAGGAAGTTTTAGGATTTCTGGGAAGAGAATTTTGACATTTTGATTACAAATTCAGAGAGAATACTGAAATTACAGGTGTCCAGATTTCCAGCAAAATGAATTGCTGAAACTCTGTGTCAGCATGGACAATAAATTACTGAATGAATCTTCATTAAAGAAAATTACAGTTTGCCAAAAGGGCTACTTTAAGTGGCAAGCTCCTCTCATACATCATAAGCAATTCGATGAATAGAAATTGTATTCACATACTGATTGTGTTAGGCAGAAAGGTATGCATCAGGTAGGGAGGCCTGGCTTTTTAACCGCCTGTATCTGTGAACATGTCTTAGTTATTTCTTACCTGCTCATTTTGGTGATCATGGAGTACTGCTTCTTCTCTCTTTCCTTTGTCTTTTCAAATTTCTTGCTGAAAATATGATTCTTATATTTCCCTCACCTGCTAAATCTTTTTTTTTAAAGGGGGATTTCATTATTGACCTATTTCATCTGCTTCTTCTCCCAGATTTCACCTCATGCCACCATTTCTTCTCCGGAAAACACCTTCCCGTCAGCCAGGCTGGTCTGTCTGGACATTCTCTCAGCCACTCTAAGGGAATAAGAATGCTCCTGGCTACCCAACTGTGAGTATTCCAGGCAATCTTTTGAATAAAATATGTGTACTTAAGTTATGAGTACATACAGTAAATATATTTGTCTATGAACACTTAATAATGAGAATACAAGCACCAAGATTTATGTCATTACATGGGGGAGATTTCTGCTTACTGAGTCTATAACTGACTTACGGGAAAAAAATTCCTGAATCTAATTAATTTACATGTGTAAATGAACAGAGGGTTTTCCATGGATGCAAATAAACATTTTTTAAAGTAACTGCTGGACAGGCCCAGGGATGGTGGCAGCTTTAACTGTGACTCCAGTGTTTACAGCATTTCCACAAACCTTTGTCAATCAGAAATGAACTCTGGCGGACTTGTTTGTGAGGTCTATTGCGTCTTGTGGTTTGGATGGGTAAGATGAAGAAGAGAAGGACATCCTTAACTTGGAAGGCAGCCTCAACTGATTAATTAAACAAATATTTATTACCTACCTACTATGTGTCAGGCATTGTATGAGGTGCCAGAAGGACAACAGCAGAAAGACAGACTTGGTTCTTGTCCTCATGAGTCTCATGGACTGCTGGGGAATAGAGACAAATGAACAGAAAATTGCTGTGTGTGTTAATTGGAGCTGTGATGGCATGGCAGAGAGCAGAGTCTGTTGAGAGGACAGATTGGTCCTGCAGGTAGTGGAGATCATCCATGCATGGCCCAGACTAGAGAAACAAGCCTGGGGTTTCTGGCCTTCAGTCTCGTACTGGGGATTTGGAACCTGGAAACATCAACCTTCAGCTGCAGTTCTAGAAATGACCGTGGTGGCAGTTGTCCTAGGCAGCCGCCTAGGGACTCCTCTGCTTTTCTTTAGCTAAGTAAGCCTTAGGGTGATTTTATCTGTTTGGGGTGTAGGCTCTGTGTGTGTGTGCATACACATCACTATGTTTTGTTATACCATTTGAAAGTAAGTTTTAGACATCATTGTACTTCAATATGAATCTCCTAAGAATGAGGTTTATCTTCTGTATAAATCATAGTGACATCATCTCTAAAAAAATGAACAATAACGTGATAGGATTATCTAGTATCCAACTCATATTAAAATGTCTCCAGTTATTCCAAGACTGTCTTTTATGGCTATTTTCTCCCCCTGAACAAGGATCCAGTTAAACTTTATGCTTTACAATTAATTGTCATATCTTTCCCTTTCTGTCCCAGAAGTAACCATTATATCCTGTTTTTTTAAAAAACCCCATCAGGTCTATATTTTTATGCTTTTGGTATAAGTGTTGTATACCTAAAGTAAAATATAATATTATTTTGTGTTTAAAATTTTATTTAAGATGTGTTGTACTCTATGTATCATTCAATAGTCTTTTTTTAACTCAACATGTTTTCAAGATCTATTCGTGTTAACACATTCATTCATTTTTAACTTCCGCAAACCACCATAATTTATCCATTTCTCTATTGAAAGACTGTTAGGTTGTTCGCATTTCTTCATCAACAGTTTATTTTGCCTTTTTTTCAACATTAAACAGAGTATCTTATTAAATTAAAAAGGTGTTTTTGCTGGTCAGTTAACTTCTCAGTAAATCTCCCCTTTTGTTCAAGTCCTTCTGAGACATCTGTTGTGTTCTTGGTTCCAGTTTTAGAACCTGTTTCCTTGGCGGCCCTGGTGTCAGGTGGCAGCACAAATTTTCTTGGCCTCCCAGGAGCGTCCATAACCATCTTTCTGCCGATACTGTCCCCCAGGGGTTCTCAGGTCTGCCAGCACAGTAGAATTATCGGGGGAGATTTAAGACAGACTAGACTGATATCTAGGGCCCACCCCTGGAGATGCTGATTTATTTGATCTGAGGTGGGATTTGTACAGCCATGGTTCAGAATCATGGTTGATTACTAAGGGAGTCACACAGTGTCTTACTGCAAGAACTTGAATAGCTGGAGTCTATCTTAGCTCCTATGCATTAAATTACTGTGATGGTGTTGGCACTTAGAACTTACAGAAGGCTGCAGAAAACAAATGGCTGCATTTCCCTTGCCAACCCCTGAGCTTTTGGTTGTATTCCACAATTACTGAAAATACTCCATTGGAATGGGGGTGGGAGAAGTAAATTAAAGTCCCTTGTCTAATATTAGTTCAATACATTTTTACCTAATTATTTCTCTCATCATATTATTATTATTTTAAAATATTTTGTTACTATTGTTTTTTTATTATTATTATTTTGTTTCTTTTTAAAATTGAGGTATATTTGATATAAAACATTATGTTAGTCTCAGGTGTACAACATAATGATTTGATACATGTATAAAAATGACCTCCACAGTAAGTCTAGTTAACCTCCATCACACCATGCAGTTACAAGTCTTTTTTTCTTGTGATAAGAACTTTTAAGATCTTAGAAACTTTCAAATATACATTGTTTTAGCAATAAGAAAAAGTCTGTCTCTTCTGAGATGCTGATCTATCCCTGTTATTAGAAAAATGAAGGATGTCATGGTTAATAATTCTCTTTTTGTCTTGGTTCTCAGGAGTTTTTCTGGAAGGGGAGGATTTACTGAGCCATACAACATGGCAGGCACTTTACCTGCAGTATCTTATTTAATCCTCAAAATAACTTTTTGATGGTGTTATCCCCATTTTACATATAAGAACACAGATGTTCAGGGAAGTTAAATACTTTGCCCAAATCTAGAAAATTAGTAAGTAGAGGAGTCTGAATTGGAAACAAAGCTTGCCTGGCTCCAAAATGCAGATTCTTTCCACACTTCTGTGGATCCAGGAGGACCCTGTTTGTAACAGGTTTTCACAATGTCCTTTGCCCTAGCTGACAGGTACCCCAATCAAAACCCAGATTCCTGATTTCCAAGACCCCATGATCACAATCAGGACAGCTTCAGGGGAAAAGGGGAACATTTCCAAGATATCACTCAGTGAGGTTGTTTTGGGTTAGGAGTTTGAGGGAAACTCGGGAATGTAGAATGATTGAGGGTTGCTGGCTGCAGGTGTGCCAGTGGTCTTACAAAAGGGAAATATACACTTTATGCAATTGATGATGTCAGTCTGATGAATTAAGGACTAAGGTGGTAATGAGGAGGAATCTAGGAATTAGTGTATCTGAAAGCAGGGGGTATACAAGCTCATGCAAGTCCTCACATAAATCTACAACGTTGTGCAGGAAGGACTGTTGTGGAAAAAAATCTCCTATCTGCTGATACGAGAAGGTGAAGCACGGTGCAGGCAGGTCAGACAGGCTTCAGTCGCTGGGGAGAGATGCAGCTGACGCCAGCTTAGCCAACACATTTGATTAGATAAGACCTTGGAGTAAAGTACGTTCTCATAAAGGGTAGGGAAGGAAGGGAGGTGTGGAGTGTGTGTGTCCCTGGAGGTGTAACCTCATTTAGGGTGGCAAATCGATGCCCAATTAAACCGCCACGATTTTGTCTTTCCTTGGCAGATGGATGGGAGAGGGGGGAAAGGGACGGAGGGGTGCTCTGATTTGTTCAGGTGCCGAGAAAATTTGGAAGGGACAAAGCAAACCACCTGTGAACAGAGAGCCCTGCTTGTTCTGGCCGAACCCTTGAACACGATGTTGGCAGGAAATTCAGGTAGAGAGAACATGTGTGGGGGCCATTTGTGGTTTGTGGGTGCCAGAGGGCGAGCTTTCTTGCTGCTCGTGGCAGAAGGTTGCCTGTGTCTCTCCGTGGTAATGCAGATGGTACACAGAGGGGTTCGTGTTGACTATTTGCAGCCTTGTATGCAGGCAAAGACATGTTTTCTCTGTACACATTCATTCTCTACATGGGATGAGGGGCCTCGAGCGAAGTCAGAGACATTGGCTGTCCAAGCTTGGACAGGCTTCTTGGGTTTGGATGTGAAATGGCACACCTCAATTTGTGAGACTTTGCATTTTGGTCCATCTCTGTAAAATATCCTTGTTTTCTTCTAGGTAGAATATCTTTTACGCCTGGTTTGCCTTCTTGGAGGCCTTATGAGGAGCTAAAGGAAGTGAAATGCTCCACTACCCTCAACCTAATTGCTGGCTATTCTCAGGTCTGTGGAGGGAGGTAAATTCCCAGAATGTTTGCTCATGATGTAGGATTGCTAAGTATGGTGGCTATTATGCACTGAATCATGTCCCCCTCAACTTCATATGTTGAAGTCCTAGCCCCCAGTGCCTCAGAATGGGACAGTGTTTGGAGACAGGGCCTTTAAAGAGGTTAAGTTAAAGTGAGGTTGTTAGGTGAGCCCTAATCCAGTCTGACTGGTATCCTTAAGAGGAGCTTTTACACAAGGGGAGGCATCAGGGCTACACACAGAGGAAAGACTACGTGGAAACCAGCGAGAAGGCAGCTTCCACAAGGCGGGGAGATGCATAGGAGACCCCGACAGGCCGACACCTTGATCTTGTACTTCCAGTCTCCAGAACTGTAAGAACACAAACTTTCTGTTGTTTAAGCCATCCAGTCTGTGGACTTTGTTATGGCTTATGGTCCTTTTTATCCACTATTGAAAAGGAGTCATTTCCTTATTGGCTGCTGGCCAAATTCTGTTTAACACCTTGTCTTGCCCAGTCTTGTCTAATAGCTGTTACTTTAGTGAGCCAGGAGAGCTAGTCAAGTGGTTTTTAGTTTGCTGATATTTTGAAATGGGAAATCATTTAAAAAATGTTTCATTGTAGAAAATTCTAAACATATACAAAAGGAGAGAGCACCGCATAATGAATCCCCATGTACTCACTACGCACACCAACAAGCCCAGCTCACAGCCAGTCCGCGCCGCCCCACAGCATTCCTCCTCTAGTCACCCTAAAACAAACCCCAGGTGTTACCTCCTCATCTGCAGGTGTCTCAGTGTCTGCAAAAGACAGAACTTAACAAAAAATCCCAAATACCATTTCAACATTTCACATTTTAAAACCATCCCTTAGTATGACCAACATCTAGTTAGTATTTAAAATGTATTTCAATTGTCTCATAAATGTAATAATTTAAAAAAGCTGTTTGTTTCTTTGAACCAGGATCCAAATAAGATCTACACATTGCAAGTTGTGGGTATATCGTGTAAGCCACTTTAAGTTTACGTGTTTTCTGCACCATCTCTTTTCTTCCTGTAGTTTGTTGGTTGAAGAAACTGGGCTGTTTGTCCTGCAGAATTTCCCGTGGTCCATATTTTGCTGATGGTGTCTCTAAGGTGTTAAATAGCATATCCTTTTCCCTCTTCTTTCTTATAAAATTTGTAGTTAGATCTAGAGGCTTGATCAGATTCCAATTTTTTTGTCCTTTTTTGGCAAGACTGCTTCATAGAGGTGTCCTTCTGTCAGGATGTACGTACATGATGTTTGCTTATCTTTCTTTTTGTACTGCCAAGAGCTGTGGCTGATTAGTGCCTAGGTCATTAATTCACCAGGGACTGGTGACACCGTAATCCTGTCAGTCCTTTTTTGTTATTAACTCTAATATTCTATAAAGAGAAACTGCCCCATCTACTATTTGACACCCAGTGGTAAAGGAATTATGATAAGAAAGGCAGGATAAATGTCTGATCCTTTTCCAATTAGTTTTCACACTTGAATAGCCTAAAGTGATTGTCTAAAGATGGTTGATTTAAAGTATCATTAAGAATTGGTGATTCTAATCACATTTGCTATGTTTCAATCCATTATAATTACTATTCTTATTAATCCTCAAATTGTCTCATCTTTGGCTAGGAAGTCATTCCAGTTGAAGACTGAGGTTTTGACGTGACCGGAGTAGTCTTTGATAGCTTCTGTTCTATCTGGTAGGACAAGAGATTCGAGGCTTATCTTGCATATTTGCTGTCCTAGAGTTGGAAGGACTCCTGGATTCTTTGTGCTACTGGGTTGGCCAATGTTTTTAGAGCTCTAGGAGTGTCTCATAGCCCTTCTCCAAGACATCAGGAACAGAAGCTTGTATTACGAGCCTGGCATTATGAGGGTTTTGCAGTCCCCATTCTGAAGTTCTGCAAACCTGTTCTTGGGGACGAGCCGGGGCTGATGCGGGATGTTCTTTCTCATTTTTCGGTTCCAGATAAAATTCCATCAAAAAAGAGTGGCTCTAGGTACCTGGGTGATCATCAATGTAATCAATTTGCCCTTAATTGAGTTTTTTTCATTTCTTTCAGATAATTATTTGATGACTTTTATGCTGCCTAATCTAGCACAATGTATGTGTGATTATAAGGGAATGATTTTATCATCATAGTTTAAATAATTGGGAAAATTATTTTTTCAACCATACTGCCATATACAATTGAGGTATACTGCTTAATATATATATTTCCCATTGCAGAAGTTCACTCTGTAGTTGGGAAACAAATATTAATGATCATTAAATGCAAAGTGGGACACCCTCATGTACACATGTACATAGAACTGTCCGATCACTAAGGAATGAACGCCCAACGCTGTCTATGGCCATGGTTTGTTAGCTTCTGTGCTATTTGATAGGACAAGAGATTCCAGGCTTATCTTGCATGATTGCTGGCCTAGGCCTGGAAGGGCTCCTGGCAAACCTGGTTGCCAAGGGTTGCTGTCAGGGGAGGTTTGCCAAGGGAGTAACAGATGTGCCATATCTTAAAGGCTGATTAAGGGTTTTCCCGAAGGAAAACCAGGGAAAGGACATTATAAGCTCTCTGGGTAGATGCTGTTGGTGCATACTCAATAGTCATTCCCCTTCCTTGTTTCCCCCCCACCATGGAAAAGGTGGGGGATATCAGAAACTTACTTTCCCATTTCCTTGCAGCTGAGAGTGTCCCTATGATCCAGTTTTGGCTATTGAGATATAACATCAAGTCTGCTAGGCTAGAGTGAAGGGTGCTTTTGGAAAAAGTCAGAGGAATACTCAAGGGAATGCTTCCCTTCCCTCCTTCTTTGGAATATGTGGTGTGAGATCATGATCTGGAGCTGAGGCAGCCATCTTGTGACCATGAGGTGACAAGTTGAGGATGTAAATGCCTGCTGTGGACAGCAGAATGTGAAGAAGTAATAAACCTCCTATTTACAGCCATTTTGTGAAAAATGAAATGTGTTTCCTGTTAATCCATTTTTGGTCAGGGATTCAGTTGCTAGCACACAGAGCCAGCTGAACAGATTCAGCATGGAAACTGTATTGTTGTTTACTGAATTTGCCAAATAAGTTGTTTGAATGTGGGGGTATAGAGACTAAATGTGTGTTCAAATACATAGTTGCAATTTCATCTCGGGCTTTTCTTCTTGGAGAGTATTTTCCTCTATACTAAGTGAAGTAATTTCCTGTCAAATTTGTAGATATCTCAATTCTCCACTGTAGAACATTTCATTTCCTGAAGCAGAAAACTTCCAACATGTCAAGATATTTCTGGGACAAACAGTTTTGGAGTTTCTCAAATAGAAAGGGATGGGAATGTTGTCATCCTACATTGTATCATTTTGAAGGGTGAAACTCTAAATTTTAGAACTGCCTTGGGATTTTCCATGAATACTGCCAGCACTTTGCAGCTATGTCCCCGAAAAATAAATTGTTTTCTTTTGCTTTAGCCATAATGATGTTGAAATACTAACGGATATTTGTGTAGGCTTGAATGCTACTCCCTAGTTTTGCCAGTCACTGAGGATGTAGATAGATTGAAAGCGTAAGTTAAAAATTTGAAAAACAAAATAAACAAACTGGTAAAGGGAAGGTGTGCAGTAATAAATAAGGACAATACATGTTGTTTATCTAATACATATTGAGCACTTAATATGTGCAAGGTGCTTTTCAAAGCTCTTTAAAGGTGTTAAGCCATGTAATCCTCACAGTATTATGAGTTTTAATAGCCCCAATTTATAGATGAGGAAGCTAAGGCACAGAGAGGTTGAGTAACATGCCCAATCACACAGCTGTCAGTGGAAAAGTTGAAATTCAAACTCATGCCGTCTAATTCCAAGCCTTAGTCTTAACCTCTACATTCTTATGCCTCCCAATATGGATTGAGAGAAAAGGATGGAGAAACTCCGCATTTAAGATGCAGTCTAAGGTTTGTTTTTCTGCAAGCATTTGGGGGGAGACCTGTTTTTCTTGAACTTGCCAGGCCCTTTCAGTTTGTTATGGCATTATCTTATTAATAACTGTCTTAACACTTGGGCCCGCTTTCTGGGGCTATACAGTGGCACAGCTGTGTAAGAAGAGCAATTAGAGTTTAACAAAGAGATGCTAATTGTTTATAGATGCATCAGGAAGAAAAGATTTTAGAAGTTATTGTTACGGTTCCTGAAGGCAGGATGAGAGTGGTGGCATATATTTATAATATTTTTATCTGCTACCGCTAAGCTAAATGTACTGTCAGTTATGATTGGCTGCAAATTCTCTGTATAGTCTTGTTTTGCTACAATTTTTAGACAATTATTTGCTGTATATACAGGATGATCGGCTTTTCACAGATCAGTGAGAGCAATGACCCTTTGACCATTCTTAAGGAAGATGGGGAAATCTTATATTAGGTTTCCCTGAAGGAGTGAATTTTGTATGTACGTAGAGGGATTTTTGTTTAAAAAATTTTTTTTTTTAGCTAATGATTGGGATGATATAGATTACATGGAAATTTAAAGATCAAGTTGGTCATTTATTGTGCAAAATTAACATTCTCTTCTACCTGTGTTTGTCAGAGATAATTCTGTGTGCGATATATTGCAAGAATGGAGAACAACATGGGGTATTTAATTCCTAACATAGGTTGTTATTCTGGGGTTGTTCTTTTTTTTAGAATGGGTAGTGGTTGGGAGGGCCACTTCCAGCATTCACAGTATTTTTGTGTGTGTTGAGAAAGTTGTACCCTCTGATCTCACAAATTGCATGAAAGTGACTGTTTAGGAGGATCATTAGAAAAAAGGTGCCGCTTCCCATTAACAGAGTAAGGGCTGGATTTCAAAGCCTATCCACACCCCCTGCGCTGCACGCTTTGGTGGAAGAGGCAACTGACATACCCATCTGTTGATGGCCCTGGTAAGTCTGTGGACAGTTCGGTAAGATTAGGAAAGGTCATGATTTTATTTACACTGACACAGTTATATGATTTTACACTAAGATAAAATTATAGATATTACGTATGTCTTCAAGAAAGAGGGCTCCTTTGGTATAAGCACATACTATAAGACTGCATTCTTTAAAGCACATTGATAACAGTGTGTCATCTCCCAGACTTGTTTAAGACTTGCCCCTTCCAGTAAGATTCATGTTTTTAAGAAAGGGGCAAATTATCATGAAGGAGCTCCTGTGTATAAGGTATTGTGTTAAGTAGGTATGTGAAGTTGGGGGCATATGGGAATTAATAAACTTTGTATCATTATTTTCCTTAGTTGTTCCCCATGACTCAAGATGCCTTGGTATCCAATTGAATTTTATAAATTAATTAAAAATATCTTAATAGCCTGTGGATAAGGACTGGGGCAAGCTTAGAATTACTTGGGATACCATGAATTAAATCATTAGTGGAAAGAGGATATTGAAACTAAGATCTCACTATAGCAAAAGCTTTCTGCTGAACTTTCTTGCTCTGTGAAACTTTAGTAGGGCAAAATTTTCCTACATCTAACATATATATATGTGTGTGTATGTGTGTGTGTGTATGTCATAACTGAGTGGTAAAATTCTTTATATATTCTGGCACAAGTCCTTTATCAGAATGTGTTTTGTAGACATAGGCCACACAGTCTGCGCCTTGTTTTGGATTGCATTCTACTCTAAATACATGGCTTGTTACAAATAGAGCTGAAGAGCATGTGCATGATATTGGTGTTCATTTTTAAAATGCTTTATTATGGAAATTTAAAAACACACATGCATTTAGAGACAATATAGTAAAATTCACCCTTAGGTATGTGGTTTAATGAGTTTTAACATATATATAGTCATATAATACATTTAAGATTTGGGTATTTCCATTATTGTCAAGTGTCTCTGTGCCTTTTTTATCAGTCCTCTCCCACTTTCCCCAGGCTCTGGCTGCTGATTTCTGTCCTGTAATTTTGTTTTTTCCAGAATATTATAAAAATGGGATTAAACAGTATGTATACTTATGAGTCTGATTTGTTCACTTAGCTTAATACTTCTGAGAATCATTCATCTATCAGAAGTTTATTCCTTTTTATTGTTGAGAAGTATTTCAGTTCATGGATATAACACAATTTATCTCCTAGGCAGATGATAAATATTTGGATTGCTTCCAGGTTTTGTCTATTATGAACAAATTCCTATAGAGGTTTGCATAATGGTGCTTGTGTGGATGTATGTTTTCATTTATCTTACGTATGTACTTTGAGTTAATAGTACCATTGGGTCACATGTTAAATATATATGTTTAACTTTCTAAGAAGCTTTCAAACTGTTTTCTAGAATGTCTCTGTACCATTCTGTATTCTCACCAACAATGTATGAGAGTTCTATTCCTCCACATTTTGCTAGCATATAGTATTGTTAATTATTTTTAAAACTAAAATTTAACTATTGTAATAGATATAAAGTGCAATCTTATTGTGGTTTTAATTTGTATTTCCTTAATTACTAATGATATTGAGCATTTTCCCCATGTACTTATTTGCCATTTGTATTTATACTTTGGTTGAATGTCTGTTTTTATACTCTCCTTTTCAATACTGGATTGTTTGGTTTTTTATAATTAAATTCTAAGAATTCTTTATACATCCTGGGCATAAGTCCTTTATCAGATATGTGTTTTGCAAATATTTTCTTCCACTGAATGGCTCATTTTTGTCTTGTCTTTCAAAGTGTCTTTTGAGGAACAGAAGTTTTTAATTTTTATGAAATCCAATTGAACTTTAAAAAAAATGGATGTGCTTTTGGCATCATATCTAAGAAATCTTTGCCTAACCAAAGGTCATAAATATTTTCTCCTAGGTTTTCTTCTGGAAGTTTTATGGTTTTAGGTTTTATATTTAGGATTTATATTTAGGTCTGTGATCCATTTTAAGTTTACTTTTGTATATGGTGTGAGGTAAGGGTCAAGGTTTGTTTGTTTATTTTCCTTTAAAATAATTTAAATATATTAAATTCTCCAAAGTCAGATTTTATTTGAATGAGGTGTCTTGATTAGATAACTACGTTTTATTTATTTGCTTTTTTGTATGTGGAAATCCATTTGTTTCAGCATCATATATTGAAAAACTATTCTTTCGTTACCCATTAAATTACCTTGGCATCTTGGTTGAAAAATCAGTTGATCATATATTTGCAGGCCTATTTCTAGACTCTTTGTTATGCTCCATTTTGCCAATGTCATATTTTCTTGATTTCTGTGGCTTGATAGTAAGTCTTGACATTAGATTGTGTGAATCCTATAACAGTTTTAGTTTACAAAATTGTTTTGGATATTCTAGGACCTTTCTTTTTCCATATAAGTTTTAGAATCATCTTATCAGTTTCTATAAAAAAAAACCCAGAAACAAACCCTACTGGGATTTTGGTAGAGATTGCATTCAATCTATAGATCAAAATTAGAAAATGGACATCTTAATAATATTGCATCTTTTGATCCATGAATACAGATGTCTCTCCATTTATTTAGGTCTTCATTAGTTTCTTGTTTCAATGTTTTATAGGTTTCAGTAGAAAAATTTTGTGTATCTTTTTTTTTGGATTTGCCTTTACGTATTCTGTGATTTTTGAGGGTATATTAAATGGCAACTAAAAATGCAATTTCTGCATTTCATTCCTAGTCCACAGAAATGCAATTGAGTTTTGAGTATTGACCTTGTATCCTATAATCTTTAGTTTTGGTAACTTTTTGTAGATTCTTTGGGATATTCTTTGTAGATAATCATGCTGTCTGTGAACAAAGACTGGTTTACCTCATCCTTTCTAATCTGTATGTATATTATTTCTTTTACTTGTCTTATTGCACTGCCTATGACCTCCAGTACAATGGTAAGAGTCATGAGAGAAAAAATCTTTACTTTGTTCTGATCGTAGCAGAAATCTGTTTTGTCTTTTAACATTAAGTATGATGTTTACTGTGAATTTTTGTAATTGTCCTTTATCAGGTTGAGGAGGTTTCCTTCTATTTTTAGTGTGCTGAGAGTTTTTATCATGAAATTATGTTGA
This sequence comes from Smutsia gigantea, assembly GCA_032199065.1. NCBI lineage: Eukaryota > Metazoa > Chordata > Mammalia > Pholidota > Manidae > Smutsia > Smutsia gigantea. The sequence goes on from JAVSCE010021567.1 coordinate 121,057, forward strand.
ATTTATCAAATGTTTTCCTGTACTGATTTTTAGCTTTTTAGTCTGTTGATACGGTGAATTGCATTCATTGACTTTCTAACATTAAGCCAACTTTGCATACCTGAGATAAACCCTTTGTTCATAATATATTATCCTTTGTGTGTGTAGCTGAATTCAGTTTGCTAATAATTTGGGGAAAATTTGATATTATTTGTTATGAAACCTGCTTTACTTGTTATGAATAAACCAACCATCTTTCTCTTGATGTATTTTCTTGGTATATTCTTTTAGATGCCTTTACTTTTAGCCTATCTATGTCTTTATATTTAAGATAAATTTCCTATAGCATGTCTTTGTAAATCCAATATGATGATCTGTCTTATAAATGGGATTTTTAGATCTTACAATTATTTAAATTATGGTAACTTGGATTTAAATATACCATCTTCTAGTTGTTTTCTAATCTCCCCACCATTTTTGCTCATTCTTTCTTTTCTTACCTTATTCCATTTTATCTCTACTATTGGCCTACTAATGATCTCTGTTTTTAAAATAGTGGTTTCTCAATAAAAAAAAAATAGTGGTTTCTCTATGGTTCACAATAGACATCTTTAACTTTTAACAATCTACTTTCAAATAGTAGAGTATAATTTATAGTACAAGAACTCTTTAACAGTAAACTTAATTTCCTTTTGCCCCTAATGTGTGCTAATGTTGTAATACATTTTATGTCCAGAAATGTTATAAGGCTCACAATACATTGTAACTATTTTTGCTTTAGACAATTATCTTTTAGAATAATTGAAATAAAAAAACAGTTAATGTTTGTTTACCTTTACTTATGCCTTTTCCAGGGGTCTTCCTTCATTTTTGTAGATGCAGTCATATTATTTTTGGCTAAAGGACTTTCTTTCATACATCTGTAATGCAGTTAGGCTGGAAATGAATTTTGTAGATTTTGTTTGTCTGAAAACATTTTATTTCACCTTCAAATTTGAAAGATTTTGTGTCTGTAATTCTGGGTTGATTTTTTTTCTTTTAGCACTTTAAAGAGGCTTCTCCATTGTTGGTGACTTGCAGGGTTTCTGATGAGAAATATTCTGTAATTATTATTTTTGTTCTTCCCTAGGTAGTTCACTGTCTCTTTATGAAAGTTTTTTTAATTTTTAATTTTTTATCTTTGGTGTCAGCAATTTGACAGTGATGGGTCTAGGTGTGGGTGTAGTATTATTCATCCTGCTTGAAGTTCTCTGGGTTTATTGTATTGGTCTTTTGTATGCCTTCATAATTTTTGGAAACATTTTGGTCATTTAAAAAAACCTTTTTATGTTGAAATAATTTTAGACTTACAGGAAGCTACAAAATATCAGTGAGTTCCCGTGGATCCTTCACAAAACTTCCCCCAATGATAATGTCCTACATAATCATAGTTCTTACAAAACTGGGAAATTGACATTGGTGTAATACTCTTAATTAAGATACAGGTCTTATTTGGCTTCTGTCAGTTTTACATTTTTTTTAGTGTATATTTCTATGACATTTCATGATGTGCATAGATTTATGTAACCAACACCACAATCAAGATACACGACTGCTCCATCACCAGAAATAAATTCTTTCATACCACCCCTTCAGCCATTATCTTTTCACCTGTTTTTTTCTTCACTATTTTCTCTCTCTTATCCTTTTGGGATTCTCAATAAATGCACGTTAAAACATTGGATATTGTCCCATGGTTCTTCACTGCTCTGTTCCCTCTCTCTTTCTCTCTCTCCAGTTTGAATGATTTCTATTGATCTACATTTAAGTCCACCAATTATTTTCTTTGCCCCGCTTCTGTTTGGTCTGCTGATTAGTTTAGTGAAGATAGTCTTCATCTTTGGTGCTATGTTTTTAATTCTATCCTTTCCATTTGACTTTTCTTATAGTTTTCACCTCTTTGCTGAAATGTCAACTGTTTTTGCACATGCTCAGTGTTTTCACTAGGCCCTTTTGCATATGAATCATAATTGAAAGTATTTCAACATCTGTATCATCTCTGAGTCTGGTTATGTTCATTACTTTATATCTTGACAATACGCTGTTTTTGCCTTGATTTTGTGTTGGATTTGGTGTTTTTGCCAGACATTGTGTGCTGACATACCTAGAATTTTGATGTAAATAGCACTTTTTTCCAAAAAAAAAATAGGTGTTGCTCTTTTCTATCAAGCTGTTCATATGGGGTCGAGCTTCACTTGACAGGAGTTGATATAGTTTGTTTTGTTGTGACTATTATTACCTTAAGTGCATCATAAACAAACCCCTTTAGTGGTTGGCAGTTTCGTTGTACACAGAGTGGGCACTGAGTGGGTTAAAAAAAATTAGCGTTCCTTTTTTACCCTTAGTTTTTCGCCATTCTACACCATAGGGGGGACTCACTTTAAGCTTCGCCCCTTCTTTAATGGTAGACTGAGGTTGCTTGTTACTTAGTGTTATGCTTGGGACACTGCAATGTTCTGTTGACCTAGCTTAGCCTTAGTCTTAGCAGGTCCCAAGTGCTTGGGTCGCAGGGTTGATGTCTTCTCATATTTCTGCCCTTCCTCCTATGGTGGCCAGATTCTGCCTTGTGTTTCTGGTTGGGAGAGTTTCCTAATGGTCTTCTCCTGCACTCCTGTTCCACAGATGGGGTCTTTCTCCACTTTCCTATCCTGATCCTGGACTTTCTTAAAGCATCTGGTGGAGGCTTGTGAAAAATCCTATGAATAAATGCAAATTTCACTTGTATCTGGACCTCCTACCTATATCACATAGTCATACTAGCCTACACTTGGCCTTTCTGAATAAACATGTACTGTGTTCTTATCTACTTATGTGACAACTATTTTTCTCTCCTACATTCTGCCAAAGGTGAAATAGTAATTGTTTCTTGTTTCTCTGTGTTGAGGTTTGTCCCTCTTTGGGATTCAGTTTACTTTGCTTGCATGCAATCTGTTTGGATGAACAAAAGTTATGATTTTGTAGATGTTCCATTTTTTTTCACATTGTCAGTGGGGTAGTGACTTTGTCTTTTGTTTCTCTGTCCTAAGAAGTGACACTCTTCAGTGTTTGTTTTTAATGCTTCACTCATTCAACAAATATTATTGAGTCCACATTGTGAGGCAGAAACTGGGGATACAATGGTGAATAAGAAATGCATGAATATACTTTGGAGATAAAGTTGGCAGGACTTGATATTAGATTGGATGTAAAGGGGGAGGGAAAGTGAAGTGCCAGTAATGACATGAGAGAAGAGACAGGAGGGGGAGTCACTGAAAATGAGAAAGCTGTGGGCCAATGAGTTGGTCTGCATGTGGCAGAAGAGTGGTAAAGAAGGGTGCTATAACAAAATGAGTTAGAAATGACTGGTTGTAGGTCAAGAGAATAATATTTGAATTGAGAATTTTGGAGGTGTTGTAGTTTCAGGTAATGACAAGGTCTGGAGAACAGCTATGGAAGTAGGTGGCTGTGGAGTCGAGAAGGAATGGATTGTTTCTGTGAGGAAGATAAGACGCTGAGGCAGCAGAGGGTTTATGTTCACCCAAATGGGTGTTGAAATCACTGTTGATGTTACGTGGAGGGAGGATAAGAGAGGAAGACTATAAACCAAGGGTTAACCTCTTCTCTGAAGAAGAGGATGGAATGGAAGGGCAGTGGACAGGGTAGAGTTGAATGCTTTGGGTGTTGGAGAAGGACTTTGCAAAGGCAGGGAAGGAATGGCCTGAAAGTGTCAGTTAGGAACAAGGGAATCCTTCCCTATCATCTGATACTAAGTTATGTAGAGCCTTGGAGAACAACTGCCTGCTTGGGAGGGCTGCAGGGAAGGCACTGGCCTCAGAAGCAGGGACATTTCAAGTAAGACAAAGAGGTGAAGGGATACATTTTGAGAAATGGTTGGGAATCCAGGGAAATCTGTTTTTGTGTGACAGTTGCAGCTATTGCTCTTATAAAAGGTGGGATTGCATAACATTTTAAGTGTTACAAACCCATTCATTCTGTGGATTAAAACAGTACCCTGAACCTCATCCCTGTCTCTGACATCTCTGGCTTGGGGGAGTCAGGCGAGAAGTGGAGAGCAGTCCTGCGCACAATTCTGTTTCTCCTGAAGAACGTTTCGTGCATGCATCACGGTGAGCGTTTCTGCACCGAGCCTTCGGCGCACACCACCTGATGTCGAGTCAAGCCTGCAACAGCACGAGGGAGACATGGACTCCAGGTTTTCCTGCGGCTGCAACAACCAGGTTGCTAATTAGGCCCAATTGTGAGGGTAGTTTTTGTGCCGTGGACACCTGTCCACTAGGAACTGGACTGAGACCACCAACTCATTTCCCACAGGTCACGGAACAGCTGTCAGATGGTATAATTTGGTCTAGTTCATTTGGAGCGGCTTGCGGAAGCTCTCTGAAGCATTATGCTCTACATAATGTGCATGATTAATGCTTGTTTATTTGGACAATCTTGTGTTGTAACTAAAGTGGTGGCTTATTTTATGCCAGTTATAATATACGATTCCATTCAAGAAACAGCGTTCCATTGAGGGTATGAAGTAGAGCGATAATGTTTAATCTGTTTACTAGGGAACCAACTCATTGCAGCCATTCTGCAAGCTGCTTGCTCCATTTGAGCGATGGTCTGTGCTTAACTTCTGAGGAAGAGGTCTGAGCTCATTTCCATTTTGAGGTGTAGGTGAAAAACATATCTGAAAGCGGTGGTCATTTTGACAGCCAGGTGCCCTACTCTAACTGCTTTCTGTAGGGGGAAGAAGGCCCCATGTTTTCTGTGCTTAGGGAAGCCTCACTGCCCCGTCAGCTTTGGACCTTACAGCCAACCAAGTTCACGTTGTTTGCAGTGATAACAGCTTTTGCCTTGTATTCCCGAGGCTGTCCCAGCTTCCCCCTCTTCTCTGACACATACGCACAAGCTTTTTTTGCAAGCAGAAAAGGGCAAGCTGCACTGGAAACCCGAATTAAAGTTTGTCCTCTAATTGGGTGTGATGTTTGCATAGGTCACCTGGGCTCGCTATTTTGCCCTTTGGAAAATGTTGGAGCTGCACCATGCTGGGGCCTTGTGATCATATCTAGTTAGTTGTATTTTAGTCAGTGATTATATCTAGTTACAGGGCTGCAACTTTCTGGAAGTTGGTGCCGACTCAACCTTTCCTTCTCATGTCTTATCACATTAGAGAGCTTCCTGGGTCCAGGTCTTCAGGTGCATGCTGGGGCAGAGGGAGGCCAGCACATTGATATTATTTATAGATATTTTTCTTATCCTAAACACACTTTAAGCAAAAGTATGTTTTTGGCCCGTTTTTCTTCATATTTTTGTGCATTTTCCTGCCTGTGAGTAAATTTCCCCCTTTTAACTTCCTGCTGTCTTCTTTTCTCAGGAAAGCCACTGGTATCAGTTAAATACTAGTATAAATGTACGTTAACACACACATCTGCTGATCACATGCCTAATGCTGTACTAGCCACTTCCATTCATCACCTCTCTTAATGGGTGTAACAGTCTTGGGAAGGAGGCAATATGATCTTCATTTTATCAGTATAGAAACTGAAGGGTAGAGAGTTTAATCCCTTCAGAACCCAATTGTGTCTGATTGCTTGACTTTAATCAAGGACAGAAAGACAGTGTCACTGTTAAGGGTGGTCAGACTGCAGCCAGCAGCCAGTGCTGGAGGGTCTCTGGAACCCCTCATATTAACCCTATAAACCACTGTCTCCTGAACACTTTTGACCTATGAATCCCTTTCACAGTCAGATCCTCTGAAGAACAGAAAATAGTTTTGTTATTTTCATATGGATATTCTACAGAAATGATTTTAAGTAAAAATGTTTTAATTTAGAAGGGTATATTATTTAAGATTTTAAGATATCAAAATTTATTTAAAATTCAATCATGGTGACTTTATGTAAAGGAAAATGTCGATGTCTTTGTGATATGTGGTACACGTGCATAAATTCACTTTAATTATGTGATGAAAAGGTTTATTGTCAAATTAGTAAATGACATTACTTTTAGCTTAAGGTACTTAATATGAATTTACTTAGATATAAAAGTCTAACTATTTTAAAGCATCAAAATAGATAAAACTGCTTTTATGACTTATAATTCTTATGTTTTGGACATATCTTGCTTATTGAGACACACAAGGCTCTAAAATCATTGTTTTATTGGGAAAATGATTGACATAAATATTTCATAGATCGATATGTTTGATAAGTAAGACAACTGGTGCTCTTACTGCCTTTAAGCACTAGGGGTTTGAAAAATATCAGTCGAGAGACACTGCTGTCGTTGGCCATGTTTCCTCCGTGTGTAAGGTGCGCCTGCTGTGCAGGCTGATGCAAGATGACAATGGGATACAGGCATGGAGGTTTCCCCGCTCCCAGTTCTGTTTATCTCCTCCTCCTTCTCAGCCTACTTGCTCCCAGGGCAATCAGGAGGAGACCAGCGCGGCCGGGCCAGGTGCAGCCAAAGCCTCTTTTCCCTTCCTGCAGCGCAGAGCCCAGGCTGCACGCCGCTGTCCCCTGTGCCCAGGCGCTGGCTTCTCAGGCAGCCCAGTCTCCTGCGTGCTGTCTCCCAAAGGCCCCTTTCCGCTCTCCTTGGTGGCAACCAATCAGGTAAACCGATCCCAAAGAATGTGCTCGTTGTTGTGAAGTGTTAGTGACAGCGGGCAGAGGTCTCTGACACGTACTTTCTGAGAACAATATTTTAATCCAGAGAATATCTCCAAAGGTAAGAATCGCCTATCTGTGGGTGGTATCCCTAGAACACAGTGAGGGGATTCTCTCTCCTCTGGGCCTGCTTTAGAGAGACCTGCCCTGCCCCTCCCTGCAGGACAGGGAGCCTTTGGGGGCCACGGCAAGATGCCCATCCAGAATCTGGCTCTCCCAGGAATTCCCTGTCTAGACAGCTTGGGCCTGCTTCTAGGGCACGTGCAGGCCATTAGTCTGGGTGCATTCTTCCGAAGGTGGACCCAGCTTCTACCTGGCCCAAAGGGTGGCCAGGCTGCTGTTTGGGGTCGCGGAGGACAGAGCCAGGATATGCCGGCTGGAGTGAACAATGTGTGGGTGAGACCAGTCTGCGCTGAGAAGGAGCAGAAGGGGAAAGAAAGGAGGGCTGGCTGTGGGCTGAGGTCAGCGTGCCGTTTAGCAGCGTGTTTGGCGCCGAGTTCCCAGGAGCCTGAGCATGCTAAATTTGAATCTGGTCTTCCAGCTTGTTTTGATGTCACCTTTAATTAGGTGGAATATGGGACATATTTCGTGTGACAGTGTTTGATCGTGAGGTAAATGTTGTCAGTCTTTGGATGTGTACATGTGGGTCTCCATTTGTACTCTTAATCTGCAGCCCTACCACGTTAGGGGTGAGCCTGTCTGTAGAGACAGGGGAAGGTCAGTCCCCGTGGTATTCCTCACATGTCACCATCTCTCGTCTGCCCAGTAGAGGACAGATTCTTTTCTTCTCACCAGAAAGCAGCTCAACACACTGACCTATGTCAGGACAGTGGTCACAGGGAATCTTTGGTAGGAAACTGGAGAACTATTGAAGGACACTGACAAATCTCCTTTGTTGATAGGTTTCAATTTAAGTGAAAATAAACCCATTTTGATGCCTCAAAAAATCCTATTCATTTGCAAAAAATACCATCTGTCTGTTTTATAAGAACTACAAACATATAGTTAATTTTATTGCATTTCTCTGAGTAAGTTTCAGGGTCTGCTTTCTTGAAATCATTTATGGTTGTGTTTTTGAGCATGTTAACTCTTAAATGATTGAAATTTGGGTAGAGGTGGTTTTTCTGTGAGCTAAAAAATATTATTGTCCTAATCTAACTATTACATGGTCTCTTTCCAAAAATCTGATGCAAAACATTATGGAACAACCATAAAAATGTTAAATCTTTTTTACTCAGGAAGTCTCACATCCAAAAATCAATCTGCTTTAGTTGGTTTGGGCTGCTATAATGAAATACCAGAGCCTGGGTGGCTCATAAACCACAGAAACTTATTTCTCACAGTCCCAGAGGCTCAGAAGTCCAAGGTCCAAGTCCAAGGTGTGGGCAGATCTGGTGTCTGGTGAGGGCCTGCTTCCTCCTGTGTGGCTGTCTTCCCACTGTAATCACGCATGGGAGGATGGGCAACAGAACTTTCTGGACCTCTGTTTATAAGGGCATTAAATCCATTCATGAGCGCAGGATCACCTCCGCAAGGCCCCATCTCCTAAAGCCATCACCTTGGGTGTTATTAGTGTATGAATTTTGGGAGGATATATTCAGTCCATAGGAGTACCTCCTAAGCAAATTAAATTTGTCATTATCACTTGATTATTATTTGTATTATACCTTGATACAATAATTTAAAATAATGGGAATAAAGTAGACACAAATATTTCTCAAAATATTTTAAGTAAAAATGTGATGTAAAATTTATGTTCCTACGAAATATGGGAAATATGAGAACATATTAAAAAAGCTGAAAGGATATATACAAATATAGTAAGTAATAGTTTTATTCAGGTTAAGGAATGATTTATACATCTTTCCTTTGTTCATTTTTAAAGATTAATGTATATCAGATTTTGATGTGCATTCACAAAGTTCTGCAAGGTTTATTAAATAAAGCAGCAGTTCCCTTCAATCTACCGTGTTCCCTTCACTAGGCTGTTTTCCAGAGTTGTTTTTATTTTTGATACTTGCCTCTATATCTATGAATATCTTGCTTATATTTTAAACTGCTTGGTACTTCAGTTTTAAATACTGATAGTCTTACCATGGAGAAAAACAAGAAATCCATGGCCTTTTAATTAATTGATTACTGATTGATTGATTTTTTTTACAAATGGCACCTCCTTTAGTTACTTATCATTTTTCCCCATTCTCTCAACAGAGTCTTTTTAAGACTTTTGGTTAAGTCAGCATTCACCATTTCTATTATTATGACCATGTAAACAAATATTATTCACAGACGAGCCACGACTGTATTTCCTTTCTGGTAGGACTCATTTTTCTTGGAGTTAATCATTTTTCTCTCCTTAATCACTCCAGTATTTTTCTATGTTTCAGTAATTTATCCCTAATCCCTTCACCGCAAATTTAAAGTTTCTCTCCATACTTCCAAACTCATCATGTGTTTTCTCTCCTTTATGTTCTGGATGACACCTCTCCCAGCACCTCGCTCGATACCGCTTCATTCTGGCACTGGGCCCGCTGGGCAGGTGTCCCTTGCTATTTCTTCAGCGAGATCTCCATTTCCTGGAGTGAGTCTCCCCCTTTCCTGGTTCACTCCCCATTTTGGAGGAGCACATCTTTCAGTAGCTTCCTGCCAAAGTGCATGGGAATGTATTGTTTGAAGGCTTGTGTGTCTGAAGGTGCTTTATCCCCCTCTCACACCTGACTGATAAGTTGTCTGGGCAAATCTAGGTTGAGACTGTTTTCCTCCTAGAAGCTCAGTAGGGTTACCACTGAAAACCTAATGCGATCTGACCTTCCCTACTTGACTCTTCATGCTTTTAAAATCTTTTTGTTCCTAGTTTTCTGAAGTTTCTCACTGATACCCTTGTGATTTTTTTTCCTTTCTTAATCCACTGTGTTTAGCACTTAGGGGGGCCCTTCAGTCTGGAAACTCTTATCCTTCAGTTTGGGACATTTTTCTAGAATTATTTTTTTGATAATTTCTTCCCCTCGATTTTCTTTTTTTCTTTTTTCTTTTGATATCATTAGTACACACTTACATGAGCAACACTGTGGTTACTAGATTCCCCTCATTATCAAGTCCCCCCCGCATACCCCATGACAGTCACTGTCCATCAGCGTAGAAGGATGTTATAGAATCACTACTTGTCTTCTCTGTGTTGTACTGCCTTCCCCGTGCCCCCCCCCCTGCCACATTATGTGTGCTAATCATAATGGCCCTTATTCCCCTTCTCCCTCCCTTCCCACCCACCTGCCCCCAGTCCCTTTCCCTTTGGCAATGGTTAGTCCATTCTTGGGTTCTGCTAGTCTGCTGCATGCCCCTTGAATGTGTAAATTCTTTCCTTCTCTGACTTGCATTATTTGCATTTTGGGCCTCCTGGACTAATTTAGTCTTCTGGTATTTTACATCTCTTTGACTTTTTGTTCTACTTTTTCGAAGATTGTCTTACCTTTGAGTCTCAGCCCTTCTATTGAAAATTTCATTTTTGTTATCATAATATTTAACTTCAGGAACACTTTCCCTGAAATTTCTCTGAATTTTTTCTTGAACATCATGTTCTTATGTGGATGCAATATTATATTCTCTTGTTTCTATGAGGAAACTAAATGAAAGATTTATTGTATTTTTACTTTACTTAAAAAAATCCTTTATTGTTGCCTCTGTTTCTTCTGAGTTCCTTGGGTTTTTGGCTTTCCTCAGGGTTAAATGTTCCTCGGCAGCCCTCTCATATTTAAAACAGGGCCACCGTAAAGCTGATGAGAAGGTCTGGGTGTGGAGGAGGCAGGGCTGTGGAAGTGCGGGTTACCTTCTGGGTAATATAGTTCAGCTCTTTCCTGGAAGGGATCTTTGGCTATTAGCATCTTTAGGTCTCTTCTGTTGGGTAGTCAGAGTCTCTGGAGAAGAATCTTCTATCTTCTGCCTAAAGGATATAAACCTAGTTGCCAGCATTCTGGGAGCTGAGTTGGGGGAGGGGGCTTGGGGGGCTTCACCTTTCAATACATAGACTTTAACTTAATCCCTGTTTTCAATAGACCCTTATCCTGAACTCTGTCCTGGGTACCTCAGAGCAGCAGACAGTGTCCCTCTGGTTTATTGTCCCATTTTTCTGCTAGAGTGAGAGGGGATCCAAGGTCTAACTTCTTCCTGACTTAAACCAGCTATCTTGGTTTCCCTTCACTCCGCTTTCATTGGTATCTGTCCCTCTAAGTCCTGAGTATGTCTGGAATTCTGTGATGCAAATCATTGTATATTTTGGTTTCTCCCACTGCTGACACTGTCTCAGGTAGGGATTAAATCCCAATTTCTTTTTAGGTGCTCTTCCTGGGCGCCCCTAGGCCCCAGTTCAGTCCATTCTTTAGGATTCACCTTAGGTGGGACTTGAACCCTAGAAACCCTCCCTTTCTCATCCACTCACCTAGGGAGGACTTTGTATGGACCATATTATCTCTTCCTTTCTCTTACCCCCCCTTAATGTATATTGCCACTTCTCCAGTGTAAGGCCATTTGTAAGTCAAAGGTTGGATTTAGGATCTGTATAAATAAATGCCTTAAAATGATCATTCATTGAATTAGCAAGGAGAATACGACTGACTTGTAGACTCTCAACTTCCTAGAACTTTCTAGAGCTTAAAGGTCACTTGGACCCCAAAATAAGGCAATTCTGTCATATGTGCTGTGTTGAATTAGTGACAAATCTAAGACTTGCATTTGGGTTCTACTACACTGCATGAAAGGAAAAGATGTTATTGAGGCTGGGTGATTCTTTTGTGGCCATGGGACTAAGGAAATGTATAAGCCTTTTCTTTAAAACTTTTGAAATAAATAATCTCCCACAGGTCTTTGATTAGATACCTTCTGTGCTATTATGACTGCCTTAGCTCCATCCTAATAAAATTTAGTTTGTTATGCCCGTAAGCCTCATCTATTGAAATTATCTCCTATAATAGAGATAAAAGAGATATACCATTTCATTATTACTGTTGTAACAAAAATAACTAACATTTGATTAGTGCTAACAGCTTATAAAGTGAATATGAATGATTTCATTTAATTCTCATAACAACCTTGTGTGGCATGGCAGATTCTATTTTCCGAAGGTGGAAAATACATATCTCATCCCTCATGCTCTTCTTATAATTCAGTGTTGACATTTCTCCATGGGTGGGTGAGGTAAACCTTTGTCCTTGCAGTGGAATTTGTGGAAGAGACACTTCGACTTCCTAGGCTGGATCATAAAAGGCAATGTGGCTTTCTCGTGGCTCTCTCGAGACCTGCTCCTTGAGAGGTGCTGCGTAAGAAACCCGGCTGCCCTGAAGCTCCTGTGCTGGTAGAGAGGGCACGGGGAGCATACAGGAATCCCTGAGGCACCCTGGTGGCTCCAGCCCCCCGCTGTTCTGCTTTCTTAGGCCAAATGCAGTATGAATGAAGCAATATATGAGTGCAGAAGCCTTTGAGAGGACTCCAGACACAACCACACCCTGACTGCAGCCTCATGAGGGTCCCTGAGTTAGAACTGCTCAGCTGAACTGTTCCCAGGTTTATTATCCCTCAGAGAGATAATAATTAATGTTGTTTTAAGCCACTAAGTTTTGGACTGATTGTTACATAGTCATAGTGACTGTGACATATTAATTATTATTATACTTATTTAACTATTAAAAATATTGAGATACAGAGGCCGACTGAAGGACTCATTAAGTGGCAAAGTTGGGACCTGAACTCATGTCTTTAGCTCTCTGACTCCCACGTTACTTGTTCATCTGTCTGCTGTAGGTTACGGAAGAGTCACATACACAATTTCATATTTCCTTCCTTGAGTTTATATGAATCTGGGGGGATAACTTACTTCCTCCTAAATTCCTGGATTTCTTCTCTACCCACATCTGTACCTGCCCCTGTGACTAGCATGACCCCCATGGCTCTGTGCTATAACCACTTACCTCTGAGGGTCTGATTATTACAATATTTCCTTTGGCTCACCCACATACCTGGTTTTAATCAAGCTTCAGAAGCCATGCAGTGATACTGGGTTAAGGCTGTCGTCGGGAAGGACCTTCCCGAGGGGAAGAGGAACATTGTGCTGTATCATGTGGGCTGCTCGTTTAAACGCATGACAGTCCGGCACCTGTGTCCTAGTGAAACAAGTCAGCGAGCTTGTGAGTGGGCAGACTGCCAGTTCAGCAGATGGTCTGAGAGAAGGGGCCGTGTACCGTGGGATCATCGAGTGTGCTCGCCCGGGCGGGCATCCCTGCCAGGAAGGCCCACATGCCTGCCCTTACAACTGGAGTCTTGTCTTTATAAGGATGCCTAAAATAGATAATTAAAAAAAAAGCCTTGGTAAAACTTAACAAAATAACAATTTTTAAATTTGAGCTGAAATAGAAGAGAACTGAGCTATGGTAGAAGAGATCTTTTGGGAGTCGAAGAGCTTGGTCGTAACATACTCAGCGTGGAGCTTTTCTTGTGGGTTGACAATAGCTCACTATGACAAGAGTGTGGAGATTGACTGTGAGGCACAGAAGTTGTATCACAGGGACACCCCTTTACCAACAGCATGATTCTGGAAGCACCGGAGGCAAGAGGAGGCCGATGTCTGTAGCTTACCTGTCTGGAAACAGGAGTTGCGGCCGACTAGCAGGCAGGTGGGCTGGGAGACCCCAGAGACCCTGGTGGTAACACTCATCTCCGGAGCCGCCTGCCTTTTCCTCTGTGCTCTAGCAATCTAGAAGCCCCCTACTTTGCATCTGCCTGACTGTCTTTCCAAAAAGGCTAAGCCCCATGCAATATTTTTGGATGTCAACGACCGTGATGTTACAGACACTACCAATGGGTTTTCCTTTTGAAAAAATGTTTGTACCCATTTAATCTTCACTAGACATTAATGTATTCATTCTTTTTTTTCCCCAGAAGTTATTTATTTTCTTTTTTATATTGTAAGATCATATGCTTCACGGTGGTGAAGATACATTGAGATTTAAAACCCAATCTCAGAATTCAAAGTCTCTTCATGTAATAAGGAAGTACGATTATATTGAGGTATATATGAAGCAGGATGTCAAAGGGCTATAAGAAAGGTAGAACAAAATGTTAGGGAGAATAAGAGGAGAAAAAGAGGACCAGGTCACTTGCACACTGTATTAGTAGCTTCAGCCGTGTTTGTAGGAATAGACCGTATTTACAAGAGACAGTGGCTGGTATTGGTATTTCTCCTTGTAAAAATACATGTGTATTGGGTATTTAGAAAATATAAGCAATCAAATAGAATGAAATAAAAATTTACTTTAACTTCACCATCCATAGACAACCACTCATTTTGGTGTATACATTTTAGTCATTTGTGTGCGCACGCCATGCAAATTTACACACACACATAATATAGGTTCATACTAGGTATTGTCTTTTGTAACCTGACTTTTGTTTGCTCAATTATATCCACCTTTCCAGGACATTAAACATTTTACAACGTCATTTTAAGAGGTTGCATGCATTCTACTATATAGATATATATCTAATGAATTTTCTGTTTTGGGGCTTTTAGCATGTTACCTTTCCCCCCCTACTATATACGTGATGAGTAATAATGCTAGTAGTTGTATCTTTGTGCATGTCCATGATGACCTTAGGATAAATTCCCAGAAGAGGAAGTATTGGGACAAACCACATCTACATTTTCAAGGCTTGAGATACTTCTGCCAAATTGCCATCAGAAAAGGCACCTTCAGTTGCATGAAAGATTCAGCAACAGTAGAAATTACCAAAAACCCTGAATGTTTGGTAGCTAAAAGATGCATTATCACTGCTTTCCATTCTAACTTACATTTCTTTCATTACTGAGAAGATTATATAAGATTGACAATGGATTATGTACAGCTGACATAGTACCACTTAGAAAAAGAGTCCAGGTTTACTGTGCACCAGTAAAATGCTTCACATTAATAATAAGCAGGGGCAGACTATTTCACTTAACTTGTTAGGATTCGTACCCAAATGGGTCAGAAAAATATGGTGGGTCTTGTATAACTTTTCTAGCCTGTTATTTGATATTTTTAAAATCTCAGAAGTTTCCATGCAGTCATTCATATCTTTAAAAAATTACTGGCACATGCGGAGGGAGGGAGAAGGGGATTGTGGGATATCATGATTGATGTACATGGTGTGTGTGGGGTCACAGGGAAGACAGTGTAGCATGGGAAGACAGTGTAGCGCAGAAGATAAATTGGGGCTCTGTGGGATCTTACTACACTGATGGACAGTGACTGCAATGGGGTGTGGGGGTGGGACTCGATAATAAGGGTGAATGTAATAACCACATTGTTTTTCTTGTGAAACCTTCATAAGAGTGTATATCAATGATACCTTAATAAAAAAATTACTGCCACATAATAGAGAAATTGTGGGTTGGAGGTCGTATTCATTTATTGGACTCCTACCTGGTTAGATGAAGACTATACCTGTCCACTAGAGGGAGGTCTCCAAGGTTCAAGCCTTAGAACTCTGTCCTCAGACCCATCTTTTCAGTTGTTCTGTCAAATGCCATGGATGCAGTTCATGCTGATTAAAGTCAGAGATAGTATAAAAACTGGCATAAAAAAAATCAGAACTCAAAAGCATGGCAGGAAAAAAGAGAAAGCCCCTAGCACCAGTCACACTTGGAGGATGAGAGTTGAATATTGTGGTTTGGCAGTTGTGTGTGCTGAAAAAAAAGTAGGCACTTCAGTGAAATCAGTATGTTTTGAATCTGCAGAGTGATATAGCTGGGAAAAAAAGTAAAGGAAGCAGAAGACTGCCTGAGTAGAAATAGGAACACAGGTCCTTCTAGAAAGGGGGAGGAGAGAGTGCCACATCATACCGCCCTGGCCAGACCCCACTTGGGACAATGTCTTAACGTTCTGGTTTTCACGTTTTCTGCATTTTCAGAAGAGTGTGAGCCCCTCTCTTCTTTGCAGATCTCAGAAGCTCCCATGCAGTCATTCAGTGTATTTGGGCATGTACATTATTCTGTGCCCTTGGTGGGAAAACCTAAAGGAAATGACACAGACTTTGTTATGCATTTCAAGGTCCAAGGGGATCGTTTTTGTTAAGCTGGATATGTATATGATGATTGTTTTGTATCTTTTTATTCTGCTACTTCCAGGGATCTAGAGATTTCTTTTTCAGGAGGATCATTTTGGGGTAAATGGAAATTTTCATCCAGAATTTCCCACCTGGCCTTAGTCCATTTACATACCAATGGCAGTTTATCACAGCAGAACCTCTTGTAGACCCTGGGCAAGGGGTAGAAAGGAGATGGCCGTTCTTCCCTCCCCTCCGTTCCTGGTACATAATTGGTCTAGGGTTTGCCAGTCACAAAGGACCTGCCCATGGAGCCCCTCCCAGAGGGGGACGTTAGGGGAAGAGGAGTGTGCGCCACAACTGGAGGGACGGCCAGAGCCCAGCCTGGCTAGGGAATTCGAGCAAGCCTGTGGGAAAATAAAAACTCTTTCTCCCAACCTGCTGTTCCCCTCATCTTCCTTTGGTTTAACTGGATTCATAGGGAATCTGCCCTGGGAGGGGAACCCCCTTACTCCTGGAGCTACAATCATTAATAGCAAATTCCCTCTGTAGGTTTATATATGTTTGTATAAATATCAAGATGGTAACATTTCTATGGGACATAGAGACAGAGAAGGAATGGAGGAAGATGATCAACCGTTTTCTTTATACATCTTTGCTTTCACTGAGCATATATTAATTTTCTTTTTGGAAAAAAGATGACTTTATTTTTATTTTTGAAATAATCAGAAAGTTATAAAAAGTTGGAAAATATGGTGAACTTTTTAAAAAGAACTGAACTGTTTGAGGATAAGTTGTCAAACTGATGACCCATCATTCCTGAATGCTTTCAAGTGTTTCCTGTAAATAAGGACATTTCACCACATAACCACAATACAATCATTAAAATTGGAAAATTAACATTGCTAAGTTACGACATCAAATGCTCACATCCCATTCAAGTTTTACTAGTTGTCCCAATAATGTTTTTTACAGAAAAGGATTTAGTTCAGGATCACAGATTTAGTTCAGATCTCGGTGAATTTCACGGCACGTTTCTTCATTCTCCTTCAGTGTATACCAGTTCCTCAGTCTTTCCTTTTATGACCTGAAACTTTTGAGGATTACAGGATAATTACTTGATAGACCGTCCCTCAACTTAGATTTGTCTGATGTCTCCTCATGTCTAGATCAGGCTGTACATCTTTGGCAGGAATATCAAGGATGTGACAATGTTCTTCTCATTGCATATCATTGGGTGATACAGTTTTGATGCCCCGTTGCTGGTGAATTTCTCTTTGTTTTCTTGATGAAGGTGGGGTTTGCCAGCCTTACGCATTGTAAAGTCACTCTCTCCTCCTCTGTGATGAATAAATATTCGTGTGGCGGTACTTCAGAACAAGGTAAATACCCTGCTTTTCTCCAAGCTTTCAATTCATTCATTCATTTATTTACATATGTAGAAATTTATGATGTCATCTTATTTAGAAGGCTAAAATCCCATACTGTCCTGATTTATTTTAATGTTCAGATTAGCCCTGATGTGGCCAGTGAGAACCCTTTCAAGATTGTTTCTCCAGTCTTTTGACATGTCCTCCTCGTTCCTTGAGTACTTCCTCACTTTCTGGCACGAGATATTTCAGGCTTATCTTGCACTTTCACCCTCTCAGTCCTGAACTGACCATTTTTCAAAGGATCTTTTATTCCTTTTAATGGGAAGCGGTATTTAGAAACCAATATCTGAACAGTAAGTTTGTTCAGTGGCATTGGGGTACTGCTGCTCCCAGTGGAAAGAGCAAAGGAATCATGTGCGTGTGCGTGTGTACATGTATACAAATACGTGTGTGCTTGTACACGCTCATGTATACACACAGGAATTTTACATTGTACTTATGAATTTTGAAAACCATAGTTCATACCAGTACTTCCAATTCAATCTAACATCAGAGAGTTCATACCAGTTTTCTGCCTTTCCATGTTTGTAGCTCCTGTCTCTGACAGTGAGCGCCCTGGCTTGCTTTAGTATATTTACTTATTTGATTAGCCGCCCAGTATGTAACTAATTCTGTGTCTCTGCATGACTCTCTCTCATGCCTGGGCACCGTGTGCACCCTGGTTGGGACCTCACCCCCATGCCAGACTACACCCCCATGTGGGTGTCTTTCTCCCCAGGATCTGGCTCGGTCACATCAGGCTCTCCTTTGTGAGGATGGTCCTCCCATCCTGCTGGGGTCCCACCTCCCTGTGCTGGCCGCCCCTCTTCTACCCTGTGGCACTGACCTTGCTTACAGCTGCACCATTACCAGTGACCCAAAAGTCCTTTACTCTTTAAAGATGCCATTTACTCTATTTTCTCAAGATTAGACATGAACAGGTGAATATCTCTGATGACAGCCACTAATGCCAAGAGATGGATCAAGGCAGTTCTCAACTGGGAAAATATGAGATTGTCCCCCCTCATATATTTCTCCTTAGAGGAGAAATTGAGATTGACATAAGATGTGACAGAAAGAAACAGAATCCAAGAAGTATGTAGGTGAATTTTTAGAGGTAGAGGAATTACATAGAAGATTTTTTAGGAGTCAGAATGGTGGGTTGATGGTAAAAGGTGGTAGTTTAGCTATTCTTGCTTCAGGAGTGAATTGTGTGACAAACTCCTCACAAAGAATCTAGGGCTCCCTGCTTGACCATTTATTTTTGAAGGGACCAGTCTTTGAATAAGATCAGTAACAATTCCTACCCTTGTTGGGATTTCTTTGGTGTGCTGACATTTGACAGCAATGTTTCGAAAGTGCAGACAATGCAGGGAGGGATTAGAGCTGGAGACTGTGGACTCACAGGTGACGAGACTGGACCTTATGATCCAAAGGTGGCATTTCTTCGGGGATTCCAGTATTAGAGCAGTGTTTTTCATGGGCTGTCTGTATTAGAATTGCCTTAGATATTTCTTTAAAAATGGAGCTCTCTTCTATTGCAGACCTCTGGTAAGAATCTCAAGGGATGAGGCAGAGACTAGAAATGCAAATTTTAAACAAGTTTCTCAGGTGTATTGGAAGTACTCTCAAGTTTGAGACGCTAAGAAAGGTAAACAGCACAGCAAACTTGCTTCTAGAAGTTTTTAAAAACCATGCCCCTTTACATACACTTTTGTTTTGGTAATTTTTTTAATTCAAAAGGAGATCTATTTTTGATGATAACAGGGAGTCCAGCCCTCTAATGTCTTGAGTCTAGCTGATACCAAATTTCATGGACTTGTAAACATTTGGCTATTCAACCCACACCGCCATCTAGTGACAATTCCTTGAGTTACAGCTAGCTGTGGCCCAACTCCTTGAACTTCGGGGAGTTTATGACCAGGCTGTTTATCTCTGATTCAAATGAATCCACTTTCTGAGCAGATGTTGTTTAAAGTATAAAGTTATTTCCATTCACACTGATTAGTTTCACTGTCAGTGGACCATGGATTGTATTACAAGGTTTCTTGCTAGGTATTTAGAGTCTGTTGACTTTTCCCCCCTTATGTATTTTATATCTGTCTTCTAGGTTATTCTGGTGGTCATTGGTTATAATTTGCTCAGAACATCCTGAATAGGAACTCTAGATACTTTCTAAAAATTTTCCATTTAATGAATTTTTATTGAAATCCAATATGTTCTATGAAGAAATCTGGACATATTTTTTACTAAGGGAGAAAAAGATGACATTAGGAAAAATTTGAGGGAGTTCCTAACTAGATTTTAATAAAGTTGAAACAGAAGAATGAATAGTAACCCTTATACATTTTACAATAAACTTTGAATATTTTAAAATAAAATCTACTATATTTTTGCAATATTAATATCCATTTTAAAAGCTTTTAATATATATTAGTGGTAAATTGAGTAAGGTATTGAAATATTACAGACCCATAAACTTAATATTATCTTGTGGTTATGTACATGAGAGTTCCTGGGGTTATTAAGACTTATGAAAATATTCATTTGTTTGGTTACATAGTCGTATACTTATCCTACTACTTTCATATAAAGTGTTTCTAATGAAATCTCAAAAGTATTTCACTACTATTAAATAATTGTATGTTCAGGTATTTACTAACAAAACTCTTTAAGCTTTGCGTGATAAAATATCATTCAATCTTTTTCATAAAAGCATTGGACCTAGTAGAGATGGTTGTAAATGATGGCTTTGTTATTAAGATTATTAAAGGCCATGTTTATGCTAATATCACAAAAAAGTTATGAGTAACAGGGATAAAAATTTCAGTGGGAATCATGAGACAATGGTTCTTACCTCTTTATTTTCTTATGAGTTGAAATGTCAGAAATTTTAAAACTTTTCATTTTATTTTATTTTTTTATTATTTTAAAAGTAACACAATCTCATGATTTTTGTTCACTATGACATCCCTGGCCCCTAGAAAGTTATTTGGCACGTTGAAGGTACTTAATAAATATTAGTTGAATGAATGAACCAGTCACAAATGTTCAAACATTACAGAGTAGAGCTCCTTAATTTCATCCTGTAGAGATGATCCCTGGTAACAGTTTGCCATATGCTTCTCTAAAATTTTAACACTTATATTTACTTGCATACCATTTTTTGAAAAGAGACTACTCTCCATATACTTTGTGTAACTGTGTCTTTCACTTAACAGTATATCTGTACAGTACCTATACACCTACCTTGGTACTTTTAATGAATATGTAGTGTATAATTATATGACTAGATCATCACTTATGTAGTCAGCTTTCTACCGGGATGTTTGGTTTGTTACCAGTGTTTTCCCCTTGTTTGCAAATATAATATGGCACAACAAACGCCTGTGTATACAAACGTGTATATAGAAATGTGTGCGGATGGATGTATGCATTTGTTCCACTAGAGGATATAAGGGATAAAAAGGAATGGCCATTAAGATAGCCAATTTTACTCCACTTCCCTCCAAAATTATTGTTCAATGTGGAACTTCTTTCTCCCCACTTCTGTCAGTAATGAGTAGAAATTTATCTTAACCTAAATAGAAATGAATGGAATAATTATTACTTAATCTGGTGAATGACAACTCAACTGTGAATATGCCATGTGAAGAAAAAAATTTCTGATGGCCAGTTGCTTAATTTCTGTTCTAGGAATTTTATGAAGATATTCGTATTTCCATGGTGGACTTTTAAATTTATATAGTAATTGAAATTCCACATTATCAAGTAGTGTTTGACTGTTCAAGCTTTAATTAGTTTAAGTTTGAAAGCTCCAAAATATAGAGTAATGATTTGCAGGGCTCACCTTGTTTCAGAGATTACAGGAATTACTTTTATGCATTAATTTTGTAAATTCAGACCTCTCAGCATAAATGTCATTTTGTGAATGACATTTACTTAACCCTTAAACAGACTATGTAATTTCTTGGAGGAAAAACTTGCATTTTATAAAAGCAGATTAATTATGGAAAAGAAAGACATCAGTTCTACTTTGCAATCTTACTAAAAATAAGTAACATAATAACATTTATACTTATTATCCTTCTTGCCTGTTTTCTAAAACACAGGACAAATAATATTAAATTGTAAGAAAAGAATGGTACAGATAAAAGAATGCATTCTTGGTGTGTTTCTTTTCTTGGTCTTGCTGTTTGGTGAGAAGGGTGACTGAAACATTTGCATCTTATCACGAAATGAGACCAACACAAAATGATTGAAGCTCATGTAATAGACAGGGTGGCATGTTTTCAGTTTTAATGGGGATGCTAAGAAAAGTTCCAATTCTTCCTGACATTTCTTAGAGTCAAATAAACGCGGTGTAGGTTGGAGCGTCTATTATGAAAATAAGAGGAGAGCAAGTCAATTATATTTCAATGACTGAATAGCCAGGGGTCCTCATTAAAATGATCAGAAAGATTGCAGTGTTGCTCTTCTCTGTGTAGCTGCTGATGAAGTTGTATAAGAATGACAAGGCCTTTTGGGGAGCAAACCAGAGTGTGTCCTCGTATCTGGAGCCAGAGATGGTTGACCCGTCCCCGCATAGAAATGTGCACTACCTGGAGAAAGACAAAAATGTTTTGTCTTATTGGATAATGGACTTTGTAACTATGTATGTGAGATTTGTTAAGTTTCTAGTCTAAAAGCTTTAATTTGTGCTTTGGTGTAAGAAAAATGCCCTTTGACGTGGTAATGATGAGGGATATTTCTCTTTGACTTCACTCAGGCCATTAGACCTAGCTTACTAGAGTAATGTTTATAATGCAAGCGAATGAATGTCTTTAAGGAATATTTAGTTTATGAATCTGCTACTATTCTTTTCTTTTAAAATGTCTACTTACCAGTGTTTTTTGGGGAGGGCAGTATAAATATCCTGAGGAATATAAAAGTCTCTGTTCCTTTCTCCACTTGCATTCAGAGACGATATAGCATAAAAATCTACATGGCTTAAGAACAAAGCCATTGCTTAAGAGAACAGATCCTTACTTGATTTTCATATTTCTTCACAGTTAAGAATAACATCCTCAGATTCTAAATCAGATCTCAACAGTCAAGATATTAATGTAAAGCAAACTCAAGTAGGCATTGCATACATGTTATGATATGTAAGCCCCTGGGCCTCCACTTAATTGAATTTCCAATATCGTGTATTTTTTGTTAAATGACAGATGATCTTCAAAATAGATAACGAGACTCAAGTTCATAGTATAAAGCAACTGAGTTTTTAGTGCTTTAATAACGATCAAATGAACTATGATTGCATAAATATGATCCATTCTCAACCAATGAATTGCATTTTAATTGATTACTTGTGATTTGCATAACATCCTAAAAAGGAAAGATATAAACAGTTTAAACATAAAAAGTATGGAGACATATTAAAACTACATCAGTCTCAGTTGGTGTGTTTCAAATAAATGAAAAAAATTCAAATAGTCAAATTAGATAAATAATTTGCTCAAAATCTTTTGATGTGTGTGTAAACATCCTCTCTCTGCCTGTTCTTTTCCTCCCTCTCTTTTCGCTAACTTCACTAGTCAACCTGGTAAAAAGAGTAAAATGCCTTTAACAATCTAGATGTGCCAAAAAAAAAGAGCCATAGCTGATTTTGAGTCTCATTTTTCATAGTATCATTTATCATTAAAATTACCTAAGATAAATGTTTAATATCTAAGAGCATTTTATGAATATCACCATGAGTTAGGGTGGTTTCAGGGGATTTACAGATTTCAAGTGGATTAAGTTTTGGGATTGATTTTCCTGACGCTAGTCAATGAATGTGCAAGTCAGGACTCTTTTATGTTATAATGCTATAATTTCGC
The DNA here is from genome assembly GCA_032199065.1 of Smutsia gigantea. Lineage (NCBI taxonomy): Eukaryota > Metazoa > Chordata > Mammalia > Pholidota > Manidae > Smutsia > Smutsia gigantea. The sequence continues at coordinate 144,073 of JAVSCE010021567.1, forward strand.
TTTTGCTAAATAGCCATAGTACAAAGTTGACTGCACTCTCAAGCATTTCAAAATAGCAGTTAGAGAAAAACAGGGTTATCACGATGCCTTTTTTTGGTAGTTACTCTGACATGCAATTTGCTATGAAAGAAAGAACACACTGCATTTCAGCCCTGATTAAGGAACCCAATTATGGGCCTCTCAAATACACCAAAGAATTTAGCAGAGTACAGATTTTATAAAACTACCCTGTACTTTTCTTCAAATTAGGCCACGACCAAATACATTTGAAGAACGTGGGCATCCTTTTTTTTATTCAAAGGGAATGAAATATCTATGTGAAGCATTGGAATAGGTTCCTTTTCATATCTCCATTGCTTCTGGCATTAGGATATAAATGGTTTCCTTTACTGAAAGATATTGCATAGAATCAAGAAAATTGTTGTAGAATCACTCCTCAGAGAAGTACTGGTTTTGGGATAGCAAGGATGGATACCAGGCTTGTATTTCCCAGAAACTGGCCGCCGTGTATGTTGTACATATACACGAGGGGACGGATATAGCTGCATCTAAAGCAGGTCCAGCATCGTCTAGCTGCAGTTCTCAAGCTATGTCTCACTGCACACCATGTACTTCAAAGACAAATTTTGATCAATATGCAGAATGCATTAACAACGGAGGACCTATGTGATACTGTCCTGTGATTTATGTAGGAGGAAACATTGAACTGAAACATGCTATAGCATGGTGTGCCACTTGCTGTGAGTAAGGGTAAGAGGCATCGTTTAGGGTCAGGCCAGTGTGTGTTCACTGGGACATGTGACAGCTTTCTTTTGTGAACATAAGGGAGGGATATCAGAGCAGTAGGCAGCTTCACCACAAAACAACAGCATTCCAGGGGTATAGAGTAGTGAATGCAGTAACCGGGGGTGCATATTTAGACCCTGTAGATGATGTGTTGTGTCTTGAGGGCTTATAGTCATTCTGTCTTGCTTCTTGATCTTGGAGTCATTTAATTCCTTCAAGACTGCTGTTAGGTACTCTAGTACTCAAAAGTGTGCTGTGACCAGCAAAAGGTTAGGAGGCGTTTCTCTGCGCTGCACTTCATTTTCAAGTATTAGAAACTGTTTCGAAGGGGAAAGCGTTCTTTCCACAATAATGTAGTCAAATTTCTTGAGTGCAGTAGTTCTTAACTTTTAAATTATTCTAATGTGCATTATTTGGATTCTGGGCCAGATATTTAGGTTTTCTGAAATTTATTTAGTGCCGGACTCTTTCTGTAGGAATGAATCGTTTTTGGCACACTTTTGGGAAACTGGTTGGAGATGACCGTGAAGTCTCTCCTTGCCCCTCTGTCGGACTCAGCAAACCCCATCAGTTGTGTGGGGAACCTTAACCCTCTCCATGTACTTACAGTGGTTCTCAAGCTTGGCTGCACAGTGGAATCACCTGTGAAGATTGAAAAACAATTTTTTTTTCCCCTGTGGTAAAAAGCACATATCCAGAAATTTACATCTTAACCATTTTTAAGCATACAGCTCAGTAGTGTTAAGTATATTCACATTCTTGTGAAACGGATTCCAGAATCTTATCATCTTGCAGAAATGAAACATTAAACAACTCCCCTCACCTCCCTCAACTCAGCCACTGGTATCTAGGAAGATTTTTAAACAAAATAGATCCCAGAGCCTCCCACCCCAGAGAATCTGGTTTAAGCAGTGCGGGCATAAATATTTAAAAAGCTCTCCAGGTAATTCTATCGTGCAGCTAGATTTGAAAACCATTTAATGTCATGCTTTTTAGGTCTTGATTTGATTTTATCCAATGCACATATACAAAGAGCTGGAGTGTTGGGGCTAGAGTAATGAATGAATAAGCCATAGTCATTGCTGTTTGGGATACGGTCCTAGGGGAAATGGACAGTAAGGCAGTTGATGGCAGTCTGGTGAGTGGTGCCACAGTAGGGCAGTGGATTGGGGACCCACCTCCAAGGAGGAGGCAGCGACTGTCTAAAACAATGTCTTGCTGAGCTAATATTTTAAATAACCTGATGCTGAGCACAGGCAGTGCCTGGGGAAGGAATTCAACATCCTAGGGCCACTGTATAACATTAATTCTGAGATGAAGGAGAACTACATTTACAAATACCTTATATCAGTTTTGGATGCTGTGACATTTTCTATTCCTGACACTTATCTAAGGCTTTCTAGATGTTCAGTTTAGTGTTCTCTCAAATTTGAAAACACTTCCCTAACTCTTAAAAAATATTCTTAATCTATTATTCTAATATACCCATGAATTCCATTCCACGTCACGAAGCCAACAATGAATATGATTATTAAGTTGAATGAAAACTCGTCCTTTGATACTGAGTTTCTAGTGTTATATTGGTGATGAAACTGGAAAAAAAGGAAATACTCATTTAATCTGATGTTTTTTTATTTGATTTTTCTTTTAATATCTTACTGGCATTTTAAAGGTAATATATTTCTAAATCTTAAAGATTTAACATTTGGGGAGAAGTGTTAGTATATGAAGCTATATGTCAAATGTTCTCGCTGGAAAATTAACTTACTATAAAAAGGAGCCATAACTATCTCAAAATGACCTAATGCCAACAATGAGCTTTCCATCCTGGTCTCCTCAGAATAATTGGCCTTTTAGTTGATTTGACTGACAGCTAAGCCAGTAATAATTACCTAAGACGCGCTTTACATTTGATTTTATGTTGAAATACTCTGCTAATGAATGAATGTAGAGTATTTTTAAACAATTACATTTGACTGTATTTGAATGCTTTGCTCTTCATTTAAATAATTCTCTATGGAGATATATTTACACATCAATAACTACAGAGGAGACTTTTTAATTTAATTAAAAGAAAAGCAGCACACTCACAAGGCTTCCTTATGGTTAAACAATTGTGACTTAAAATTGTATATTAATTTTGTCAATTTACAAGAATATCATTTCAACTTTATGACAAGCTTTCACATTTATTTAGGGACAATCACAACCCATAATATTATACTCTTAATAACTTATGCTTTATGGTGTTCTCCAGTATACAGGGAATTCTAAACACTGAGAATCTTTTATTCATTTATGATAAGGGTTTTTAGTAGGAATGCTCTCCTTAATGATCAATAGATCTAAACTGAGTCTTGTGGTTGGTCTTAGCTCTGTAGAAATGTCCTGCAAGGTAATCTATGGATGTATTATGCTGGCTAAATCAGAAATGAGGTAAGTTGATTTGAAGAAAGGATAATGGTGTAGGCCATTATTATTTGCAGTGATTCTGTTTTATTGTTTTATTTCACTAAAATATGATTGTAGTGAGTATCTAATAGTACTTTAATCTGTCACAAGTGATTTTTATGTTAAGTATACGTTTAGGAAAAATTGGTAACTGGAAAGAAATTTTAAATCTCAGGAAATGTATTGCTTACTTGATTATAGTTCTTGATGGAGTAACAGTGACGATAGATATAAAAACAGCATTTCTATAGAAATTTGGATGTTACAGAGAAAGCAAGTAACATGAGACACTATTTGCTGAGTTAAAAGTCACAGGGAGGCTCTCAATAAACAGTCTCTGTGGGTGTTTTCCCTTATGAGAGGTCATTTTTAAACTTATTTGTTGTTCATAACAAAGTGTGTATTATCGTAGCATCTGAAGGTTGTTAAATGGCAATTAAATGTCCATGTTGTTTTAAGGCATTCTTTACTTAGAGTAACATAGATTTACAAATTTATATAAGCATTGTTGTATCTATATCTCCATATGGGTATATGTATGTGTATTAATATGCACCTTAATATTTGTAGTATGTTACTAGGCTGTGCCTTATGACAACACACATTAAATATGTTCACGGCATCTATCATCTTATTACAAAGCTGTCTTTGAAGATGTAGGTAGAAAAAGTATAATGACATTACTTTTTTATACAAAATTATTTAATTTTGGATATTTAGAATGTGTAACAATGTTCTTTACATGTACTTTATATTGTGTTATGAATTATAGGCTCTTGGGGTTGGAGGGAAAATTCTAATCAGTTAATTCAGTGGTTCTCAACTGGCATGATTTGGTGCCCCAGGGGACATTTGATAATGCCTGGAGACATTTTTGTTGGTCACATCTGAGAAGATGCTGTCGGCATGTAGTGGATGGAGGCCAAGTTTTCTGCTAAACAGCCTGCAAGGCACAGAAAGCCCCACAACAATTATCCAGCCCCCAATATCAATAGGATGGAGGTTGAGAAACTCTGACCTAGTCCAGCCACCTATCTCTTAACTAATTAATATTTATTGTGATAGAATGTTTTAATATTTCAGAAAATCAGCAAGTCATAGTTACAGAAAACACTAGTGAATGTTTATCTCATTCATCTCCTTTCTTAGTACATAAATAAAAAGTGTTATGCATTTTTTTGAGAAGTAAAGTAATGAATTTTCAAACAAAGATTCCAGATAAATATTTTTTTTGAGGTGACCACTTTAGGAAGCTATAAACTTACTCTAATGATGCAAGTATCTCAAAACATTTCTAGAAATGCCTTAAAACAATTTTAGGAAGCATATAAATATCAGTTATATCTTATTTTAATATAAAAATTGATATTGATTTGACAACTGTGGTTGTCAAAGGTGTATGACTTTCTTTATATCAAATCCTCTTTCAAAGACTGAGATTTGCCCCTGTCGAGGAGGGGAAAGAATGTTCCAAAATATTTTGTCCAATGGCAAATCATTGCAGTACGTGCAACTTGCTCAGACATCTCTGCATAATGCTAATAGAATTTCGATTGTGTAAGTTCTGAGTATGACTTGTTTTTAAAAGTCTAACTTAATTTTGTACTTTTTACATGTTCAAAATATTTTTTATACAAATATGTAAGGCTATCTATACTTATAATATAAACATTATATTCTATTTTATGCTAACAAATTCAGTATTGCTTTAAGCCTGCAATTCAAAAGCATGTTATTTTCCTAAAAAATTACAAACTGTGTGTGAACTGGACATGCATAGTGATCTTTGAAATAAAATTTTAATTGTCAGATGTAGTCACCACATTGTTTTTCATGTGAAACCTTCATAAGAGTGTATATCAATAATACCTTAATAAGAAAATTGTAATAAAAAAGTGTAATTGTTAAGATTTCAGAAAATCTCATCATCTGATAGATCTTTTTTGTTGGTGATAATCTTGCTTTTGAGTTTCATGTATTCAAGTCCCTTAATGATATAAAAAGAAATGTACTCAGAAAAAGCAATTTCTTATGGGATACTTGAGAAATATAGATAAAAAAATAACAGATGTTAGTTTCTGAATTAATTTGATTTATGACCTTAGGCTTATTGGTCACTTGAATAATGTTTCTTGAATAGAAAATTGTTTAAAATTTTATTATTTTCTAAAATTATCAGGTTATGATTGCATATACTGGTGTTCAAACATCCAAGGAAAGAAAGAAAAAATTCTGAATCTTCTGCCTTATAAACTGGGATATAAATTTTTGAGTTGGGGATAAATATAAGGACTATTCAAACTTTCACATAATGATCAATGTCTGTTAGTATCTGAACATGACTAAATTTTCCACTTTTCATTAGTAAGCTCTGGACTTGAATAATATCCACTTTCCTGACAACCTTCTAAAGGAAAAATGTTCTATTAAAGAACTGAACCATTTTCAAATAACATAAGATCAGTATCTGAATATATTATGTGCATGTGTATCGACTATGTGCATCCTAAATATGAATGTTACCATCACAGTCTTCTTGATTTTATATCTAAAATTAAAAACATAGTAAAATGATTTTAAGTTCCTTTAGTCTACAGTAATTTGTGTCTCAGATTATCTAAATATATAGCTTTTAGATTGTACTACATCTATTTATTAACAATTCTCAACAGAAATAATTGGTATAAAAAAGGCATGAAATAAACATTTATTTTTTTCTTTACATAGAAATAAGTATAATGACTATTCATTAAGTTAAAATACAAATGTACATTTGTATTTATAATATTTATAGTGATATAGAAGTTATTCGTATTTCATAGCAGTTTGAAATAAAACTATGAGGTACCAAAATTTTCATGCAAATTGCCTTTGAGATAAAAATATCAATGAATTGATAAGTGGAAAAATAAATCTATAAGTTTATAGAAAGCAAATTAAGCAGATTTTTGACATATTTTCTTAAAATCTCAGGTAGTTTTAATCTTTCTATGGGAGTATCAGATATTAAAAAATGGCAAGTTAGAATTAGCAATTTTGACTTTGGTGTGTGAGATGATGCTAGAAAAATATTTAGAGGAAAGTGTGCTAGACAACTGCCAACATGTTAGAAAATGACATGTGAAAAAGCAAACCCCCCAAATCATTATTCACATGGGGAGAAATTGCTGGAGAAGTTGCCTACATTCAAAGGGCAGCTGGAAACAGAATTAGATCTCTGGATGGTCAGTTGAAGCATCAGCTGTGGGCCAGTAACTTATCTGGGCTGCTTGGTTTATCCTTTCCCTGGCTGTAGATAAACAAGATGAAAGGTGAAAAATTCATTCATAATTATTTTCAAGCAACTGAGATCTTTGAAATCAGATTTCAGGTTGATCACGTGTTGTTTACTTATATCAACATGCTTGTCTTCTAATGTAGACAAGCATATTATTGTGACTGTCTGTCAGCATTTACTTTTTTGTGAAGCCTTGAGTTTGGCAAATATGAGAGGTATTTGTGGAATTGTAGAAACATTGTGTGAACTCTGCTAATGCTAGATAACTAGACATGTATTTTGGATGTAACTGTTAAAATGGTGTATTGGAAATTGATTAAAAATATTTGTAAGAAAATGATAGACCGATTCCAGCTCTCCTGTTCAAATTCCATTGCTGCCACGATTGTCACTTTTCAAAACAAGTAGAGGAGGCAGCCGTTACTTACCCCATTCTGTGACAGCGTACCACTCCCATCATTCACCTGTAAATCCAGTTCGGTCAGTTTCTGCAGGTCAGAGGTCTGATCTCACAGTGTATTAATGCATTCCTAATAACCATTAGAACAGGCTATCATTGTGAAATAAGAAAATATCACAATTTGTATTCCCCAAATGCATGCAATGAATATCAAAGGCTTACAGAGAAGACCATTTTAAGATTTATCCTCTTTCCAGAAAACAAAGACAAGTTAGAAAATTGAAGTAACTTGCATTTCCTAAAAGGGGAAAACACCTGGATTTTCAAAACCACAAACACCACCTCTTTATATCATTAAACCCGTAAGAATCATAGAGCAAGAGATCTACAGAATTTTAAGGGACCTGAGCCAATCCCCCAACTGGTGCTTACATCCCCACCACAGCCCTGCAATGAAAGGTTGTCTGGTCTTTGCTTAAACACAGTCTGTGAAAGGGAATTCACAACTTCCTGATTCAAATCAGTATTGTGGGACACTTCTCATCACTGTGACTTTCCTGACACCATCAAATATTACTGAACTGTTAAGCCTGCACTCTCAGGACACTGACATTTCTGGACAGAGGGGTCCTGAGTGAGGGAATGCGATGTATGTTCACATATGCACACAGCCGGCGATCAAGCTGCCAGTAGTGATTTCCATTTCCAGGAGCTCCAGGAAGGATTTCTATCTAGACTGAGCTATTTTTCTGAAAAATACTGCAGAAATGGCATAACATTTTTGTGTCCTCCACAGTTCTGCTCTTACATGTGAGAGTTATCTTTGATAATTTAATGAAAGGTAGTGAACATTAATTTATGGAGAGCCACATCATTACTTTGTTTTTAGTACTTTATATCATAAACACAGCATGATGTGTTTGCACACTCATTCTGTATTTAGGTATTTCAAACTAAATTCAAATTCATTGCATAGTTAGCCTAATAATTTATGGGAGACTATTATACAAATTTTTATGTTTATACATTTCAAAGTGAATGTAGAGAATTTTAGAATACTGTCATAAAACATTATTTTTTTCTGACCTTTATATCTTCACCCCAAAACATGATTTTATACTAATGTATGTCTACTTCCCTAATTGAAATTCATTTTGTATAGTAAAAGGAATTCAGATAAACTGCATTCTTAGATAAACTGGGAATAAGTTGAAATGCGATTCTATGGGTAAAATTGTATATACAAAGCAAATATGTCTGTATGTATTATTTACTAGCAGTATTGATTATTCAGAAAAGGAACACATATCTTGAAGAATATTTGCAAGCACGAATTAATTTTTATCTACATACTGGCCGTTGCATGCTATATAGCTGCAACCACTTTTTGGCACAACAAATGTGAACAGTGTTGAATATTATCCTTCTCTCCTCTCTACTGTGTAAAACCTTTGTTTCATTGTTTGATCCAGTCCTGATTTCCTGGCTGTTTCTTGAACAGCATCTATTGGTGGGTAAAATTGAAAAATTGAATATTTTTAGAAAATAGGCTTATAAAAATTGATCTCCAGTGGATTAATATTTGTAGTACACTTTAGTATGTGGTGGTTTCACAGCAGAACTTAAAAATGTCAGCACAAAAACTGCGTGTGGCACAGAGATAGATGGTTACATGAAACTTGGGATTTGTTAAAATTTCATCAGTGAATGTGTGCATACCAGTGTGATAATAGTGAGTCATAGGGAAGACAAAGGGTACAAAATTTTCAACTTCAGGTTTTTATTTACCAGACATATCCAGTACTTACCTAGAAAGCATGCAAGGAAGGTTCATGAATCCCTTCTTCATTTAAGCAGATTTCTTGCAGTCTTTGCCGTTGCATATGAGTTAAAGTTAGATTTAATAAAGAATAGAATATTTCTATTCTCCCAACTTTTTAGCTTGAAAAACTTCAAATATAAAAAAGGGTTAACAGAACAGTAGGATGAATACCTGTATTCATCTAAATTCAGCAATTATTAACATTTTGCCACATTTGAGTACATTCTCTGTCTAAATTTTTCTCTGAACCATTTAAAGTTAAGTTACATCATGACACTTGAATCTTCTCAGAATAAGGAAATTCCCTTGAATAACTTCGAAGTCGTATCATCCTTAAAAAAATGAGTGGTAATTCCGTATTGAAATCTTCCCCAGTTAACTCCAAAATATCTTTTATTGCTATTTGATTTTTTCCCTGATCCAAGATACAATCAAGGCTCAGGTATTGCAACGATGATTTTTTTCCCTAAGTGATTTTCAGTGGGAGAACTGAAATAATTTTATGATAAACTCTGAGGTGATATTTTGTTCTCAGATTCTGAATCAATTGTACATTTATATCTTGATTTTTATAATACTGTGTGACCTTTAACACTATACCAAAATTTTGCTATTTTTCATAACATCTTTATGCTGAGCACAAAATTACCCAGCAGAAGGGTGACGCATATGGAGCAGATCACAGAACAGTGGCTCAATAGAGTTAGTCGTGTGACCTGCCAGAAGTTGACCTCATTTCAGAATTCCGCTGGAGCATAATGCAGCCAATCCCACATGGAACTTGAAAAACATGCTAACATTCGTGGTAGTTTGCGCCTTGACTTTGGTTCAGATGATCCAGTGAAATGATTTTGTACTTTCCCAAATATTATTTCTACTTGCACTAATACATGTGAAAAGGAGACGGTAAACACAAGGCTGAAATTGCATTTATTTTATAATAATTCTGCTGCAATGTCTGGGTCCACTTCTTCTAGAGATATTATGAAAGGACCTATATCAACTTTCACTTTCCTACCTTTCTCAGGGATCTTTGCACCCACTTCCATAGGTCTGCACTCTAGCATGATGACCTTGAGGACGTAGTGTTAGAGTTTGAATTCCCTTCATGAGAAAGCCATTGTCACCTTTCAATGCCTGTCTTGAAGGCTGCTTCTGTCAGGACCGTGGATGTGGTGTATGTAACTTTGGCCTTCCAATGAACTTACACAGTGCTTGATGATTATTTCTGTTAGGGCCCCATAACATCGTCTCCCAGTTATGTGCATAGGCTGTATCATGCTGTGTCCTGTTCTTACCTCTCACATTGGCTAGTGAGGGAATAAAATCACTGAGCACCTGCTCTGAGCTAGCACTGTGCTGGGACTTGAGTGCATCACTTCATTTAATTCTGACAGTTCTGCATGGTAGGTACTATTATCCCCCTTCTATAGCGAGAAAAGAGAAGGAGAAGTGGTTTGTTGAAGGTTGTACAGCTAATGAACAGGGCAGATAATTTGAACATGTCTGTCTGACCTGACCGAATTTCTCATTCTTTCTATCACAAAAATTTCCCTGGACCAGTTTCCTGAGCCTTACCTATAATTGGTGCTCAGAGAAACTGATGGAATTAGCTGATGTGAATTTTCCCTCGACTTTCTCTGATTGCCTTATTCTGACCTGTGGCCAATGAAGCAACTCTGCCTCCAAATTTCAAGAGAGACAGCAAAGGAGACAGCATGCCAGCTGCTGCTGTCTTGTGCTCTTTACCAGTAACCGCACCTTCCCTTTAGGGCATGGCAGCAGGAAATGCAGGGCTCTTTCTGCCAACTGTCTACGCCAGGCTTCTGGCCGCCAAGTGACTATTTAATCCAAGATAGTCATGGACCCCAGGCTTCTAATTCTCCATATGAATCACTGAACCAAGTAGAGCCTAACTAACATCTTCTATTTGTATTTCATACATTATCTCTTGTGACTCTTGCAACAGCCCAACAGACAGTCAAAAGAGTGGCTATCGAAGCCACTTTGTATGTGTTGGTCATTCTGCATGAGATCACCCAAAGTCTGTGGCTCTCTGCCATTGTGAGATCATGATTACTTTGTGCCCTGCATGTCTTATAGGAGAAAATTAATAATTTGAAATCATGTAGGACAAAGAACTGAAGACAACTAAAAACCAATTTTTTGATGTTTCCTTCCTCCTATAACTAGAAAGGTGCTCTGGCCAATTCTTGGATTTTTTTTCTTCTCATTTGCCAAGGACCTCCCTTCCCCACCCACCCCGGTGACCACCCAGACTCTCAACCATCTCGACTGCTTTCCAGCCAGACCTGGACCCATACCCAAGAGCCTAAACTCTTTAAAGAGTTCCTTTGCTCCCCCTTCCTCACCTCCATTCCATCTCTGGACCACGGGCTTTGACTTTTTGCCCTCTGACTACCAGTTTTTCAGCATCTCCCCGGTTGCCAGCTCTGATGGTCTCTGCTTATGCTCTAGCCTGTTTGTCTGCTCGCCAGTGTTAGACATTTTTGGTCACTCTTAATTATCAAAACTGTCTTAGGTTTCTGGAGTACAACCACCCAATATTTCTTTCTGACCATTCTGAATATTTTCTCCCCAAGTTCCTTCACTGGCTCCTTTTCTTCTCCCTGTGCCTGGGAATAGTGTTGATATTTCCTAGAGGTTTACTTTAACTTTTTTCTCAATTTAGACTCTTTTTTTGAGATCTGTTACTCATAGTTATTACTTCAATTAGCATCTATATATGCTGATGGCCTTCAAATATATGTGTCTGTCTGGCTTGCTATCTATCTGTCTATCTATATCTATATCTGTATCTATATCTATATCTGTATCTATATCTATATCTATATCTGTATCTATATTTTTATCTATATATCTATATCTATATCTGTATCTATATCTATATCTATCTATATCTATATATATATCTTATCTGTATCTATATCTATATCTGTATCTATATCTTTATCTATCTTATCTGTATCTATATCTTTATCTATATCTATATATCTATATCTATATCTGTATCTGTATATCTGTATCTATATCTATATCTATATCTATATCTATATCTATATCTATATCTGTATCTGTATCTATATCTGTATCTATATCTGTATCTATATCTGTATCTATCTATCTAGCTCAGACTCTTTCTTCACATTTTAAATTGCTTCTTTGTTTCCCATTAATTTATTTAATCAAGAGGCTATAGCTTCTAGGATTTAAAAGTAGGTGAGATAGACATGATTTTGTCTTTCACAGATCTTAGTGGGAGGAGACACTGAGGGAGAGAGACATGACAAATGCTACATACAAACATATAAGAAATATTTGCTAGTGAGAAGTACTGTAGATAAAATATAACAGAATGATGTGGTAGAGAGTGACTGGAAGTCATTTTGATTGGAGCCAGAAAGGGCTTCTTTGAAGAGATGAAATTTAATTGCGACTTGAATTGCAAGAAGGAACTAGATAAGCCAAGATTGGGAGGAAGACTGTCTCAGTTTAGGGGATAATGAGTGCAAAACCTTTGAGGCAGAAATGACTGCTGTGCTTAAAGACAGAACCAAAGGCCACTATGACTGGAGCAAAGTGAGCTAGGGGTAGATACTAGAGGTGAGGGTGCAGAGGCAGGCGGAGGCTAGATCAAGCTAAGAAGATGTAGTGTTGGGAAGTTTTATAAAAATTAGCTGTGATATTTTTATTGTATTTTATAAAAGTATATAATGAATTGTGGAATAAGAAACAAACCCTGGTCCTTTATAACAGATATTTTGAAAAACACTGTTCTAAAAGATTTCATCTAGGCAAAAGTTCTTCTGAAAAGGGTAGGGGCGTGGTTCCCATTAACCTGATGTGCCCAGAGCACCAGCAGTGGAGTGTGTAGAGAGAAGGACCTGTCTTGAAAAGGAGTGTGGGTGGCTTTTGGCACATAGAGTTGACTGGAATCAAATACATGGAAAACCTACAAAGTTTCTGAGAGATTTATATTGGCAACATCATAGCAATAGTCTCTGGACTAAAGGAGTAAGAATGTGAGAAATGAGTTCCCGACATTCTAGCAGGATGTCCAGCTGCCCCCCAAAAATATTCTTCAGCACCTTCCTCAGAATTTGCCAAGGAGAAAATAGAAAAGGATGGACTTTCCAAAGGTAGAATCAAGAGCCATGGAAAACAGTCAGCTAAGGAGACACCTCCAGGGCCAGAGTAGGACCTAAAAGGGAATATCTCAGTCTTCAAGATGTGAACCTGACAATATTTTCCGAGTGGGATTTCAGGATTTCTATTATCCGGTGATTGCTATATGCTTTGTATTCCTCCCGTTTAAAAAAGGGCATATTTATGTACTTACATTGTTCCTTTCTTGTATGTGGGGTATGTGAAAAAGAAAACTTGCCTTTAAAATGTATAGTTCTGAAGAGCAAGAGGAACTGCACCTGGACCCGAGTCAATCATGCACATCTTGATCTTTGAATCTGATGCCATCATTTTGGTGGTCTTGGAGGTGGAGAATCTATTTTGTCTGTGAGAAGGGCATAAAGTTTATGAAAAAGAGGGTGGCCTGTCATAGATTACTACTACAAGCATTCAGAAATGTCCACTTTATTTCTGCCACTGCCAGATAGTGTACTTCCTTATCTTTTGACTTTGGGTTCAGCATGATTTGCTTTGGCCAATATGTTAGCCGATGCGAGTTGTGATGCAAAGAGCTTCCTTTGAGAAGTTAACTGCTGTCGCTTCCTCTTAGATCCCTGAGTATGTGGTGCAACATAGAGCTCAAGTGGGAAAAATGCACTTACATGCATACTTGGAACTCTTTGCCAGCTGCAGTATGGTATAAATATTATGATAATGCACTCCATGAGATTTTATGAAAATAACATTCATCAAAACTTATAAAGAAGAATGTTTGAAATATGGATTTATATCTGCTAAAAGATGAACCTTGACCTATATGCAGAGTGTTCCATAAGTATTAGCTAAATATATGTTTTACAGCTTTATTGAGGTATAATTGGCATAAGATTAACTGCACATATTAAGTGTATAAAGTGATAAATTTTGACATATATATACAGTTGAGATACATAAACATCACTGCAATCAAGCTGATCAATATATCCATCACCCTAAAATGTTTCCTTATGTCCCTTTGTTATCCCTCCTTTCTGTCCCCCACATCTCCCACCCAACTTCCATGCCCAGGCAACCACTGATCTACTTCTTGTCACTATAGATTAATTTATATTTTATAGAATTTATATAAATGGAATCATTTATACTCTTTTTTTCCCCCTGATTTCTCTCATTCAGCATAATTATACTGAGATACATCCATATTTGCATGCATCGAGAGGCCATTAATTTTATTGCTGAGTAGTATTCTGTTGTGTAGATTGTCACAATCTGTTTATCCATTCACCTGATGGTGGATATTTGGGTTGTTTCCAGAGTTGATCTATTACATATAAAGCTGCTGTGAATATTGATGTGCAATTCTTTACATAGCTCCTTTTTCCTGGGTGAATACCTAGGAGTAAAATGCTGGATCATGTGGTAGGTGATATTTAACTTTTTAAGAAAAACTGTTCATCTAGTTTCCAAGGTGGTTGTGCCATTTTACATTCTTGCTGACAGTGTATGAAGTTTCCACATTCTTGCCAACAATTTGGCAGGGTGTTTTTAATTTTAGCCTTTCTATGTATGTTCTTAATTTTAGCCTGGGTATGTAGTGGTATCTTATTGTTTTAATTTGAATTTCCCTAATGACTAATTTGTTGAGCATTTTTCATGAGCTTATTTGCTATCTATATATCTTTGATGAAATGTTCAAATCTTTTGCCATTTTTTATTGGGTTGTTTATATTATTTTTATTGAGTTTGAAGAGTGAAGATATAAATCTTTCACTGGGTATATGATTCCCAAATATATTCTCCCAGTCTGTGGCTTTTTTTTTTCATTTCTTAATGGCACCTTTTGAATTTGATGAAGTCTAGTTTATTCATTTTTTCTTTTATGGATTCTGCTTTCAGGGTCTTATCTAAGAAATCTGTGCCTATGCCAAGGTCACAAAGGTTTTTTTTCCCCTATGTTTCCTTATAGAAGTTTTACACTAAGGTTTTATATTTAGGTCAATAATCCATTCTGGCTTAATCTCTTATATGGCATGAGATATACATAGATATGGATTAAAATTTTTTTTTTTTGCATGCAGATAGCCAATTGCTCTATTACCATTTGTTGAAAGAATTGTCCCTTTCCCACTGCATGGTCTTTGCATCTTTGTAAAAAATAAGATGTTCATTTGGTCCATTTCTGGATTATCTTTTCTGTTCCATTAAGATTACTGTATTATTGTAATAAATCTTGAAAATTGGTAATTTTAGTTTTCCAATATTGTTCTTTTTCAAAGCTGTTTTGGCTATTTTATGTATTTGCATTTCCATATGAATTTTAGAATAAGTTTCTCAATTTCCACAAAAAAGCTTGCTTGGTTTTTTGATTGGGGTTGGTTAAATCTATATATCAACTTTGGGGAAACCAACCATTTCAACAATATTGAGTATTACAACCCATGTACATTGTGTAACTCTTTATTTAGGTTTTTTTTAATGTCTCTAAGCAATGTTTTGTAGTTTTCAGTGTCTGTGAACAGGTATTGCATAACTTCTGTTACATTTATTTATCCTTCAGGATTTTGTAGTTTTGATGGCATTGGAAGTGATAATTTAAAATTTTTTCATTTCTCAAATTTTCTTTTGCTAAAATATTGAAAGACAGTTTTTAGATGTGAAATTTGTACCCTACAGCCTTGCAAAATTCACTTATTAGTTCTAATGGCTTTTTTTGTACATTCCATCTTACACAGACAATCGTATTGTCTGCAAATACAGTTTGAATGTTTTCTTTCCCATCTAAATCCTTTATTTCTCTCTCTCCACACCCTGTCCTTTTTTGGTTTTATTGCATTGGCCAGCACATACCCTACAACACTGCATAGAAGGGGTTAGACAAAACACCTTATGTTATTCCTATGAGGGAATTCCACTGTTAAGTAAGAAATTCAGTCTTTCAGTTTTAAGTGTGATACAAGCTGCAGATGTTTGTGGCTGCTCTTTATCAGGTTGAAGAAGTGCTCTCTTATTCTTAGTTTTCTGAGGGTTTTTAAAAAAAACCAGGAGTGGATGTTTTGTTAAGTGCTTTTATCTCTCTCTCTTTATCTATCTTAGATACATCCATGTATCTAAGGAAATTTTTATATTTCTTCCTAATCAAGTGAATGCCAACCTGGAAAAAATCATGTAAGATCTAGATTCATATGTTGTTAGAGGTGAAAGAGCTTTATTCTCAGTTAATGTGCTCATTTTATACCCAAGGTTCAGACAGGGGAAAGGAATCTTTGAGTTCACAGGAGAGACATGCCCTTTTTATTGCATATTCTTTTTATTCACACTTAATAATTTATACTGTATTATACAATTTATAAGGTTGTTTTTCATATTCTTTTAACTCTTGACTGTTTGGAACCAATTAACTGTGATAAAAAATACTGTATGTTTTGAAAAATAAAAAATCTATATATATCTTAAGTTGTAAAAAATCTTTTAATTGAAGTATTTATATACAAATACATATATACATGTATAGGCATTTAAAATTTTAAACTCTTTACTGAAGTTATATATGTAAGAGTATATAGTTCATTAATTTTCACCAACTGAAAATACATAACTTGCCCTCAGATCATGAAACAAAATACTATCATAGTATTAACACCCCAGAAGTCCCCCTTTGCTCCCTTCTAGACAGTATCCACCCCACATATCCTGTCTTCTAATAGTGAAGAGTAGTTTTAGTAATTCTTATGTTATTGAAAATGGTACTATGATCTCTACCCTCACTTGTCAGTGTTTGTGAGATTTCATGTTTTTGTGATCTATCTGAATTTGTTCCATTACTATGTAGCATTTCACATGGAACCCATTATATGAAATCACAGTGAATTTTATTGGAAAACAGTTTGAAGCATCTATAAAAGCTGAAGATATACATATTTATAACTGTGAAATTCCACTACTAATGATTTACTGAACAAAATTGTACACCTGTTCAACAAAATGTGTATTTTGCAATTGAACACTATAAAATAGTTTTAGTATTTTTGGGTATCACATAAAAATTCATGATGGATTTCTGTTTGTAGTATCTCATTTTATTATCTAAATTTATTTACTTATTTAAAAATTTTTATTCAATTTATTTAAACAAAAAGTTTTTTTGACCCAATTCTCCCATCCCCCACCTCTGACAACCACCAATTTGTATCTATGAGCTTGTTTTTTTTTTTTGAGATTTCACATATAAGAGAGAGCATATGGTATTTGTCATTCTCTGTCTGACTACTTATTTCACTTAGCATTATACCATCTAGGTCTGTCCATGTTGTCACAAATGGCAAGATTTCATTCTCCTTTATGGCTGAGTAATATTCCAGTGTGTGTGTGTGTGTGTGTGTGTGTGTGTGTGTGTGTGTGTGTATGTGTCACACAGTACAGTTTATCCACTCACTGATTCTTCTGCATGGTCAAATCTGCTGCTGAGGTCCTCTGGTGAATTTTTCATTTTAGTTATTGTACTTTTCAATTAGAGAACTTATATTTGGTCCTCTTTAAAAAAATAATTTCTGCCTCTTTTCCGATATTCTTTTTGTTGAGACATAATTTTTGTGTTTTCCTTTAGTTCTTTAGACTTGGTTTCACTTAGTTCTTTTGACATCTTTACTGTAGATTATTTAACATCTTTGTCAATTAAGTCTGACATCTGGGCTTCCTCAGGGAAGTTTATAATCACTGTATTTCCCAGGTGAAAACTTTCTTGATTCTATGGATGTCTTGTAATGTTTTTGTTCAAAATCATACTTTAAAAATAACATAGTATCATGAGACACCTGGAAAGCAGACAAAAAGATGGTGTAGAAGGATGGCAAGGTAGGAACCTCCCTCCTACACACCAAGGAAGCAACTACAGCAAATACAACTAACTCTGAAAATGACCTGAAGCCTGTTGAACAGACCATCTACACCTGCTGAAGAGGAGAGGACCACACTGAGGAGGGTAAAGGGGCAGAGCCATGATTGATTGGGACTCAATCCCTTCCTGAACCCCAGCCCACAAGCAGGAGGGAGAAGAATGGAGTGGGGAAAGGACAAACACTCAGGAATCTGGCATTCTTGGGCCTAGGAATATGAGTCCACATGCTTTGAGCTTTGGTGATTTCTACCAAAATTCTACCAAACATTTGAGTCAGAGTTAACATCCATCCTTCCTAAAGTATTCCAAAAAAAAAAAAAGAAGAGAAGGGGACACTTCCATGCTCATTCTGAGGCCAGCATCACTCTAATACCCAAACCAGACAAAGATAATACAACAAAAGAAAATTACAAACCAATATCCCTGGTGAACATAGATGCAAAAATTCTCAACAAAATATTAGGAAACTGAATTTAAAAATACTCCAAAAGGTTCATCCATCATGACCATGTGGATTTATTTCAGGGATGCAAGGATGGCACAATATTTATAAATCAATGTGATACAGCACATTAACAAAAGGAAGGATAAAAAGCACATGATCATCTCAAGAGATGCTGAAAAAGCATTTGACAAAATTCAACATCCATTCATGATAAAAACTCAACAAAATGGAGATAGATGGAACATATCTCAACATAATAAAGGCCATATTTGATGAACCCACAACTAACATCCTAGTCAATGGCAAAAAGCTGAAAGCTTTCCCTCTAAGATTAAGAACAAGGTTGTCCACTCTCACCATTTTTATTCAGCATAGTACTGGAGGTCCTAGCCATGGCAATCAGACAAGAAAAAGAGATAAAATGTATCCAAATTGGTGAAGAAGAAGTAAAACTGTCACTGTTTGCAGATGACATGATACTAATTACAGAAAACCCTAAGGACTCCACCAAAAAACTACTAGAATCAATAACTGGATTTAGTGAAGTTGCAGAATACAAAATCAATACACAGAAATCTGTTGCATTCCTGTATATTAACAAGGAACTAGCAGAAAGAGAAATCAGGAAAATAATTCCACTTACAATTGTGTCACATAGAATAAAATAACTAGGAACAAACCTCACCAAGGAAGTGAAAGACCTGTACTCTGAAAACTATGAGTCACTGCTGAAAGAAACTGAGGAAGACACAAATAAATGGAAATCTATCCCATGCTGATGGATAGCAAGAATTAATATATTGTCAAAATGGCCATCATGCTCAAAGCAATTTACAGATTCAATGTAATCTGTACAGATTCAATGTAATCCCTATCAAAATACCAATGACATTTTTCAATGAACTAGAGCATATAACTCTAAAATTTATTTGGAACCACAAAAGACCATGAATAGCCAAAGCAATCTTGAGAAAGAAGAACAAGGTTAGGGATATCATGCTCCCTGACTTCATGCTATACTACAAAGCCACTGTAATCAAAATGGTATGGTACTGGCACAAGAACAGACCCATAGATCAATGGGACAGAATGAAGAGCCCAGAAATAGACCCATGCATATATGGTCAATTAATAAATGACAAAGGAGCTTTGAATATACAATGGGGAAAAGACAGTCTCTTCAATAAATGGTGTTGGGAAAACTGGGCAGCTACATGCAAGAGAATGAAGACGATTACTCCCTAACACCATACAGAAATGTAAACTCAAAATGGATTAAAGACCTAAATATAAGGCATGGAACCATAAGACTCTTAGAAGAAAACAAGCAAAAATTTTGTGAATATAAGCGTAAGTAATTTTTTTCTGGACACATCTCCCCAGGCAAGGGAAACAAAAGCAAAACTAAACAAGTGGGACTACATTAAACTAAAAAGCTTCTGTACAGCAAAGGACACCATCAACAAAGCAATAAGGCAACCTACAATATGGGAGAATACATTCATAAATGATTTATCCAATAAGGTATTAACATCATAATATATAAAGAACTCATATGCCTCAACACCAAAAAAACCCCAAACAAATAACCCAATCAAAAAATGGGCAGAGGACCTGAACAGACATTTTCCCAAAGGGGACACACAGATGGCCAACAAGCACATGAGAAGATGCTCCACATCGCTAATTATCAGGGAAATGCAAATCAAAACCACAATGAGACAGCACCTCACACTAGTCAGAATGGCTACTAGCCAAGAGACAAACAGTAACAAGGTGAGGATGTGGGGCAAAGGGGACCCTTTTGCACTGTTGGTGGGAATGTCAGTTGGTGCAGCCACTATGGACAGCAGTATGGAGGATCAGCAAAAAGCTAAAAATAGAAATACCACTTCTAGGAATTTACCTGGAGAAAAAACAAAATCTCTGTTTTGAAAATATATATGCACACCTATGTTTATTGTTGCATTTTTTTACAGTAGCCAAGATATGGAAGCAACCAAAGTGTCCATCAGTAGATGAATGGATAAAGAAGATGTGGTACATAATATACAATTGAATATTATTCAGCCATAAAAAGGAAAAAATCCTGCCATTTCCAACAACATGAATGGACTTATAATGCTTAGTGAAGTAAGCCATGTGGAGAAAGACAAACACCATGTGATTTCATCTGTATTTGAATCTGAAAACAAAACAAAATGAACACAATAGCAGTGGACTCATAGACATTGAGAAGTGACTAGTGGTTACCATGGGGTAGAGGTTGGGGTGGGTGGATGAAGGGGATAAAGAGTCACAAAATTTACATCATAATATAAATTAGTCACAGGGATGAAAGTACAGCAGAGAGAACATAGTCAATCGTTCTGTAACATCTTTCTATGTTGACAGATAGTAACTATTCTAGTTATATATACAACATACATACAACTTTTGAATCACTGTTGTGTACTTGAATATAATATTGCATATCAACTATACTTCAATAAAAATATATTAACAACAAAATAAAATGAAACAATATAATGTCACAACTTTGTAAATCAAATTCTTCCTCTCTCCCTAGGATTTGTTGTTAATTCTGCTTGTTTAATGGTGCTTATGAGTTAATCATGTAAAGTCTTTATTCTTTGTCTTGTGTGACTACTGAAGTTTCTTCTCAGCTTAATGCTCAGCTAATGCTTGAATAGTGATTTTCTTAAATGCCTGGAACCAATAAATGTCTTTGCTGAAGGATTCTGTGTGCATTTTGAGGCATGCTTTCAATACTCGGCCAGGCAATTTGCAACTTTGAATTAGCCTTTACTTCTTGTGCAGCGTCTCGGGGTCAGCTAGGGATGAGAGCTTATGGCCTTCTCGGGTCTTTCCTGAGCATGTGGGCACAACTGTGGGCACACCTGTGGGCATGTGTACACTTTACACATGTGCACGGCATTCTAGATTTCCTGGTGTATGTCAGAGCTTTTAGAATCCCCCCATATTAGTGTGCAAGGGCTGCCATTACAAAATACCACAGTTTGAGTTGTTAAAACACTTCAATTTATATTTTTACAGTTTTGGAGATTTTAAGGCTAAGATCAAGGTGTTGTCAATTGTGAGTTCTCCTAGTTCTCCTGTGGCATCTCTCCTGCCTTCTTACTATGTCTTCATATGGACTTTTCCCCTGTGTGTGAGCATCCCTGGTGTCTCTTGCATTTGTTATAACACAAGTTATGTTGGGTTGTGTCCCCGCCCTTATGACCTCATTTAACTTTGATTACCTCTTTACAGGCCCTCTCTCAAAATACATGCTAAGGTACTGGGGTTAGGACTTCAACATAGGAATTTTGAGGGGAGACAATTCAGTCTGTAAGAGCCCCTATGGATGTATTATTCCACAGCTTTTACTTTGAAGTTTTTTGAGTAGTATTTTGTTTGCTCTACAATCTCTGCATCAGGCAGTCATGATGTCAAACAATTGCTGTTGATTTTTCTCAGTAAATGCCTCTGGATAAAATGCTGCTTGCAGCAAGTCAGCTCTGAGTCAGGTCAGAGAAAGACAACCTTGTGAGTTGGGTTTTGCCAGGAGCTGCCAGGCAGGTAAAATGATGACAGTTTTCTGGGAGTAGGGCTTTGGAGGAGCTCCAGACTTGTCCTGTCCCCTTCAGTAACTTCGAGGTATGATTGTGGGCTGCTAGTTTTTAAGATTACTGCAAAACTGGAGAGAAGTGGAGGGAAATAGAGCAAGTTAAAATACCACAAAACTGGCCGTTCTTAGCTATTCAGCCATTGCTCTTGAGTAAGTGCTCTGAAGATTTCTACAAGCTTTTGGTTAATTTCTAGAATTTTGAAACACTGATTTTGCCAGTGTTGTTTTTTTCGGAGGAGAGGGATTTTGGAGGTTGTTACTCCTCTATACCCACTGATGTCCTAACTGTTTATCTTTTGCATGAGCTTGTGTCTTTCAAGGAATGTATCCATTTCATCCATGTTGTTGATTATTGGTATAAAGTTGTTCATAATATTTTTTATTATCCTTTTAATATTTAAAGTATTAGTAGTAATTTCACCTCTTCATTATAATATACATCTTTTATTTGGTGTTTATCTTCTATTTGTCTTTTTTCTTTTTGTTATCAGTCTGGCCAGAGGTTTACCAAAACAATTTTTTTTTATTCTCAGTAAGTAGCTTTTGGCTTCATTGATTTTTCTCTATTATTTTTTGTTTTATATTTCATTGATTTCTGTTTTGATTTTTATTATTTCCTTTCCATTTAATTCGGGGTTAATGTGCTCTTCTAATTTCTAAAGGTAGAATATGGGACCTTTTTTCTTTCTAATGTAGGTGATTATTGCTTTAAAATTTCCTCTAAGCACTCTGTTAGCAGCATCCACAAATTTAGATGTGTTGTGTTTTCATTTATATTTAATTAAAAATACTATCTAATTTCCCTTTTGATTTCTTGAACCCATTGTTCTTTAGAAGTATATTATTTAGTTTCCAAATGTTTGGGGATTTTTTAGACATTTTTTTTGTTATTGATTCATAATTTAATTCCACTGTTGTTAGAGAACATACTTTATTTGATTTGAATCTTTTCATATTTTGCAATACTTGCCTTATGGCCCTGACTATGGTTTACCTTGGTAAAAGTTCTGAGTGCACTTGAAAGGAATGTGTATTCTGCTATTGTTGAATGGAGAGTTTTATGAATGTCAACTAGGTCAAGTTGTCCGATAGTATTGTTCAAATCTTCTGTCTACTTGTTTTATCAGTTATTGAGAGAAGGGGTTTGAAATCTCTGACAGTAATTGTGGGTTTGTATATTTCTTCTTACAGTTTTATCAGTTTTTGCTTCATGTACTTTAAAACTTGTTAGATGCATAAGCATTTAGATTTTTGTATCTTTCTGATCAATTGACCACTTTATTATTATAAAATGCCCCTCTTTATCTTTGGTAATATTCTTTGCCATGAACTTTACTTTGTTTAATGTTAAAATAGTCATACCAACCTTATTTTGTTGGAATTATATTCTTTCCCATGTTTTTACTTTTAACCTATTTGTGTCTTTGTATCTGAAGTTTGTTTTTTTGTAGTCAGCATACAGTTGGGTCGTATGTTTTTATATAATTTATGTAATTTGATAATCCTGATTTATTTGGGGTATATACTTAATGTACTCATTGATATGGTTAGGTTTAAATCTATCTTTTGCTGTTTGTTTTCTGTTTGTCCCATGTGTTCTTTATTCCCCTGTATGTTTTCACTGCTTTCTTTTGGATGAAGTGAATAGTTTTTATGACTCAGTTCTATCTCCTTTGTTGTCTCATTAGCTACTGTTGTTTGTTTTGTTATTTTACTGTTTGCTTTAGACTTGATATTATACATCTTTACTTACCACAGTCTATGTTCCAGTGATATTATATCCCTTCCTGTAGAGTAGAACCCTACCATGGTATAACTTCCATTTCTCCTTTCCCAGTCTTTGTGCTGTTGTGTCATACATTTCACTTCTACAAATCTTATATGGCCTACACTACATTATTAGTGTTCTTAGTTAAACAGTTTTAAGGAGATCTGAATAATAAGGAAAAAATACATATTTTATCCATGTTGTTGCTATTTTATGTTCTTCAATACTTTGTATAAACTGATATTTTTATCTTGTATCACTGCTTCATTCTGAACAACTTAATATTGATTGTAATGTGGGTTTGTTTGTGATGGATTTTTTTAGTTTTAGAATGTCTTAACAAATCTGTTTTTAACCTTATTTTTGAAATCTATTTTCATGGGATGTAGAATTCTAAGTTAACAGCTTTTCTCTTGCAGCACTTTAAAGATGTTCCACTATCTTCTTGCCCAAATTGTTTCTGATCAGAAATCTACCATTGTTCTTATCCTTGTTTTCTGTATGTAATGTATCTTTTGTCTCTGATTGCTTTTATCTGATTCTCTATTTTTTTGAGCAATTTGATTATGATTTGACTTGGTGGAGTTTTATATTTCTTTTGACCTTTCTGGATCTGTGGACTTACTGTTTTCATCAAATCCAGAAAATCTTCTGCTACTAGTTCTTCAAATATTTTTTGTGCCTTCTATTTTGGAGACTTAAATTTACGTATGTTAGGCTTATTGTGATTGTCCCATAGCTCACTGATGCTCTGTTCATTTTTAAAAATTCTCTTTTCTTTCTGTTTCATTTTGAATAGTTCTTATTGCTATGTCTTCCACTTCTCTAATCTTTTCTTTTATAATGTCTAATCTACCATTATCCCTGTCCAATGTATTTTATCTCTCACACATTGTAGTTTTCATTTCTAGAAGTTCAGTTTGGGCCTTTGAAAATATCTTTCATGTCTTCAAATCTTTTTGAACATACAGAATCCAGGATAAGCTACATAATTTGTTGGGCCCAGTACAAAATGAAAATGTGAGGCCCCTTCTCCAAAAATTATTAAAAATTTCAAGATGGTGACAGAAGAGCAGTAAACCCAGGGCAGTTCCTCTTAAGCATGGGGTTCTATATGGCTGCACATACATGTTCATGAAGCTGGCCCTGTATAGAATAGAATTAGAATATCTGACTTTATATCCTTGTCTGCTAATTCTAATATATGGTTCTGGGTTAGTTTCAATTAATTAATTTTTATCTTCACTTGTATATCTGGAAATTTTTAACTGAGTGTCAGATACTGTGGAATTTACTTTTTTATGGTGGGCATTTTTTGTGTGCCCACACTCTTGAGTTTTCCTCTGATACAGTTAGCTTACTTGGAATTATTCAATCCTTTTGTGCCTTGCCTTTAATATTTGCTTGGTATGAACATGGATCCTACTTGTCCGTGGAGGAGCGACAGCAGGTGTCAGGTGTTCTGAGAATGCGAAGATGAAGAAGACACAGCTCCTGCTCTAATAATAGAATAAATAGACAAACATAACTAAAATACAAGGCAGAATATGACAAATGGTACAAACTAAATATGGGCTGTCGAATGGTACAAACAATAGGATTAAGGAAGAGGGAACATTGAGAATGACTTTGAAGGATATCAGTATTTAGTCCAATGTTATTGAGAAGGTAAAGGTGTTCCAGATGGAGGAAACATTATGAGCTGACACATTTTGGGGAAATTGTATATAGTCCAATATGCCTAGTGTGTGTATTCATAAGTATCAGGGAATAAATATTCTAATCTTTCTCAGCTTTATCTTTAAATGGCTGAGGTGAGACTTCAATATTCTCTTTGTCTGGATCTCCAGGCTATTTTCTGGTCAAAAACCAAGGTATTATATATATCATTATAGTGGAGTTAGAGCTCTGGAGCTGGATATCATGAGTTGGATTCAGATCCTGGCTTCATACTCATAAGCTGAATTCTGGTTAATGTGTCCAATCTAGCCTCACTTTCCTTACTTGCAAAATGGGTACCATGCAATAACACTTGGGTTTTGGAAAGTGAATGAAAGAATGGAATTGAAGAGCTGGACACATAATATATAACCATGCAGGTAGCCTTCCCACAGGCTTGTACTAAGTGTTCTCTGTGACAGTACCTTGTCATGGAGGCAGGGCAGGGCTGCTGACAATTCTGCCTCAGACGTACATTGAGAGCTACATGGTGCTAACTCATGTTTTTTTAAAATACCTGTGATAAGACTGTTGGGTGTGTTCCTGGGGTCTGACAGCAATTACTGTAAAGTTTGGTGGGCTGCTGCTATTCTGTACAGAAGTATATGATGGAGATCAGTGGAAAAGGTCCTAGGAGCATCTGTTTGTCATTTTCATTTCATTTTCTGTTACCAAATATTAGTTATTGTAGAGATTCATTAATGGAACTTATTTTCAACATCATTAAACCCCACAATCTAGAAGAGGGTATGTTTAAACCAAGCATGTAGAAGCTTGTATATGTGGTGATTTTCTTTGTTTGGATTATTTAACTTTTTACTTAATGAACCTTTTCTTATATTTGGAAATAGTCTCTAATACCAAGTATACCTATTAAATGATTGGAAATCTCTCAAGGACACACCCAGCCTTGTCTCCATGTGGGCCTGTGGGGTGGCCATGACAAGAGGCGTTTTCTTCCCCTCTCCTGGACATGGGAGACTAGGCGGGTGTGTAGTGAGTCCACACTGACTTGGGCAGCTCAGAATTATGGGGCTTCTCGGCTTCTCTCCAGAGATTTCTGGGCTTCAGGGGGACCAATATCTGTTGTTGAGATTCAGCATCAATACTGTGTATTGATTTCTATTTAAAAAATAAAATCCTATCACCCTAAAGTAACTACTGGTATTTTGAGGACATTTCTATTTTTCTTCTGCTCATATTTTAAAATAATTTTTTATTTCAAAATAATGGCAATTCATTGTAGAAAAGTTGGGAAATAAAAGCTCAAATCATAAATAATACACATGAAATGTATTATAAACTAAGATCACTGTACACACTAATTTATAACTGAATATTTTTACTTAATATGTTATTTCCCACTGCATATTATATATCTTTTGAAATGAAAATGAAAACAAGTATATATTTCTGTGTTTGGATTTTTTATCAAACATTTCTGGGTAACCATCTCTTTAGGCTATTTCCTATTCTTTATAAGGTATTATTAATGCTAGTAGTGCAATAGGTTACACTATAGTATGCATAAATATATTCCTACTATTTAATGTTTAGATTCTTTCTAATTTTGTTATCTAAAAAGTGCAAAGGATTCTAACTCTAATGTAAGTAGCCTTTCCCATATTTTGGATTTTTTGTTAGGCTAACATTCTCAGAAGTAAAGTCAATACACCAAATGTTATACAGCCTTAAAGTGGTTATAAATATTGGTAATCAATTTCTAAAAGAGTTGTACTAATTTTTACTTTCATTAGCAGTGTATGAGACAGCCAGTTTCATTGCATCCTCAACACACTTCAAGAAAATTAATTTGATAGTTTAGAAATAATATCTTCTAGGTTTAATCTATAATTCTTTGATGACTAAATTGACTAGTTTACTATGTTTTTAAGCAAACTATACCGTTTATTATGTTAATTATTTCTCTGTATCCTTTGTTCAGCTTTTTCTATTGACTTTTTAATCTTGGTATTTTTAAACTGTATAATTAAGGTTACTATCTCAATGTCATATTTGTTCCAAGTGTTTTCCTCTCAAATCCTGTCCTTTGTGCCTTTTCTTGTATTTCATTTCTATTACAAGGAAAATGTATTCCAAATGATTTCAGCTAAAATATAGAACAAATATTTGACTCCTTATTGAGAACTGATAGGACTTTTTGAGGGGGGAAATGACTCTTAGAAGTTTAGATACTATCAGAGGGGTATATATGCTTTTATCTCTACCTCCCTTTTCATATGAAAATATGATGACTTCATAGTTGGTTGCTAATCTGCATTTTAATAGACAGTTTTTATTTTTAAGCAGAAAGTATGTATGTCAAATGTTATGTTGACAAATTAATTGACCATAATTGTCAAAATTGCTGGTTATTAATTTATTTTTGTTTTTTGTGTGTGAAACTGTAAACCTGCACAAGTGCCGTGGTCAATTACAGCACATCTGATGTGACCTAATTAGTATTGTGAGGGACCAACACATGGAAATACAAACGGGGACACATGTTAGGGACAACTTTGGATGTGACATGAATACTGATGTTGTCTTTGTATTATTTTATTCGCTAAAATCCCTATTCTATAAAAGAAGAGAAAACAGAACTAGGCGGTTGTTAAATCCTTATGTGGCAGGAGCTGTGTAAGATGCTTTCATGGACATTTATTTAATCCTCATGAGTCTGTAAAGGAGAAATATTATTCCCATTTTACAGATAAAGAAATATACTCAGTGAAGTTAAGTCGAATTCCCCAAAGCTATAATCCTGTACAAAACAGCTAAGATTTCAGTGCATCCCTCTGGCTTCAAGGGAATCTCAGTAAATTCTTTTTCAGTTTCAGTCTTAATGGGATAATTCCATCCCCAATTTTTTTTCCATCCCAAAT
Organism: Smutsia gigantea; assembly: GCA_032199065.1. NCBI lineage: Eukaryota > Metazoa > Chordata > Mammalia > Pholidota > Manidae > Smutsia > Smutsia gigantea. The sequence goes on from JAVSCE010021567.1 coordinate 172,297, forward strand.
TTTATAAATAAAGGGGGAAGGGATTCTCATATGAGAGAAAATACTTTTGTAAAGAACCCAGTATTGGTGGATGAGATATTGTCCCTAATCCCTTGGTGAGATATCATGAGACATGCCAATGAATCACAGATCCTTGAGAAAAGCTTCATGTTCACCAGAAAGTCTCAAGTTTTTCCCTAAACACCATGTCCTAGTACGACACCAATACCACATTTAGACCTGGGCAAGTAAGCTCCCTGCCCTGGGCTGTGGCTCTCAGGAGCCCTGCTGCCTTACAGAGTCTTCCAGGAATTTTCTAAGTCCCTCTCCAGTTTGCCTAGACAGAGTGCCCTTGCCCAGACTGGTGCTGGGCCCCTGTCCCATTTCTCCCTTCAGGACACTGTCTAGCCCTCCTCTCCCTCCCCGACTGCCATCCATGTCTGAGGTCGACTAGATGTCCAGATGCTTCAGGCCTTGAGTATGTTGGGTCAGCCCAGGCCCCGTGGTTGGGCCTTTGTTCCAGGAGGGAGGCCTGGCTGGTGGAAATCAAGCTCCATTCTCCCTCTGGCTGGTCTGGTTTTTCTTTCACAGGACAGTGCTGTTGGGGACACAGGAGGAGGTCAGGACTCTGGACTGACAGCCCACTACCAACCCTGTGGCATATGTGGGCCCATGTGTCTGCCTCACCTGTGTTCTAGTTGCTGCCTTTTGAGTCATCACTGGAAGCAAGGGTGACGGGGGCAGCAGTAGGCATCCTGTGTCCTGTCTGTTCCCTGCACCCAGCACCCAGGTGGTGGCCCTTCCTCCTCAGCAGGTCTGCACTGCATGTCAGGCAGTCCTCTCAGGGTGATCTGGCCTGTTTCTTTTTGAGACTGTGACCCTGCCATGCTAGCAGGGTCCTTCAGTCAACATCCCCTCATGCCTGGGTTGATTTGGTGATACTGCTTTTCCAAGTCTATTGTAAGAGATGCCAAATGATTGACCGATTTCTTTCAGCAAATAGAACCACTCTTCCCGATTTCTCCAAGCGTCCCTTGCCTATGGTCCTGGCTGGTGGTGTGTGTGTAGAGCAGAAGTACAGTTTGAAAGAGATCATATGATAGGAGTGCAGTGATCATGGCCTAAAGAATTAAGAGAGGACATGATTGGGAGATATATTCTTTTGCATTTATCCTTTAAAATTCTGAAGAGTAAACTTTTCATGACCAGAGGATGAATTTTCCTATATGTTCTAAGTAAGACTTCATTTGTGCCTTTCATCAATAAAGTCAAGTAACAAGGTTTGAGAGAGACTTTGGAAGCCAGTTTTCACGGGCGGCAGGGTGTCATGTGTAATGATATAACCAGCATTAGTTATGGTGTTAGGGAGCATCTATATTGTTTCAATGAGACATGAACTATATTGTTTCAATGCAGATATGTCCTGAAGAGCCATGTTACTTGAGTAGTAACATCACTGCTACCCTTTTCTCAGTGGGAGATAGAAAATTAGCAAGCAATGGTGCATTTGACAATAAAGAACACAGAGACATGGTTCCTGGATCTGAACAGGAAGAAGTGTTGACTAGTCATTAGGAAGAATCTTCATGCGCTAAACAGACAATAAACAAATTCATAAGTACCTTTTCTGAATTAATTGTTCTACATCTTCATTGATAAGTCACTGTGTATCACGCGGCCCCAAGAACTGAGTTATACTTTCAAAAATCAAATTGTCTATATAGACAGTGGCCTATACAAAATATTTGGCCAGGGGCAGCCTTGTAAGATACAGACATGTAGTTTAGACCATAAGAATTATTCTTTATGGAACTCTTCCTTCAAGTGGAGATCTCTTCATGGAGTGTACACAGAGGGCAAACAGGAGGTCGCCTTATCTTTGTACCTTGAGTGTGCAGCTCAGTTTTTCATCATGCACTGGAGAGCTGAACTTGCTCTAGGTTGAGTCTTCCCCATCATAGAGCTGAAGGCTGCCCTTGGTGAAAGAGGATCCTAGCCATGTCCGTTGGTGTTCAGGTGGTGTAAAGTGTTTTTGTCAGTCTTTGTGTTTTCACATTCCATTGTGTGACCCGGAGAATCCCAATTCAAATGCTGCTTTGTTGGGGGAGGCACCCTGGAGAAGGTCCAAGCCTACTGGTACGAACTTGACAGAGCCAACCAGTTTCTCGGCAGATTTGTTTGTTTCCAGTGTGTTGATGGGTCTCCTGGGTCAAGTTGTCTGTCTAGATTCTAGGAAGAAGGAAGCACCTCTAAGTGGTCAGATATGTAAAGCTTCCTATGGCTTACTTTGGTTCTCTACTTTGTTCTGTCAGTCTTAGCCCTGGAGACTTATCCTTCCTCCTCTGGTTTCTTTTGGTTACTTTTATTTAGAATTCTGACTTGACCACTTATGTTTCTGACTTCCATAGGAGCCAACTTCACACTCAACGCAACTCAATGGCATTTATTTTTAGTGGAATACAATTTGGCAATGTTAACTCTGGTTTTCCTTTTCTGCATGCTTTCTTATAGTCTTACAGATTTCCAGCCCTTGCCCATCAACCCTGGAGGGTGCTGTGGGTCTGGAGAGTCAATGCCCCTTCATGGGGAACCATGCCATTGCAAGTAGTTGGCTCAAGTCTGAGAGGGCTGATGCCTGAAGGTTATGTCAGGATTGGGGACATTAGATGCTGTGGCCCAACTCTAAGTAGGACAGTGAGTGGAGGGCATAGTACCCGGATGTCCCTCCCCAACGTCTCCACATGGTGATGTCATGGAAGCCACTCCAGGTGTCAGCAAGGAGAAAAGGAAGAAGGGACAGGGCTCGTTGGGGATGGTAAGAACTTTAGAGGCTGTGATTGGGAGAGAGTGGAATTTTTTTCTGTTATGAGTTAGAAATGGTGACTTGAGAACTAAGTTAATTTAATTATAGTGGCAAAATGAAAGTTACTTTTTATCTACCCAACTTTTGTGCCTGAAAACCATACTGCTTGTGTAGTCACTAAAGATAAAAGAAAATAATATATATGACTATCATGCATATATAATTAACAGACAAAAATCTTCCTTTTTTTCTAATAGCAGATAAACATTAACTTTTCCCCCTAATCAGTATTCTACCTGGATAGTCACCAGTGCAGACACTTATTCTAACATCCAAATCCACACATGTATGTGCATCCCGCACCTCACGTTGTTAATGCTCAGCTTTTAGTGAGTGGTTATGGTGTGCATATTTCCATGTAGTTCCCCCCAAATGAAATTAAGTGATCCGTGGTTTCAGGACACTTATGACCAAAAAGATAGACAGTAGGAAAGTGTTAAGCAAGAGTTGCACATGACAGGAATTCAGAGGATGGGGAGAGTTTCATGGGCTTGGATATTCAGAGAAACGACGTCAGGGGCAGGAGACTTGGGCTGCATGTGGAAGACTGGGGAGAATTCGACAAGGAAGGAGCAGTTGGCTGCAACCAGCATGGCAGCCTGGAAGTCTTGTTGAGACACAGTTTGGGATGAGTCTGCGTTCAGTAGGGAGGGGGCTGTAGGGAGCTAGTGATGGTGAGAGAGGGGAGGGCATCTGTTCTTGAGGTGGGCAGAGAGGCAGGGAGGGAAGGGGCAAGCATTCTGGGTAGGAGGTATTGGAATAGCAAAAGTGCTCAGATCAGAACGCATACGGTGAGTCGTGGATCCTGCAGAGGGTTTCTGTGGGTGTAGTAGCGGACGCTAAACAAGTGGAGATAGGTCAGGGCCAGTTGGAAGGAGCCTTTGAAAGCGAAGCTAAGTTAATCCTTATCTATCGGTGATGCATAGCCATTGAGATTTTTTGAATAGGAAAATGACATGATCAAAATGGGGTCGGGGGATAAATGGAGTTTCAAGATCCAAAAGACCTTGAGGTAGTAAAAACAGTTAAATGGAGGACCAAAGAACTAATACATTTGAGTGACTTTGTCTTGTCTGTCTTTGGGATCCTGTTGAAGTGTTCAAAGTTCTTCAGCACCAATTTGCTAAAAGTTCAACTTATCCCTCTTTAGTATTTGAAGACAAAGTTCTGCCCTTAACTAGCTGTGTGACCTAAGAAAATTCCCTCTTGTCTTCAGGGTTTAGGTTTCTCATCTGTGTAATGAGCTGGCAAAATACATTGTTTCTATGGCTTCTCCCATTGAAAATACTTTATGCAGTAACTCTAATAACTGGTGACTGGGTGTTCCTCCTCATCTCTCCCTTAGAAATAGTCTTTCAAGAATAGCTCCACTCATTATGACTAAAAGGAGGTAGGTTTATTGGCTTCTATATGCTCATCTCAATTAGCATTTGTGGTATTTATTCATTGAATCCCAAATGGGCACCCCAACCGACAGTGGTAGCTAACCTGCTTGGTGATGATGATGTTCTATACGTGCACGTATTATTCATTTCATAATTTCCAAGCAAATTTGAGCACCACGATTTATTGAATCTATGATCAATGTTCAAACACAGCTTCATTTCCTGGCACATGGAATGGAGACCACAATGTTACCCTGCTTTATGTAGGCCGTGTTCATACCTCTGTTACTACAAAAGCGGAACCATTTGCTCTGCAAAAGGTTTATTAGTGAACTAATTATAACATCAAGTGGGGTGGTGTTCAGAACCATCTGAATGATAAATAATGAGAAAAAATAATCCAATAATTATTTAAAGTCGTGGATGTTAGCTTCCACTCTGATCCGATGATGGTGGTAGCTGGGAAAAGCTTCAAAGGAACAATACACATCCAGCCATTGATAATATTTTATTCTTCTATTCATAGTTTATTTCATTACAAAAGTCCAGTGGATTTAGTCTGTTTTTCAATTACCCTGGCCACTTTCTTGCAGGTATTGTGCACAGTTGCTCCACGTGCACTGCAGGCCCTCTGCACTATTATCCTGGTCAACAAAAGGCAATTATTAAATTCTAAAAAAGCTTTCGATGAAACTGCCATGACAATAGGCATAGGTAATCAGAGGTATAATCATATTCTGCTGGAAATCTGTGCCCAGAGAATGAAGAGGACATAGTGCAGTCTTTGAAGTCCATTGTCATGTAAACATCAAATGGTACGGTGAGGTTTGTTGCCACAGGTTTGAAGTGTAAATGTGCATGATGAGCTCAGGGTCAAGAAATGACTTACATTCGGTCCTCAGTTTTAACGTGGATGTATTTGCAAAATACATTGTTTTCCAGTTTTGGGTCCAAATCTATTGGAATATTATGCCTTTTTTGTTTGTAGATATAAATGCATCACAATATTCCTTGAGACACAGATGGATTTAATGTGAATCGAGTCACCTGCTCAGAAAAATAGCAAACTATGAAAAATAAGCTGGAAATGAACTGGAGCAAGAGGCTGGTGTTGGTCCTGTGTCCAAACGTGAGGTGCTGCAAAAGGTTTTGTGTCAGTGTGTTTCTGAGGAAAGACATGTGTAGAAGCTGCTGGTTGAGTATTGTTAATGTCTGGGATGATGCCTGCATTCAGCGCGCGGCGGGGGCGGTGAGGCCCACGCAGGTAACTCAAAGGCTACCTTTTGCACTGAACAGCAACCACGGCAGATGCATGGCTGAGCTGTTCTTGCTGGGAGTTACAATAGGCCCAGGTGAGTGTGTACTGAAGAATGCCATAAACCTCAACCTCAAAAAATATTTCCTTTTGCCTGACACAGACTCTTGTATCTCCACCGGTTGTCATTTCTTTTTTTTTTATTATTATTATTTTTTATTTTGCTATTATTAATGTACAATTACATAAGCAATATTCTCCTATTATCAAGTCCCCCCCACATACCCCAGTACAGTCACTGTCCATCAGCGTAGTAAGATGCTATAGAATCATTACTTGTCTTCTCTGTGTTATACTGCCTTCACCGTATGCCCCCCTGCTACATTGTGTGTGCTGATCGTAATGCCCTCTTTATCCCCCTTATCCCTCCCTTCCCACCCATCTTCCCCAGTCCCTTTCCCTTTGGTAACTGTTAATCCATTCTTGGGTTCTGTGAGTCTGCTGCTGTTTTGTTCCTTCAGTTTTTTCTTTGTTCTTATACTTCACAGATGAGTGAAATCATTTGATACTTGCCTTTCTCCGCCTGGCTTATTTCACTGAGTATAATACCCTCTAGCTCCATCCATGTTGTTGCAAATGGTAGGATTTGTTTTCTTCTTATGGCTGAATAGTATTCCATTGTGTATATGTACCACATCTTCTTTATCCATTCATCTACTGATGGGCACTTAGGTTGTTTCCATATCTTGGCTATTGTAAATAGTGCTGCGATAAACATAGGGGTGCATATGTCTTTTTCAAACTGGGCTGCTTCATTCTTAGGGTAAATTCCTAGGAGTGGAATTCCTGCGTCAAATGGTATTTCTATTTTGAGTTTTTGAGGAACCTCCATATTGCTTTCCACATGGTTGAACTAGTTTACATTCCCACCAGCAGTGTAGGAGGGTTTCCCTTTCTCCACATCCTTGCCAACATTTATTGTTGTTTGTCTTTTGGATGTTGGCCATCCTAACAGGTGTGAGGTGATATCTCATTGTGGTTTTAATTTGCATTTCTCTGATGATAGCAGTGTGGAGCATCTTTTCATGTGCCTGTTGGCCATCTGAATTTCTTCTTTGGAGAAATGTCTGTTCAGCTCCTATGCCCGTTTTTCAATTGGCCTATTTGCTTTTTGTTTGTTGAGGTGCGTGAGCTCTTTATATAATTTGGATGTCAACCCCTTATCAGATATGTCATTAATGAATATATTCCCCCATACTGTAGGATGTCTTTTTGTTCTATTTATGGTGTTCTCTGCTGTACAGAAGGTTTTTAGTTTGATATAGTCCCACTTGTTCATTTTTGCTTTTGTTTCCCTTGCCCGGGGAGATATGTTCATGAAGATGTTGCTCATGTTTATGTCCAAGAGATTTTTGCGTATGTTTTTTCTAAGAGTTTTATGGTTTCATAACTTACATTCAGGCCTTTGATCCATTTTCAGTTTACTTTTGTGTGTGGGGTTAGACAATAATCCAGTTTCATTCTCTTACATGTAGCTGTCCAGTGTTGCCAACACAAGCTGTTGAAGAGGCTGTCATTTCCCCATTGTATATCCATGGCTCCTTTTTCGTATATTAATTGACCATATAATGCTTGGGTTTATATCTGGGCTGTCTAGTCTGTTCCATTGGTCTATGGGTCTGTTCTTATGCCAGTACCAAATTGTCTTGATTACTGTGGCTTTGTAGTAGAGCTGGAAGTCAGGGAGCATAATTCCCCCGCTTTATTCTTCCTTCTCAGGATTACTTTGGTTATTTGGGGTCTTTTGTGGTTCCATATGAATTTTAGAACTATTTGCTCTAGTTTATTGAAGAATGCTGTTGGTATTTTGATAGGGATTGCATTGAATCTGTAGATTGCTTTAGGCTGGATGGCCATTTTGACAATATTAATTCTTCCTACCCATGAGCACGGGATGTGTTTCCATTTATTGGTATCTTCTTTAATTTCTCTCATGAGTGTCTTGTATTTTTCAGAGTATAAGTCTTTTACTTCCTTGGTTAGGTTTATTCCTAGGTATTTTATTCTTTTGGATGTAATTGTGAATGGAATTATTTTCCTGACTTCTCTTTCTGCTGATCACCATTAGTGTATAGAAATGCAACAGATTTCTGTGTATTAATTTTGTATCCCACAACTTTGGTAAATTCAGATATTAGGTTTGGTAGTTTTGGAGTGGATTCTTTAGGGTTTTTAATGTACAATATCATGTCATCTGCAAACAGGGACAGTTTAACTTCTTCCTGCTAATCTGGATGCCTTTTATTTCTTTGTGTTGTCTGATTGCCGTGGCTAGGACCTCCAGAACTATATTGAAAAGAAGTGGGGAGAGTGGGCATCCTTGTCTTGTTCCCGATCTTAGATGAAAAGCTTTCAGCTTCTCACTGTTAAGTATGATGTTGGCTGTGGGTTTGTCATATATGGCCTTTATTATGTTGAGGTACGTGCCCTCTATACCCATTTTTTGAGAGTTTTTATAATGAATAGATGTTGAATTTTGTCAAATGCTTTTTCAGCATCTATGGAGATGATCATGTGGTTTTGTCCTTCTTTTTGTTGATGGGCTGGATGATGTTGATGGATTTTCGAATGTTGAACCATCCTTGCATCCCTGGAATAAATCCTATTTGATCATGATGGATGATCTTTTTGATGTACTTTTAAATTCGGTTTGCTGATATTTTGTTGAGTATTTTTGCATCTATGTTCATCAGGGATATTGGTCTTTAATTTTCTTTTTTTGTGGTGTCTTTGCCTGGTTTTGGTATTAGAGTGATGCTAGCCTCATAGAATTGAGTTTGGAAGTATTCCCTCTTCTACTCTTTGGAAAACTTTAATGAGGATGGGTATTAGGTCTTCACTAAATGTTTGATAAAATTCAGCAGTGAAGCCATCTGATCCAAGGATTTGTTCTTAGGTAGGTTTTTGATTACCAGTTCAATTTCATTGCTGGTAATTGGTCTGTTGAGATTTTCTGTTTCTTTCTGGGTCAGCCTTGGAAGGTTGTATTTTTCTAGAAAGATGTCCATTTCTTCTAGGTTATCCAGTTTGTTAGCATACAATTTTTCATAGTATTCTCTCATAATTCTTTGTATTTCTGTGGTATCCGTAGTGATTTTTCCTTTCTCATTTCTGATTCTGTTTATGTGAGTAGACTCTCTTTTTTTCTTGATAAGTCTGGCTAGGGGTTTATCTATTTTGTTTATTTTCTTGAAGAACCAGCTCTTTCATTGATTCTTTCTATTGTTTTATTCTTCTCGATTTTATTTATTTCTGCTCTAATGTTTATTATGTCTCTTCTTCTACTGACTTTGGGCCTCATTTGTTCTTCCTTTTCTAGTTTGATTAATTGTGAGTTTATGGACTGTTCATTTGGGATTGTTCTTCTTTCCTGAGGTAGGCCTGTATTGCAATATATTTCCCTCTTAGCACGGCCTTTGCTGCATCCCACAGATTTTGCAGTGTTGAATTATTGTTGTCATTTGTCTCCATATATTGCTTGATCCATGTTTTTATTTGGTCATTGATTTATTGGTTAATTAGAAGCATGTTATTAAGCCTACATGTGTTTGTGGGCTTTTTCATTTACTTTGAGTAATTTATTTCTAGTTTCATACCTTTGTGGTCTGAGACGCTGGTTGGTACAATTTCAATCTTTTTGAATTTACCGAGGCTCTTTTTGTGGCCTAGTATATGATCTATTCTTGAAAATGTTCTATGGGCACTTGAGAAGAATGTGTATCCTGTTGCTTTTGGATGGAGTATTCTGTAGATGTCCGTTAGGTCCATCTCTTCTAATACGTTGTTCCGTGCCTCTGTCTTTTTATTTATTTTCTGTCTGGTTGATCTGTTCTTTGGAGTGAGTGGTGTGTTGAAGTCTCCCAAAATGAATGCATTGCATTCTATTTCCCCCTTTAATTCTGTTAGTATTTGTTTTACAAATGTAGGTGATCCTGTGTTGGGTGCATAGATGTTTATAATAGTTATATCCTCCTGTTGGACCGACCCCTTTATCATTATGTAATGTGCTTCTTTGTCTCTTGTGACTTTCTTTGTTTTGAAGTCTATTTTGTCTGATACAAGTACTGCAACTCATGCTTTTTTCTCCCTATTAGTTGCATGAAATATCTTTTTCCATCCCTTTACTTTCAGTCTGTGTATATCTTTGGGTTTGAAGTGAGTCTCTTGTAGGCAGCATATAGATGGGTCTTGTTTTTTTATCCATTCAGTGACTCTACATCTTTTGATTGGTGCATTCAGACCATTTACATTTAGGGTGATTATCGATAAGTATGTATATATTGCCATTGCAGGGTTTAGGTCTGTGTTTACCAAACATTCAAGGGTAATTCCCTTACTATCTAACAGTCTAATATAACTCACTTCATATGCTATTACAAACAAAACCTAGAGATTCTTTTTTTTCCTCCTTTTTCTTCCTCCTCCATTCTTTTGTATGTTATGAATCATATTCTGTACTGTTTGTCTATCCCTTGGGTGACGTCTATTTCAACTTAGGAATACTTCCATCTATAGGAGTCTCTCCAAAATGCACTGTAGAGGTGGTTTGTGGGAGGTAAATTCTCTCAGCTTTTGCTTATCTGAAAATTGTTGAATCCCTCCTTCAAATTTAAATGATAACCTTTCCAGGTAGAGTATTCTTGGTTAGAGGCCCTTCTGCTTCATTGCATTAAATATATCAGGCAACTTCCTTCTGGCCTGTAAGGTTTCTGTTGAGAAATCTGATGATAGCCTGATGGGTTTTCCTTTGTATGTGATGTTTTTTCTCTCTATAGCTGCTTTTAAAAGTCTGTCCTTATCCTTGATCTTTGCCATTTTAATTATTATATGTCTTGATGTTGTCTTCCTTGGGTCCCTTGTGTTGGGAGATCTGTGTGTATCTCCATGGTTGAGAGACTATCTCCTTCCCCAGATTGGGCATGTTTTCAGCAATTCCCTCTTCAGTGACACTTTCTATCCCTTTTTCTCTCTCTTCTTCTTCTGGTACCCCTATTATGCGAATATTGTTTCGTTTGGATTGGTCACACAGTTCTCTCAATATTCTTTCATTCTTAGAGATTCTTTTTTCTCTCAGTGCCTCAGCTTCTTTGTATTCCTCTTCTCTAATTTCTATTCCATTTACTGTCTCTTCTACTACATCTAATCTGCTTTTAAATCCCTCTATTGTATGTTTCATTTCAGATATTGAATTTCTTAATGATTGACTCTCTGTCTTAAATTCGTTCCTGAGTTCTTGAATATTTTTCTGTACCTCCATAAGCAAGTTTATGATTTTTATTTTGAACTCTCTTTCAGGAAGATTGGTGAGTTCAGTTTCATTTGGCCCTCTTTTTTGGGTTTGTGAGATTTTGGTCTGAATCGTGTTCTTTTGACGTTTCATATTTCTGTGTGGTGCCCTGTGTTGCCCAGAAGCTCCAGTCTCTGGATCTGCTCAGCCCTTAGTGTGAGTTTGGGGGGCGTAGGGGAGCAGAGCTGGTGCCTGGCATGAGGAAAGATGTGTTTCCTGACTCCTGTCTGCCCTGCCTGTCTCCAGTATCACAGCCTGTGGGCCAAGCACACAGGTGTAAGTAAGCCTCTGTGCTTTGCGTCTCTAGCTGTTGTAGGCGGGGCCTCCCTCTGGCTGGTCTGGCGCATGCGCAGTGGCTGCTGGTTTGCGAGCAGGTGCTGTCAGGCCAGGAGGAAGGCTCAACAGGCTGCGTATCACAGTGGGGGGCCTCGGAGCTGAGTAGCCAGCCAGGGAATGGAGTGCCTGAAGCTCCCCAAAGTCCCAATCTGCTGGGCAGAGTGTGCCCAGACAACGTTGTCCCCCTATCCCTTCTCCCGTGCAGCAAGCTCCGTGCAAACCCCGCCCCTTCAGCAGCCCTCTCGCTGCTAGGAAGCCTTTCAGACCGCCTGCCTTTCTCTTGTCTCAGAGCCACTGGGTGTGGATCCTGTCCTCAAAAAAACAGCCAGAATCTGTCTCTCAGGCACTCCGCCTGTCCCAGCTCCCTATCCTCCGGAGCACCACACAGTGTAGGTTTCTGCTCACAAATAAAATGAAAACGAAGTGAAATGTAAGGAGAAAGTGTGCTCTGTATCTTGATCTCTGTTAAAAAGAACCAGCCAGCAAGACCAAAGCCAGGAGGAGGCATGGTTCCTGGGATGCAAGGACAGTAAGGAGCTCCAGGGTAGGCCGGAGAAGGAAAAAGATGAACAACTATTTAAGCAGGTTAGGAATTGGATAGAATTGGGGTGGGGGGTGGTTGGAAAATGCAATTACAGTGCAGGAATTATAATTGTAGCATCTGCAAATTAAATATATATATATATACTGTCAGGCTCTTCATTTTTAGAGGCAACGCAACCTGTGTTCATGCATTTCCCATTTCGTTCAGACTCAGTTTGGGTATGTCCTGGGCAGTCACGTTTCCCTTTTCTAATTATATGTGAACTTGAAGTAGAGCAGTCGCAACGGCAGGAACTCTGGGAGCCTTTCTCTTCCCTTGTTACCATCTTGCTGTCAAGTGTTTCCATCGGAGGAATCACAGTCTAATTATCTCCTCAAATTATTTTTTGAGGGAAAAAAATGTTGAACTTCATTGACTGCCATGACACTTACTACTGTTTCCTGAGTCTCCTCCTATGAATTAATCTTCTTAAATGGGCCATTCCTCATTTTTGGGAGGGTCAACAAATTTGATCACATCTATGAATTCACAAAACACACCCATGCATCTAAGTATACATATTTATACACACCATTTTATTGTGCACTGCCTAGTGAACTGCATCCTCAGCTGCTAAAGGTATGTCGGTTCCTTTTCCTTTGCTCACATCCTTAATGTTGAGGGACTCAGGGAGTTGTGATTGTCTCTTTTTATTCTAGGCCCTCTTCCCATGTGCCTTTATTTATCCCCAATGCTTTCCACTCTCTTCTCTGATATAGACATCCAGATGTACATTTCCAGTCCCCACATCTTCTCTAAGCATAGAGCCCTTTGTCCACTGCTGGGCAAACATTCCCACCTGGCTGGGCCAGTGTGCAGCCTAATGGAAGGTAGCCTGTTTTGTTCCGCCTTGTCTAGTGATATCCCCATCCCCAGACAGTGACCCAAGCTGGAAACCTGGACATCGTCCATGAATCTCTTTGCTAAGCCCCAGTGCCCAAGCAATATTCAACTACTTTTGGTTCTAACCCGGAGATCTCTCCATCTCCTTCTTCCCCGTCTCTTCTCTGGCCATTGCCCGCGTTCAGGCTGTTCTCCTGTCTCCCGAATTACTGCATTTGCAGCCCCTGACTAATCTTTCTGACTTCAGTCTGACCCTGCCTCCAGTGCTCTCTCCTCAGCGCTGCTGGTATTGTCTCTAAAATGCAAATCCAATCATGTGTCTTCCCTGCCTAAAACCCTTAGTGGTGTCCTGTAACTTTTTGATGAAGGCAAGCTCTTCATCTCCATAGTCAAGGCCGTTCACAGTCTTGCCCCTCCTGGCCTCCCAGGCCCACCACTCCCTCTTCCCCTCTTCCCACCCTGCTCTCCAGGTCTGCCGCGCTTCTGAGCTTCATCAGCATATGAGTGTTTGTAGACTCTGAACAGGTTGTGAGCTCTTTCACACCTTTGGGCTTTTACATACTCTGTTCTCTTGCCCAGAATTCCAGCCTCCTTTATACTTATCCATTTTACAATTTATTTTTTTCATTTCCAAGGCTGCTTTGCCTTTCTCAGATGGAGTCGTATGCCTCTCATCTCTGCTGCCTTCCATCTTGCACAGAGTCTCACAATTTCACTTGCACTGCATCCTTATTTCCTTATTCAACATCTACCTTACAAGACTGACGTCCTCTTGGAGGCAGAGACTGTGTCCACACAACCTCTCTCCTCCCCTGGACCTTGTATAGTGCTGGCATTTAGGAGGCCTGTAGGCAATATGAAACCAAAGTGGACATCAGCCCTGTAAGGTAAATGCTCCGTGGATGTCCCCTATATAATGTTGGCATTCTGCTCACTCTTTCGGTTACCCTCTATTAAGAGCAGACCCAGTTTCTCTGTAAGCTATCACTGTTGGTATAGGAACAAATAGCAGAATAATGGACTAGTTCATACACTCCAATCAGCTACTGTGTGTGCTGCTGACAGGTCAACCCGCCCCTTTTTGTTTCATTTTACAGGTGTTCTCACGGCAAATATTATGCAGTTGAGGAAAAATCACTTCAAATAGCTGGGGAGATGGCCTGGTAATTTTAGGGAAGGATTTATTACTTGAACTATACAAAACTACTGTGAAATGTCAGCAAATAGCGGGGCCTCAGGGAGCAGTCATTACTTTCATTCTATAGTTGCGGAGGATATCAGACAAAAGCAATTAAAGTTTTGGATATGACTATAATATAAATAAGAAGCTGGGTTTGCTAAAATCAGCCAAGCAATTTTCTGTCCTCAAAAACTAACAGGGGGTGATACCATATTTTGGAATCTGAGCCAATGACTCTTGGCCTATCTGCTTGAGAAAATTCCCCTGTAGAGCACACCACTGAAGTGAACCAACCTTTTAATCATCCCTGTAACCCCATTTCTGGAGAGGCTTTTAAAGAACACGCTAGGGCCACGTTCATATAAAAATGTTGCTGTCTGTGTTGAATCTCTCCTGCCTCCCCACCCGTACCACTTGTTGTCTGTAGGCACTAAGTATGCTGGAGGCCGGGCAGCTCCCTTTTCTAATATTTCACATATACAATATCCTTTTGAATTTAATAATGAGATTTTCCTCTTCTGTCACACTGGTAGGAAATGAAAGCAGAGCTAGGCTTCCCGTGAGTGGGGGACAGGACTCTTCATCAATGTCTTCCAGGCAGTTTAAGTTATTTATTTTAGAAGACTTTCTTTTTTTCTAAATGAAATGAAAAAGGCAGGGAGGAAAGCTAAATATTTTATAGCCTTAGTGGTTGGACACAGAGATGCTATGAGCTCTTAATAATTTCTGCCCACACATGAAAGGATTCTATTCAGAGAGCCCATGAAGGCGTTACTGAACTGTTGATATACTGTGAGGGCTCTCTCTTCTGGACTCTGGAAGCTTCTATATTTGTAAGAGGAAAATTGTAATGAGAATGAAACATCTCTTATATCCTGACTCATCCACTCCTATCCCGTTAACTCCTTTTTCCAAGGCTCGTCTTGTCAATTAGCTGCCAAAATCTCTGCCTGCAACAGAAACCCTGCATTTCTTCCTCCCCTGGAGAATCTCAGTTAAACCAAGAAAAGAGAGCAGAACAAGACACAGGTGTGCAGGCAGAGGGGACCCTGAAACCTGCACTCGCAGAGACAGTGCTCACAGTTTTAACTGCCTGTCACTCAAATAAATCAGCTTTCCCAACATGTTCACTGACATTTCTTCCCTGTTTCTTTGCCTTTCCCTTGCTACTCATTGTCCGTCAGTTAACTCCTGAGCTACCATCATTGTTTCTTAGTTAACTACCATCCAGGCTATTTCAGGGTTCATCCAGAGAAGGTTGTTTATCTGTCCCTTTTTCTCAGGCATCCCTGAATTTATTTTTTTATGTCCCAGCTTCTCCCTCCTTCCTTGTGACATGCTGAGGTCCCAAGTCCCAAGTCTCAAGAAAGACGAGTGTGTTCCTTATGACAGGCCTTTGCCTCACATGGGATCTCCGATCCTGTTTCTTCTTTGGGTAAGTTCTGAGTATTTTTCTGTAGGACCTCCTGATGTTCATTATTAGATCAGAGTAATTTTGTGCTTACACATTACCAATTTTGCTTGCTTGCCAGAGATTGCGGATTTCATGTTTTTAGGTGCTGAAGAGTTTTGCATCACTAAGTATTTTGCGGCTTTGTTCTGAGACACAGTTACATTATTTGGATGCAATTGGGTCTTGTAGAAGCTGGCATTTAAGGTCTGTTAGGCTGGTCTAGACTAGCCTGAGGCCGGGCTCTTTCGGCATCACTACTGAGTAGTACCTCTTTGAAGACTCCACGTGGGGCCTGTGTCTCAGAGGTCTTTCCACTCTGGCTGGGGGACACACGACCTATTTCCCACCCCATGGAAACGCCAGGAGTTGTTCTGCATCCTCCTTTTGAGCAGCTGTTTCCTGGCTTCTGAGGTTTCCTCACACACCTACGCGGATCGGTACTCAGCCAAGGGCTCCAGGGCAACTCCGCCCATCGCCGGGGCTAGGTTACTCCAGGATTCTGGTCACCTGGCCTTCCTGAACTTTGAACCCTGTCCCTCAACTCAGGGAGACCACGGGCTCTGTTTGGGGGTCCCATCCCGAGCTGTCGTCTAGAAACTCCGAAGCTGAGCGGCTTCGCTGTTCTCCTTGCCTCATGTTCCCGTCTTCCTGGGGTCACTGCCCTGGGCGGCTCCTGGCCTGCATCTGAAACCACTGCTTCACATGCATCGTTTGTTTTCGTAGTTGTTTAGGGCGTGAGGGTAAATCCGGTCCTGATGACTTCATCACGGCCTGTAGTGGAACTTATTGAAAAATTTAACGGAAATTTTAAGTGGAACGTTTCAGACCAGGTCTTGCAGCTGTCAGAGCACAGCCTTATGGACAAGAATCCCAGACCTGTGGTCAGGCTGCCTGCGTCCAAGCCTGACGCTTGCTGGTGGCCCAGGGCAGAGTCTGTAATCTCCCTCTGCTTCCTGTCCCTCTTCTGAGAAAGGAGATAATAAAGGTGCCACATGCCCTAAAAGTAACAGTAAGGACAAGAAACTGAAAATGTTTTCAGTAACGGCAGCTCTACTGGAATAAGCATGTGACCCTCTCAGATCTTTGAAAGCTAATGATTATTTGGATACATAAATTCTGGAAAATGTGTTACTAAATCACTTGTATTATTTCTTGAGTCAAATCTGCATGTACTTGTTGAGAAAATCAATCTTTAAAAGACAGGCTATTTTCTCACTGTGGATGGCCACAAAAACCAGTCATTTTGAATTATAGTAATTGGATAAAGATGATTAAGTCTTTGCTTTAAAAAAATACCAGTAAGGTAACCCACTACTATGAAACCTGTCACCCTGGGAGATAATGTACATGAACGTGGGAATTTTAATATTTAGTTTTTGTTTTGTGACAGTCAAGTCCATAATCTCAGCAGTGTGCAATGATAGTCTTTATTTCCACGACCATGGGTCGTTGGCTTGTCTGTGGGTCGGCTGATCTAGGCTGGGCCTGGCTGGGCCAAGCTGTACCGTATGCTTCCAATCATGTTCAGGTCTGTTCTTTGTTTTCCTTTAGAGGCCCACAGTGAAGGGGCCGTGGCCACCTGGGATATGCTCTTCTCTGATGGATCACAGGAGGTCGTGAGAACAAGCCAAACCATACAAGCATATCGAAAGGCTCTGCTCTTCCCTTGTCTGCTGGCCAACACAAGCCACATGGTCAAGCTCAGCACCAGTGGGCTGTGGAAGTGAACTCTGTCCATGGTGGGGAGGGACTAGGAAGCTACATGGCGAAGGGTATGGATGTATAATCTACACGGAGGTAGTAAAGACTGGGGACTAGTGATCCCATCCAACATGGTAATGTTTATGCAGACTAAGAAGTATTTCTTTAAGATGGTATGCTTTGATCAGTTTAGTGTTTAAGGTCATGGGGAAAGCACTTGATGTAGATTTTCAAGGGTTGGATGTGGCTGAGACAATGCTATGTGTTCATCAAACCTATTTCTTTTTCCTCCTGGGCATTTAGATAAACTGTATTTCCCAGTCTCCCATGCAGTTAGGTGGGACTCCATGACTAAGCTCTGGCAAACGGAATGTGGGCAGGAGTGATGGATACTCCTTGCAAGTCTTCCTGGCCCCTGAACCTCCTACAAGACCCTTGAACTCTCCCTTCTCCCCCCTCTTTTGGCTAGAAGCCAAGGGTTCTAAGGTAAGACTCCCAGGCTCTAGGAGAAAGTGGTGGAATCAGAGGAAGCAGCCTGTGTCCCTGAAGCAGCAAATAGAAGGTTTCTCATTAGACAACTAAATGGTCGGTGACATGAGAAATAAATAAACCTTATAGGCCACCGAGATTTGGGGACTGTTTGTTATAGTGATTAATCAAGTCTATTGAAGATCATGAGGTTTTGAGCTTGATTGGAATGCCTTTGGTTCTTAAATCTTTTAGGCTGATGGTAGGGACAGGGTCTTGAATATCTTAATATTTATACACCAGCACATATTAGGTTTAAGAAATATCAATTGCATTTTGTCTCATCAAAGCAATCTTTATCATCAACAGATTAATGGGAGAAAGTGTTTGTTGTATTTCTGCCCTCATCAAACTTCAGAGTAACAACTGCAGCACCATTTCTCCCAGATAATGAACATGAATCTGAAAAATTTCCAATTCAGCTTTAGTTTTCCTTATGAAGGTTTCACATGAAAAACATTGTGGTTACTACATTCACCCATATTATCAAGTCCCCCCCCCCATACCTCATTGCAGTCACTGTCCTTCAGTATAGTAAGATGCCACAGAGTCACTATTTGCCTTCTCTGAGCTACATTGTCTTTCCTGTGACCCCCCCCACATGATGTATGTCAATCATAATACCCCTCAGTCCCCTTCTCCCTCCCTCCCACCCCCCCCACCTTCTCCCACCCCTCCCCTTTGGTAACTGTTGTTATACTCCACAAATGAGGGCAATCATTTGGTACTTGTCTTTGTCTGCCTGGCTTATTTCACTGAGCATAACATCCTCCAGCTTCATCCACAGAATCATTGTATCTTTGTTAAAGTCTTTAGTTTAGCTTTTTATGTGCCACAGATTTTAGGAATCAATGCCTTTGGCAGTTTTTGAGTTCTTTTTG
This sequence comes from Smutsia gigantea, assembly GCA_032199065.1. Classification (NCBI taxonomy): domain Eukaryota; kingdom Metazoa; phylum Chordata; class Mammalia; order Pholidota; family Manidae; genus Smutsia; species Smutsia gigantea. The sequence continues at coordinate 190,631 of JAVSCE010021567.1, forward strand.
GGATGACAGATGAAATGAGCCAACATTTTCAGGTTCATTTTTGGTCACTTTTAAAGATTCATTTGCAACTACTGGAATGGGGTCACTTTGCCCACTGATGCAACACTGTGCCAGAACTGGCTGTAGATCAACTTATGAAACGGACTTTGTCCTTGCTTTCCTGATTCCTATGTCCTCCCTCTCCAACCATCCCATATTTTTGGGCCAATAACCTTTGAGGCCTTTAGGGGCCAAGAGTCTTTCTCCTCTCAGAGGCAAATTCTTGTTCTTAAAGTCTCCAAAGTCTGCAAGCCACGAAAACTCCTATAGAATGGGACTAAATGGGTAGATGTTCAGTTATTATGGAAGGATGTGAAATGATTCTGTGCATGTGTACGATGCATGTATGGTGTGTATGCTGGCTGGTGAGGGATTTTTGGGTGGGGACAAAGTGCCCATTCCAGGGATTCTTGGACAACACAGCACTAAGTCAGCAGGGCCCTTCGTGGAGTGGCAATAGTCGTCTCTGCCACCCTGCACACGATCACCGGCCTTGTCCTTGAAAATCAAGAGCTTGTTCTGTCTCTCTCTGCCTGTTCTCTGCTCACTATAGGACTACAACACTGGGGTGGGGAACTCCTCGTGTCACTGGATGTTTGGGGTAGCTGCCTCCAGCTAAGTGGCTGTTTAGTTCCAAAGAACTGATGCTGAGTTTTGGGAAGGTACCAAGAGGTAGCTTTCATTCCTCAGAGTTGAACAAGAGGCCTGAGGGTTGGTTTAGGATGTCAGTGAGGTAAAGACACCTTGCTTAGGTTTGTTTGTTTGTTTTTTAATTATAGAACTTTTAAACAAAAGTAAACATAATAATTTTGCATAGTGAATGCAAAACTATATTAATATTATAAATGAATAGCATAATTTAAAGAAAAAATTCCCATGATTTACAACTGGTGTCTTCCTCATCATTTTTTTTTCTTGTTTTGTTCATTATTTTCTCAGTCTTTGTTTTCTTTTCACTCAGATATTCTGAATCTTTCCTCTCAGAGATGATCCCCTGGACTTCTATATGGCTTTGCTCTCTGGCTTGTGCATAGGCTGCTGTAGGACAAACAGAATCTCTACTGTTTTGCCTCTTTTCTCGGAACCTTAGGCTCCATGCTGTCATTCTTCATTCCTGGTCATTCCCACTCCTTGCTCTCTCCCCACATGGTCCCTCTGCACATAATCCTGACAATCTGGCTGCTACTATTATGAAGATAATTCCAGATTTAGGACTTTTGTAATTAAGAAAAATAGATCAGTTAAATGTCTCAGTGTAGGTCTTGTTTTAAGGTTCTGACTTGGCCCATTTTTGCAACTCTGGTTTAAACATTCTTCATTAGTTCCTGTGATGGAAAACACTGGAAGCTCCTACTGTGCGCTCTTGCCACTGTCACTCCAAAGAAGCTTTCTCTGATGGAAAGACTTTATCCAGTGTCTAATCAGTGACAAAGTACTTGCCATCAAGGAAGAGACCTGGAATTGGCAAATTCCTACTTTCTACATGATGACTAGCAAAGAAGAGGAGAAGGACCTATTCTTATGGAGCTTTATCTACAGCAGTTTCTCACTCAGCTACTCTGAGGTAGTCCCCTGCAGAGGCTAGAAGCCAAGTACACCTACAGAGAGAGAATATTTCTCCGGTGGCTTTCCTCTTTAGGATGTATTTATTTCTCACAATGCCCAATAGCTGAGTATGGAAGTAATATTTGGTTGAAGCCAAATGAACTTCTGGGATCCAAACATAATTCTGGAATTTTCTGATAAATGTAATTACTATTAATATTTTATACCAAACATTTCAGTACTGAAAATTAAAATCTTTGACATTAACATGTAGGATAGTCATTTTTCTGCTGCTTGGTTCCTCCTGCAAAAATATATATATATTTTTGGAGTGAGTGCTAAATAGACACTCATATCCAGGTGTAGCTGGTAGAAGAAAAGAAATGATTTTGTAATCTCATTTTTCTCTAATGCTTTCTTTTCTTTCCTTTTTTTCCCATGCTTTTTTAAAAAATTGAATATACTTTTAAAAATTTGCTATTATTAATATACAATTACATGAGCAATATTATGGTTACTAGACTCCCCCTATTATCAAGTCTTTCCCATGCTTTTTATATTCTTTATGATGTCTGGACAGAAGGATGTCATGGATGTTGTCATACGTGATTTTGCAAGTTTTCCTTATGAAAATCTAGAGTAACAGTTATCATTAGGTCATAACTTAGTTCATTCTTGCAAGATGTAAAGAATTCTAAAAAGCACTTTCTGTTTAAAGACTCAGGGTCCAAATGGCATTTTTAAAAGTATAAATTAAATATATTAAAATTTATGATCCATATTATACATGTTTATATACCAGATTATATCTTATGCACATTCTTCAGTCATCATTATTATTTAAGTTTTATGAATATTTGTTGGCTCATGAAAGATAGAATATTATTGCTAAATTATTTAGTTAACACACTTTCTTGATATTTACATCTATAAATCATTTGTCATGATTTTGATGTTTGAACATTTTAAATTATTTTTATCCATAAATTAACAGCATACTCATTATTAATTGTAGAGTTTTATTTTTATAGTTATATTAATTTTTGAGTCAACTAGATAGAATAATTTCAACATATAAAGCTAGTAAGAGATTTTCACTTTACATCTAAAAGCCTTATCTACATTTGAAAGTAAGTATACAGACAATAGTGATAAATCAGCATGACAAGCCTTGTAGCTAATACTGATGTTGTCATGATGACTAGATATATTAACCAATATCATCTTGTGATCACTGACATCGCACAAATTCAGGGATAACTGAAATGATGCTCAAGTGGGCATTTGGCCCATCAACCTTACAAAGCTGGAAGCCAAAACTGAGGCCAAAAGCAGATTTTTGGTCAAATATCAAGGATGATTGGTATATCTTTGTACAGATTACAAATCATGTATCTGAATCAGGTAGTTCAGCATGAAATACTCTGATTACATTTGTTAAGTCAGCCAGAAATAATTTTCACTTTCTCTGGCATAAAGAGATAGAACAATTTATCCCCTAAAGGAACTCTAGCAATAGTTTCTGGGTGAGGCATTGCATTAATTTAAATGCAAGGGTCAAGTGTAAAGGTTAAGTGCTCTTACCTGATTCCTTTGACAATGAGGCATAATTACACGCAAAGTGATTTTTAAAAACTGATATTATCTCTTCCACAACATAAAAGTTAAAGCAATTTTGAGTCAGAAAACTTAATATGACTTTAAGATCAGAGTTACTACAGTTTAATACATGGTCTCCTTGTTAGTCAGAAAATTGCCCTGAAGAATACAAATATTTACTTTACTAAAAAGTCCTACTGTTACAAAGTCTAAAGTTATTTATTGAAATGTGATATAATTAAGATTCTTCTACTGTTATAATTAGCATGTAGGCATAAATGACAAAAGGAACGATGACAAAAGTAAATTGATTTTAATTTTGGCTTTTTAAATACAGCATTTCGATAGTACTATAGGTATTCTGCATTACATAATAAAATAAGTTAAAAATAAACATTTAGCTTGTGACAGAGTTTTGGTAGGTTTTTTAACAAATATCAAATTGGTAAATCTGACTAGGATCAGTGGGTCAAATGATCTTTGAAACTGCTGTTTTATTATCTAAAGGTCCATGGAATGGCACCTCCCTTTACCATTTACCAGTTGATAATAAAACTGGCTATTTAAGGGCAACATATGGGTAATTAAAGGGGAATTAATCCCATGGAAACAAATTGTGATCAAAGTTACGACGTCACAAAATAATTAATGGGAATTGTTCAGATTTTTAACGGTTGTAGTGGTGGGATCATAAATGAATACAACTATGGTCTTCAAGTTATTTTGGCATAAAGACGCTGCCTTGAATAAAAATAGTGCAAGAGCATTATATTAATAGAATCTGATTTATTTTTAGCTATGAATCTAGAAAATGGAAAAAACTGAATGCCTAATAATAGGGTGTGGCAGCTCCTCATCAAAAGATATCCTCATTTGTAGTATAGAACTGACCCTAGGAAATGGTTGTTCATCCAGGGACTACATTTTCCAGCCTCTCTTGTGTCCATATATTTCTACTTGACAAGCTCTTGCCAATGGGATATGAGTAGACCTGATGTGTGTTACTTCCTGGCCAGGACTGATGATATGGCTGTGACTTCTCCACACTCTGTTTACCTCTTTCTGTTGGCTGGGTGCAGAGGACTTTAAGGCATCTGATCCAAGAGCTAGTCTACAGCTGGTCAGCAACCTCTGTTGCCTGGTGGAAAAAGGTGAGCTAGGTCTATCATGTTCTTAACTCTTTGGAATCTAAATGGAAAATACAGAAAGAATTGGTCATTGACACTAAAAGCAGAAGTTTCAAGAAAAAAGTGATTGTTAATACCAGGTGGGTTGGTATCTGAGCCTCTGAGTCTAAGATAGGGGTCCATGTGAGTTAGCTGAGAATGTTCCCAGAGCCCGATGCTGTCTTGGAAAAAGACCTGGCTGAAATTAGAGAGGGGAGTGAGGGACAGAGAGAACAAGGCACTATGGTAGAAGGCCATCCAAGACAAGTGGTCATACCCAGTGGAGTTTTTACATGTAGAAGTAGTGCAGGACCTATGGAGGCTTAGGCAGGGGATCAATGTGATCTGGTCTGTGCTTCAGAAAAGTCACCGGGGCTTCTGGGTAGTGGGTGGAGAGGAAGAGAGTGAAGCTGGGAAGACCAGTTAAGACAGACATCCAGGTGGCAGAGTGTGATGGCTTGAATTTAGGTTGTGGCAAGGGAGTTGGTGAGATCTGTTTGGATTTGGGCCATTTGGGGGCTAGAGCTGAAAGGGGCATGGAGTATGAGAGAGGAGAAATCAAGGATGCCTCCTGGTTTTTGGCCTAATCAACTGGGTGAATGTTGGTGCCATTTATTAGAGCGTAAGCTCTCCTTGTTTTGTACATCGAGTACCTAGAACATGCCTGGGAAGTGATAGGTGCTCAGTAAAAACTCAATTAATAAATGAATGGGGAAGGTTTGGTAGTGGGAATATGCGTATAGATATATCTTTATCTATGTCCATTTCTTTGCCCATATCTGTGTCTTTATCTGATTTGAATCTAGATCTAGGTCTGTGTCTGTATTTTGATGGAGGAAGAGTCAGTTTTTCTGTTTTATCCATGGCAAGTTTTAAGTATCTATTAGGCATCCAAAGGGGTATGTTGTGTAGGCAGTTGATTATATGAGCCTGGAGCTCAGAAGAGGATCATTAGCATATAAATGACATCTGATCCGTGTAACTAAATGAGAAACTGGGTCTAGATAAGTGGCCTGCAAACTGAGCCCTGGCACCCTCCACCATTTGTAGGTCCAGCAAAAGAGATGAGAAAGAGTGGGTAATGAATGAGAGGAATACCAGACCAGAGAAGTGTAGAGAAGGGGTGTTAATTCTGTTGACTCTTACTGAGAAGTAAGCTCAGTTGAATACATGGACTTCAACATTGATTTGACAAGATGAAACCATCTGCGTAGTTGTTGATGGAAGCTGTGTCACTGGGCTGATGGAGCTGGAAGCCGTATCTCTTGATTGGAGTGGACTGAGGAGACAATGGGAGGTTTAGGAAGAGAAACTTGGTTGGAGGAGCTTTGTTTAGAATACACTAGAGAAGTGGGATGGTAGTGGGAGGAGTACATGGGATCAAGTGAGAGGGTTCTTAATTAACTTTTATTTTTTACTTATTTAAAGAGAGAGATATTACATCACTGTGAATGACCCCAAAAGGAGAAATTGATTATACCAAAAAGAGCTGGAATAATTGAAGAACTGTCTTCAAGCAGCTGGAGGGGATGGGGCTTATGTGCTTAGAGAAGAGGGTGGATTGAGGGGCAGGGACACTTCTGCAGCAGGGGGGCTTGTCAAACACATGGGCTCAGTTGTAGAAAGACAGGTGGAGATGATGAGCAGGTGTGGTTAGGGAAATGTTGGAGATTGAAAGAAAGATGAGAATAGATAAGAGGATCTTAGAAAGTGGAAGAGTGAATTACTAGGAAAATGCTGTAGAATATTCTAGCAGTTTCAAGCCTATTTGAGATTCGTGGTAAAAAATCTGAAGTGAGTCCTCTCAGCATGATTGTTTGAATCTCCAGCAATATCTGGCTGTTCAAGTTTAGGCAGATCACAGATTCAAAATACTCCAACCAACAGTGTAGAGGGAGCCCCCAGTGCACTGCCAGGCTGGTTATCATTGGCTTAGGATCTGGGTTGCCATGACATCTGATGATGGATGGGCAGACAGGACCATTGCTAAGTTGGTGACCACTTAGCACAGAGGTCACCAAGCCCCATGATAGGCCAATGATGTAAATGAAGTGGTTTGCGTTAAGACAAGAGGGAGTGTTGTAAACTGGAGAGTACATGATCTCTCCAAGGACCCACTGCTACTTACTGTAGCCCATCATTGCTGCTTGAGTTTGTGGGGCCAGCTGATCAGATCTTGATATTCAAGAGAAGCTGAAAATATGTTGTGTTTGAAATGTCCTTATATAAACCATCTGCATGCCAAAAAGCCCCCCAAAACAAACAAACAAAAAGCCCAAAACAATCAATAGGCCATCAGTTTGCAATCTCTGCCATTGTGTAATGTCTAAGTTCTCTATAGTTTAATTGTAATCATACATTACATCTTTTAAAGGTGTTATAAAGTGCTTTCACATACGTGGCTTCCTTTAACCCTTAAGAAAAGCTAATTTGGTAAATATTATCATCTTCATTTAAAATATAAGAGAACCAAGGCTGAGCAACTCATGCTCTTAGGTCTTTCTCAGAGCTTCTGTGTGCTGAAATTCTGTCTTTACGTTCATTTCTACCTCTTTTTGTCTCTTGTGCTCAGCTGAACTACCCATGTGTCCTTGAACTTGACACTGTCTTCTTGCTATGCTACCCTTGGCTATGGACTCCTCAGCTTTGAATCCTTTCCTCTTTACTCAGTTTCCCTACTTTTGTTTTTTAACCTCTTCTCTACTTTCTACCCAGACTTTAAGGCCAAGTTTAAATGCCTCCCCCATGCAAATATCCTCAGCTGGTTTTGTACTCCTTTCTCTGTTAGGAATTCATAGATCATATTTGGCTGGGGTTTTAGACGCACATGTGTGGCTCCCTAACTAAACCTTTGAGGACAGACAGCAAGTGTTATTTCTCTTTACAGCACCCTGTGGCATCCTCACAAGTCTCTACACAGAATAAACATTCAGTAATATTTGTTGAATTAATTTTTTGCAACTACTTTCAATGGCAGGACAAAAGTTATACACTCATTGTACGGTCCACAATGCAAGTAAAGCCTTCAGTTAAATTTAATTACTCCCCTGAATCAGCATAATAAGGAAGCACATTTCCATCCACAGCAAAGGTAAAGGCTCAGGGTGTGACCTGGAGGACAGGTGCAGTGGGGCCTCAGAGCTGGTACAAATCAGCCACAGATGACGGTTAGGCCACATCTCTTTCGCAAATAGCTGGCCAGTGATGGCCGCTAACACACTTTACTGTGGCTCCGTTCTGTTCTTTAAACGTAAATCAAGATTTCCAAAGAGTTTATTAACCAATTCCTTTAAGTGTATACCTTACATCACAAAGAGGCCCCAGCTGATGGAGCATTTTATTTATGCTCTTGAGAAGGTAAACAGGTAAAATGCAGTGAGACATTTTCATGCCACTAGTGAATCAGAAAAAAGAAACCACTGTCGGTCTAACAGTGAGATGAAAGGAGGTTCATCTATTGACTGGGTCTAGAGTGTGCTGCAGCATTCACTTCCATCAGCTCTGAAGGAGACTGAGCACAGAGAATGTTCAGAACTGTGTTTCCTACTTATTGCTTTCTTCTTATTTTCAAACTGCTTCTATTCATTTCTGTGTGGCTGGATATGAGACACTTTAAGCATGCTAATTGAATGCTTTTTTCCCCAACCTGTTTGATGTCTTCAAAGAGAACTAAAGATGTATTTTGCATTAATGTTATTAAGTTGGACCTGCCAGGAATCAATGAAGAAACCTGGAGAAAAGGGAGAGTTTTTGTTTTAAACAAATTCGTTTTAATTTATGTGCTTCGGATCAAGTTAAAAGTCCTTAGTACATGTATGATTAAAATAAAAACTTATGGATTTAGATGGATGAATGGAGAGGAGAGATGTTGGGCAAGTTGCAGATGTTTATTATAATCAATATGATATCCTGGGTTGAGGCAGAATTTTTGAACAAGCCAATTATTATTGATTGGCTTGTGAAGATTCATCTTTTGCTCCTGAACTGTCTTCTGTCAACACCCTTAGGTTGTTCTCAGTATCTCAGTGGGAACAAGGATATTCCTGAACAAAGGTCTCCGCCACTATTGAATTAATTGGTGGTATGAACTGCCTTTAAAATTAGCCCTCAATCATATTTTTAACATAAAGTAAATATATATAATGTAGTCTAACTTTTTGGAGAATGGATCCTTGTAATTTTGGATCAATGGATATTCAGTAAACAGGTTAATATAGAAAAATACTCTATGGCATTTAAATAAATGTTTGTATTTGTTGATCACAATCTCTTTTTAAAGAATAGCTCTTTCTGTCTCTTTTCAAAAGTAATACATGTAATTAAGTGTGGGGACTTCTGAGGTGGACAGACTGGCCTTGCGATCCCTCTCTGTCCCCACCAGCTGAAGGGGTCAGGGCAAATTACTGATCCAAGTTTTTGTCTCTTTCCAGCAGAAAGGCCCTACTAACACCTCAGAGGTCTCAATAGTGGCCTTAGGCCCCCCCCCCCCACAGGACTCATTGCACAAATAATGGCTGTATTATCATTCAGTTGTTATGTACAATACATAAGTCAGAAAAGATAACCCCACAACACTGGTATATTTTTCTGTAGCCTCTTTCTATATGTATTTGTACAAAAAATGAGATTGTGCTGTACCTGTGGCTTTTTAATTTTCATTTAACAAAATATTGGCAATAGCTTGGATGACATTATATATTAGAGGAAGGCAAAAAAAGATTTTATTCATTACACGTTTTTGTGAAATGGATTTGGGGTAATGTGTCGGAGCTTTAGAACTTCCATCCTCTTGAGCGACAAAGTAGCCTACGTGCAGGTAAGCGGTTGCCACTGCTGGCTGCGGCCAGGTCAACAGAGTCCGTTTCTTTCCATCATTGAGCAGCTCTAAGACATACAGGGGAAGGGATGATTCTTGAGAACCAAGAACATTTTTTTTTTCTGGTAGCTTGAAAGCCAATTTCTATAAATAACCAAATGCTAATGAAACCATTGGATTCTCCCTAACCCTACACACGGAGTTCAGTGGAAAAGTCTAAGCAGATATTCAAAATGAAAACGTAATGTTGCATAACACACTCCAAACCCAGGACCCCTCTTCTATGTCTGATGAGGTTCATTATCTCATTTTCCTTTAATCGATTTCTTGTGCTGGTTTTGCCTAGGGGGATGTGCATGTTTTTGTGAACTAATATAATTGCATCGGGAACTTTCTACAAGCAGAGGAAGTGAGGTTAAGCATATTGGGGTCCTTTAAAAAGGTGGGACAAGCCTGGATTGGTTTTCTACACCCTGCTTTGTGGTCCCTGCAAACTTCTTTGCCAGCTGCGTCCTTGTTACACTCTGTCTAAAGGGGCCTCTATCGGAGACTGGAAGCGGGGACTTGCCTCTTCCTGTCCGGTCAGCGACACCACTGCAGTGGTTCTTCCCGCTGGCGGTGACCGGGGGTCCTGCAGGACCAGCTTCAGTGCACCCCCTTGGAGATGACAGCTGAGCCAGGCGGCAGCCCCTCAAAAACCAGCGCCAGCCTGGGGAAGTCCCCACTTCAAGCTTTTGTGTTTTCATCCGCCCAATCTCTTCCTTCTCGCCCCCCCCCACCCCCCCCACCCCCGCTCACAGTTACATCTCCCTGTCACCTTAGTGTGGCCCCCTTCGCATGTCCAGCTCTCCAGTACCCGTTAGTTAACTATTCCTGGTGTTAAATTCTCCTCAAGAAAATATCTGGCGCATTTCTGTTTCCTGACGGGACCGTGCCTAGTAGAAGGACCAGCCCCAGGCTGTGTCACTTCATTCACTCGCCAATTCCACGGGGCTGTTAGTCTCTCCACTGCCTCTCACTGGGTGGTGGGTGGCTAGGTCAGCAATCCATTCGTTAAGAATGTAAAATAGAATTTACTCCCAACAATACTCCAGCGATTTGTATTTCTGTGAGGTTTTCTACGTGTGTAAACTTGTATTTGTATGTCATAATACAATACCTGTGGACAAAAATGCCTTAGGAACAGCAGACATTTTCCGCTGTAACTCCATGACAAAAAGTCACTTTCTAAAGGACATGGCTTGCTTGATTCATGTTTTATTTATCTATCTATAAAAAACAATTTAGAGAATTTCTTGCTTCATTTTCATCTGGAAAACAATAAACTAGCCTAAAAAATAAGTTGCCTCACGTTATTTAAATAGAACATCAGATTAGCATCTTCTATCAAAACTTGTCTAAAAATGCTAAACTGGCTCCTTCCAAATGATCAGTTCATTTCACCTAGGAAACAGCTCTCCGCGAGTACGAAATTGTTGGACAGAAACAAAGCTTCTAATTACTCGTGGAAGAAACTCTGAAGAGCTAACATCATGAATTAGATGGGAACTCTTTATCTTCCATCTGCTGTAGGAAAAATAACGTACTTTTCCCCTCTCTTTCTCAAGCACTCTCTCTGAGTCCTTCCTCCCTCTCTCTCTTCACTGCTTGATTTGAAAGCAGACATTTAAAAAGAACCCATGGGCTAAGCACAGAGAGTTTGCTTTTCACCCAGTATCAGTGCTATTGGCCAATGCGGGTGATGGCTGTAATGACTCCTGTTCCTCTTCATCTCTCCAGGCGTTTCCAAGCTACACTCCTCTGCAGGTGTTGCATAAACTGCATTTCTTGTTACCTGGTGGCTGGGTTGGAGCTGGACCTATTATGGATCATCAGAAAGCACGGGCAGTGGTGCTGGGACGGACATTGCAGGGGGAGGAAGAGAAATGTGTGGCGGATGGGAAGGCAAGGCAGAGAGGCAGGGGCAAAAGTGAGTGTTTCCGACTCATTTCTTGGTTGGTTTCAACCATCCCCTCTTCTGGCTAATATTGATAGGCTATGCACAGCCTGAGGCTCTCCTGGGACTCTGAAGGGTCACACTGCTGTTTAGAGAAGCAAGGCTTTCAGATGAGGCGATCTCTTTCTAAGGCTTCATGACATCAAGTTTAAAAAATAAAACGTGCCTTTGAGCACTTGCCATAGGTCAGACATGTTATTATTTTCCTCTCTGAAATGAGGCTGGTAGCTCAGTATGTGTCTCCAGATTGCTGTGTTTGTTTAGTGGAGGGTCATGGACCAGAGCCTCTATCACGCCTGCCATTTTGTTTTTACGTATATGTTTCTGATAGCTTCCTTTTGTTCTGATTCAGGGGTAAGTCTATTTTTCTTACAATCATTTTCTTACAACTGCTCTTATAGGGTTGTATCGGTGTTGCTGATGGCCGAACTTCAACCTCCAATTCTGAACTTTGCCCTGGGTGCTAATCTTCAGCTCCTATGCCTTTCTGACCGTGTCCGCATGCGTGTCCCAACACGGCTTCACACTGAGCATGTGTAACACACCTGTCCATGGAGACCTTCTCTTCCTGCCATCCCTATTTCTGCTGATAGCACCATGATGTGTGGACCTCCTCACCCCCATGTCCTCATTCCCTTTGCCTCTACATACCCTCCTTACCTGTCTCCCACTCCAAATGGCAAGTCTTCAAATAACAAAGGCGGCGCTCTACCCAGAGCGGAGGTTTTCTCCCAGCAGGTGTGGAAGCCAGTCAAATTGGAGATGTTTCTCTGCATGATCTTTATATGACTTAGGTTGATAAACTTGAGAAACTCAGGCAGTGTTTTGTGTTGTGTTTTGTTTTTCCACAAACAAAATAAATTTCCTCAAAAACGGGAATCAATGTATTCCCTCAGTTCCATCCCACTGATGTGGCTTGGATGCTGGCTTTCACCATTTCTCATCTAGATTATCATGATACCCACTGTTTCCTGACCTGACATTTCAGCCATTCATTCTCTCACACTGCTGACTGAGTTCTCTAGGTGAGAATCAACTTCTCCCAAATCAGCAGATGAAGTCTGTGCTGACCTCTTCTTCCCCCAGTTACCTTTGAAATGAGTAGACATATGCAACTCAAACAAACCCATCACAGCAATGACCACAGGAAGAGAAGAAACGTCAGAAGAGAAGAAATACTGAGGAATTTCTGCAGCATGTGAGGCCATCTGCTCTGAGGTGAGATACTCACAATATAGCACAGGCAAGGGAAGAGACCCCTAGGAAAAAATGTCTGATTGTAACCAAGGAGGAATTTTCTAAAACAGATGATTATCTTTTTTTTCAATAAAAATTAAGTCACATTGCATTTGCTTGGTTTAGATGTGCTGTTTTTGAAAAAATGAGTTTGCTTGGTTTTAGAAAGTGCTGTTTTTGAAAAAACAGAGCAGAGATAATTTTGTACTGGCCATCATAACCTGGTCACATAAAATATTTTGATTCCTAGTATTATTTAAACTTTACCTCCCTAAAAGAAATCAAGCAATGGAGTTAGTAATAATCATCAAGCCCCCATTTTTCTGAGTAGGTCTTAGAAGTCAACGTACCAATAAGAAATCAGGTTCGGTTCTGACGTGGAGCTTGGAGAGATGCACCTACAGGGAGTTGCCCTGCTTGAGTGGACTGTGGGGAGGGGTAAGGAGCCTAGAGAAGGACTGAGCCTCATGGGGGAGCTGCTGTGGAAGTCGATGCCTTGGGGTTCAGCCTGACCCCTCGGCCAAAACCCAGCTGAGGAGAGAGATGTCTGGGATCTAAGGGTGTCCTGCCTTGAGGACCAAAGATTGGGAGGGAGGGGTAAGAGGTGCTTCTTCATTTTCAACCTTCCATACTTCATGAAGAGCCCCCTTTACTTTTTTTTTTTGTATAGTGAAGAATATTTGATGGGTAAATGAAAGTCTATATTGAGTGAATCAAGCCATAGAACAAAGAGAAAGTCAGTATGATCTCAAGATACATGACCTCATTATATAGCTGGGATGTGACTGTAAATACATTATTATGGTGCACTTTCTTTATCTACCATTGCTTATATGCCTATTCCCCATCACTGGGGATAGATGTGTATAATGACATACACGGTGGCCATTCTCACTCGTACATCACACCCAAATACAGGGGAAAAAGGAAGCTTTACAGAAGGTCATGAAAATATCAGTGATTTTATTTTTCATGCTATATACTTTTCAGTGTTTTTTCCAATCAGGAATCAAACAACACAAATTTTTTAGGATAAAATTTTAAGATCTTTTTTTTAAATAAGTTTTTTTTTAAGATACAAGAATCATTTTTTATTATGAATTTAGGTGATTTTTTTCTTCTCCATTTCTGCATTTGCATTTTTCCTAAAAAGTATTACTTTTATTATAGAAAACCTTTATTTTTCAAAGAAAAGAATAAACTATAAATAAACTAAAAATAAAAATGTAAATCATTGTAGTGCTAAAAGTTCATTCTTGTGTATATAGGTGATTTTTTCTCACTTTTTAATTGAAAGTACAGGTGACATATATTATTACAGTTCACATTTTCTAAAATAGCATAAAGTACTTTCTATGAATAAAAGCACTTTTTAAAGAAACTTTTCAGGGTTTCACTCCTTTCCTGTAGACTTTTTATTCATATAGTCTTCATTTTTTAGCTTCTGGTAATATTTGAAAACATGTTTTATTGTGTGCATATGTTATTTAAATATAAAAACATTCAGTTAAAGTCCCTGTGAATAGTCCCACAGAAGTGCATCATATGTATTCATGTATATATGGAGGCATTGTGCCTTTGCTTTTTGTTTTTTTGCCAACTTTTCATTTCTTTTGCTTAAAAAATTAAAAAATCGAGGCACATACAGTAAAATGCAAAAATCTTAGTGTATAGCTTGATGCATTTTGACATGTGTATACACTCAGGTAACCATCACCCAGATCAAGATATCAGACAGTCTTGCTATTTTTTCCTCTTCACCTATTTCACCCATCCCTACACCCCAACTCCCTATGTCAATCACTAGGCTGTTCTCTGTGCCTATGAGACTATTTCTGTTCTGTTTGTGTGTTCATTTGTTTTGTTTTTTAGATTCCACATGTAAGTGATATTATATGGTATTTGTCTTTCTCTGACTTAATTCACTTAGCATAATACCCTCTAGGTCCATCCATGCTGTCACAAATGGCAGGATCTCATTCTCTGTTATGGCTGAATAATAGTTTTTTCTTTTCTTTATCAAATTTTAATTTTAGAGCAGTATTAAACTTAGAGAAAAACTGCAAAGTTAGTATGCAAAGCTCTTATATACCCCATGCCCAGTTTCCCTTATTAATATATTATATTCATGTAGTGTGTTTGTCACAATTAATGAAAATTTTGATACATGATTGTTAGCTAAAGTCCATTCTTTTTTACAGATACATTATTATTAGCGAAAGTCCATACTTTATTCAGATTTTCTTAGTCTCTATGTCATGTCCTTTTTCTGGGCCAGGATCTCATCCACAACAGCACTGTGGAGAGCGGTTGGGACAGAAGGAGCAAGAGTACAGGACAGGACTGATTGTGTTTTTGTGCCTAGTCTCCATCTAAGGCCTGAACCGGGCCTGACTCTAAAAGAAATCTTGAAAAGTTCCTAAATTCCAGGAACAAGTATCTCAGGGATGTAGGGAGGTCTTATCTCAAGGCCACCCACCTGGGCCAGCCCATTGTATTGTTCTGTAGGCAATTCAGGTGTATATAAGCCATCCCTGAATAAAGCTTCTGGGCATTCTGCATTCTGCACCAGGCAGTTTGCCCTCCTGTAGTCTTGTATATACAGCCCGACGTCCCCACTCAGGAACTCTTCGACTCCTGCCGGCAAGCCCCGGCACAGCACATTACATTTAGCTGTCATGTCTCTTCAGGCAACTCTCGACTGTGACAGTTTCTTAGAATTTTCTTGTTTTTGAAACAATTTTGGCAAGCACTGGTCAGGTGTTTTGTAGGATGTCTCTCATTTGGGATTTGTCTGATTTTTTTTCATGATTAGACTAGAGTTATGTGTTTTTAGGAAGGAGGCCACAGAAGTGAAGTGCCATTTTTATCACATCATCCCAAGGCTATATATAATATGACTTGTCACTGTTCTGTTAAATTCAATCACATGGCTTGAGATAGTGTTTGTTGGGTTTCTCCAATGGGAAATTATTCTTTGTCCCCCTTTCCATACTATATTCTTTGGAAGGAAGACCATTTGCATAGGCCATACTTACAGAGTGGAGGATAATACTTCCCTCCTAGAGGGTAGCTTATTTACTGTCCTTTAGGTCTTCCTTCTGTTTATCCCTGTATTCTATTTAAGGAAGAAATATACGGACTTCAATTGAATGTTTGAGTCAGGAAGTCAAGGTTTCTATATATAGGTCAGCAAGTCATTGTGGAAACTCAGACTAAATAAGCAGAGACTGTGGAATGTTTTATATTGTTGTGACCACTGCAAGATTACAAAAATTACTACAACATACATATGTATATACGTATGTGTATGTACACACATTTTTTTCTGAACCATTTTGAGAATAAACTGCAAAGACAAAACTCCTTTACCCTTAGAATACTTCAATGTGTATTTCCTCAGACAAGAACATTCTCTTATGTAACTTTGGTGATACACTTATCAAAATCAGGAAATAAACATTGCTATAAAGCTATTGTTTGTTATATAAATGTTATTAAAGTTTTGACAATTGTCCCACTTATTTCCTTCACAACAAAAGAAGAAAAATTCTGCTTTAGGATCCAAACCAGGATCATATGTTTCATCTAATTGTAACTATCTTTAGTTTTCTTTAATCCAGAACAGTTCCTCAGTGATATTTATCACTTTGACTATCTTACAGTTTTATTTGTCAATTGTATAAATTAAATTAAATTAAGCTAAAAAAATGGAAAACTTGTGGTATAAATGACAGCATACACAAATTGGAAATCATGCTTGATGTTCAGAGCCATGGATGGGTGAAGAATAGATCGGCTACAGAGTTGTTACTCCTTAAATTTCATAGTTATAAGAAACTGTCATAGTTTAAAAAGAAAATATTTCAGAAAGCAAAATCCCCAGGAGAAATTAGTGTTTCTCTATAACATGTTTTGTGACTGACACACTCATACATTCCTATATTGAAAATTATAGAGAATTTTAACCTTGCAATGCCAAGCTAGTCAGTCATTCTGTTCATTTTATACATATGTGATCTCGTTTTGTTCATTTATCATTTGAGCTATGCAGATAACATCTTTCCTTACAAGTAAGAAAAATATTTAAATACAAATATTTTTAAAAACCACTTAGAAAAATGACTTACAGAATTAGAATCTTATTTTGGATAGTGTATTTCCTAAGCTTGTTGTTCAGCAATTATGATATAACTTTTCAATGCACAAAGATAAAAAATACTTGAAAAGAAATGTCTGCTCTGATTCAAGTGAGAACTCAGATCAGTCCTGGGCAAGGACAGTGTCTTTTCCATCTTTGTATTCTGCGTTGCATGGAATTCATGTGGTTGTATAATGTAAAGATGATAATTTTTTTGCTCCCAGTATTTCCCCTTTATCCATTCGAGTAGTAGTAGCATACTCTTTGTGGGGAAAGAAGAAAAGACACTTACCTGTCCAGCCTGTATTTCCAAACACCAAGCCCACCGAGGGGAGAGGAATCCGTCCATGGGGAACATCATGAAAAAGGCATCATTTTCAACCTCAGCTGCACCTAAGAATCACCTGGAGAGTTTTGAAATACGTCACTGTCCCAGCCATCCTGTGCACCAGTTAGGCCAATCTCTCTGGAGTTGGGAACCAGGAATCTGTTTTTTTTTTTACAGCTCTCCGGGTGATTCCAATGGATAGCTAAGGTTGATGACTATTACTCTAAGGGAACCAGGAAGAGAGAAGCATTTTATCTGACTTAACCAGCTGACAAGGGAGAAGGGAGAGGCCTTCTTCCAGGAGAAGCAGGGACTTCAGCTGTGCTTCTGTCCACACCCCAGAGAAGGATGGCTGCGTGCCACCCCTTCTAGAGAAGTAAGACCAGATGGGCCTTGGGAGGTTTCTAGTCTTGTGGATGAGTCCTGTGTCCCACATTTGGTTAAAAGGAGCAGAGAAGTACCCAGAAGAAACATCTTGGTAACTTGGTCAAAGAGATGACCGATAACCAGAGGCGCACCCTCCTCCCCATGCCTTCTCTCCCTTTGAAATTTCATAAACCCTGAGCCTTTATAGGACTCCGAATGTGGGGATCGAGGAAACTACTTATTACTGGATTTCCCTACAGCCTGATGAGATGGGGTCCACACGTGACTTTAGATGGATTTATAAAGAACAAACAGATGTGGAATTTCTTGTCATCCATGCAGGTCTTCGTATCTGTGGAACGAATGAATCAAAGCACCATTTTCACACACTGGATGCAAGGGCGATACATCAAATATTGTCTTTAATACTAAGAAAACTCATCTTAATTTTCCTACCATTCAGTTGTAGAAATATAGTCCTGGACGCTTCCATACAAAATACACTCATGAGCTAGTCCTAATGATGATAGGAATTCGGTTTGAGCCACAAAAGTCACGAACGTATCTCTCTTGCAGGCCATCAAAGCCGGGTCTGGAATGGCTGTTGACTTAGCAGAGGGCTCCACCTGCCGGTGGCTGATTACACAAGCGCTGGGCAGGGGCTCATGCTGATTTTCTTTCAGGGGACATCCTTTCAGTGACTATAGCTTCCTTGTTCTGCCCGCAGGGAATCCTGGATGGTTCAAGTAGTTCAAGGGAAAAAGCTGGGGGTGGGAAGGCGAGGGGGAAGTGGTCTGGGAGCTACTGGGAGCAGCATTTCCGTCTTCCTCTGTGGAAGGTTTCCTGGGCAAGGCTGTGGTATGGGCACCCCCTCCTACTGAAGAGGTGGCAGGTGTAGGACTCCCGCATACGAAACCTCTTTCCAAGAGGCTTGTCACAGGGAGAATGGGGTGCATCGTCTGGCCTTTCAATGTCCCGTGGGAATCTCTTCCTCCGCGTGAGTCTAATTTGCTGAAAGAACAAGTTTTATCCTTCACAAATGATATGCGTTCAGTAGTTCTTCCCTCATATACTTCAGTTTAGGAGGCTTCCCTGTCAAACAAAGAGCATTTATGGCATAACTACCTCATTGTCCAATGAAAAAACATTCCTGAAAAGTGGTTTTTAATTAGAAAAACAGCTTAAGATAATGAAATGACCAGACTGAACTGATATAAGCAAACGCAGACCAGCAACAACAAAAAGCAAATGTAAAAGTTTTAAGATTTAGTTAGCCTGTGTGGTCTTATTGGTAATTAATGTATTTTTTATGTCAGACCTTTTGAACGTTGGGAATAGCCTGTGCATCCCTATTCCTCTGCTACTGTTTTTGTGAGCTTTTGGGGAACCAGGATTTCAGCTTGGGGCTCATACCCGTATGTGGGAGAGAGAAGTGAGACCTAGTCAGGTTTGCACCGTGCCGAGGGCTGACTCCACAGGGCCTGGGCGGTGTGATATCAGAGTGGGATGGGGTCAGGGACTGCTCCTGTTCTGGGAGTTCTCTGCTTTGTCCTATGTTGTACAGTTTATTAGAGGAAAGCAGAGAATAATCCAGTTTCTCATTATGCATGATACTGGTCTCCTTCACTAGCATAGGTACATACAGGTTATTAATATTTTATTTGGTATTAAGAGGGATAATTTTGTTGGCTGGGAGTCTTGCCACATTTTGATCTCTTTTAACATTTTGTTAGGACTCAGTCACTGGTGTGCTGATAAACTGGTCCTCTGGAAGAAAATAAACACCACCCCTGCTTTGTAATGTTGACCACTTTCTACTGTGTAAATATTCCCACCGTCTCTGAATTCAGGCTACCAAGCTGACAGCCCTGAAGGTGGAGTGGGAAGGGATTTAAAAAGTTGGCTCTTGTGAGCCGGGGAAGGTCAGCTCCGTCACACGCCTGGACATCAGCTGCCCCCCTCTAAGGCTGACAGGTGCTGGGTCTGCCCGGGTGTCTCTCAGCCTGAGGCTGTGATGAAGAGGTCTCCTGACCTCAGCTCAAGTCCCTGCAGCCGAGGAGAGGGAGCCCTACTCACAGGCTTGGGAACAGTTAGCCTAGCCAGAAACAATTCCCATTTGTTTTTGAGGAACCAACATTTCCTCAGGGCAGCAGCCTCCTGGAAGTGTATCTCTGGAGCAGTGGTCTTTCCCCTTGCTTCATTATCACTGCCTGCTACTTTATTCTGCCGTCTATTTTTTTTCTCTTGCAGGTAGTGTAGCCTAGAGATGGAAGGCAAAGGCATCCTGGAATCAAGACACGTAGTTTTGATTTATGTGGGAAGCTGTGGGATCTTGGACAATCCAGTGAATGTTCTGAGTCCCAGTATTCTTATCTTTACAATGGAAATAAGATTTACAACAAAGTGTTGAGAGTGTTGATTAGGGTAACACACAAAATACTGAGCATGAAGGAGGGGCTAGTAAATGGAGGCTCTTACTATCAGTATTCCTAGTTTGTCCCCATTTGCTTCCAGCCCTGATGTCACTTCCCATGCTCCCCTTTACTTGGTGTGTCTCCTAGCTGACTTCCGTTACTTTAATGTAGGCTCCTTTAGTCTACATTAGGGAACCAGACCTTCCTGAAGAAGGCCTTAGAGCATTATTTGCCAAAGTGTTTCCACAGCACATGAGCCCTAAGAGATGCTTTTGTGAAAAAAACAGGGCTGATTTTATTCTACATGTGGGGACTCACGGTGCACATTAGCATATTAAATTCTCTGAGAAGTCCTGCAGGAAAAGAATAATCCCATTTGATTTCATTAGAAATTTCTTGAAATTATTTGACTACATTCCTTTCTGTGTGTGCACGTGGGCGAGTGCAAAATACCTGTGCATATCCTCAGGCACTGAGTTCTGTGCCATGTATTTCAAGCAATGCTCTTTAGGATGATTCACAGAGTAGGTGAGTGTCTTCTCCGCAAGCAGGGCACACAGTAAGATACAGTGAGTTCCTCTCTGAGAGCACCTATATTCCTGAGAGGGGCTGCAAACGTGTTAAAAGGATGCATGACTCGGAGAGAGGCATCAGTATACCCAGCGGGTTTGCTTTTATGAGACCCAAATGAAGCATTTTCACTATGTCATGTAATTGAACTTTGGTATACTAAAATATGTGTAATACCCTTGTGTGTCAAGGGAACGTATATTTAACGTTTGGTTGTATCTTTGGAGTTTCAAACACCATAATCATGACCTGACTAAGGAACCTAAATGCAATTAAATAATTATTTTCCAAAAGGGAGATTCTAAAACATCAGTTAAGACCTATAGAGGTGAGAAGTCACTTGATAACTTCTTAAATTTGTAGGTTAACTGCCTTTATTTCAGTTTCTCTCAATCGTCTGTGAGTTTCCCTTCTAGAATTTCACTGAGGCTGTATGCAGTCCAATGATTACTGTCCAAGTTGCCTTCCTGCTAGGCACAAGTCCAGTGCACCTGTGAAGGAGTTTTTATTTCAATAAACCCAAAAGTAATTAAAAATTGGAGAGCTATAAAATTGGCATTTGAAGAAGTGGTCTGTGCTTGGGGTGCTCTTGTCAGGAAGTGAACATTCTGCAAGAGGGACAATTTAGGAAGGAACTGATTTCAATATTCTTTAAGGTAACAAGAAAAACACTAAGTAGGTGATTTTTTTCCTTAGAAAAAGATATTGGCTGATATCATTTTCATGTGTGAAATTTGAGAATACTTGCTAATAAGCTTTTAGGTTTCTGATTCAATAGACTTTGAAAAATATAATGTCCACATTTTCCTTCTTTGTCCTGCATTTTATTAATGTAAAATAATTAACGTGACATTTCTTGCTTGGAGGGTCCGTCAGTGCTATTCAGTGTAAGATCAAAGGTCGAAGTTCAGCTGGAAATTGTGCTAAGCCGTTTGGAACCATTTTGAAGAAGTGAATGAGCCTTATTTTAATGTACAATCAGTGGCTTTATCACCGTTCAGGTTCAAATCTAGTTTCAAAGTAAATAAATTATTCATTAAATGCAAATGGTTCTATCTTCCTACTCTTTTTTCTACTAATGTGCTGGTGAAGGAAAAGAAGTAGTAACTTTTATTTCAGTTGCTTATGAATATTATCAAAATTTGTCAGCCTCTGAGCCGTGTCTGCTGGCTGCATGCTGAGAACTGGCATGGAGCTGTGACCATCTCCATGGCCAACAATTGAAATCTTGATTGAAACACCCATAGGCCTACAGAGGAGGGCCTTCTGGGAGTAGATGAGAAGGTCTAATAGATGGTAGATGAACCAGGGCTTAGAACCCCATGAGCTTCTCAGAGTGAAGCAGATCAAACAAGGGATGGATTGGTGGATGCGGCATGGTGTCATTAAGATACAGCATCTGTAACAAACAAAAGTGAACCGAAGCAGGACCTGGGATGTAGGTGAGGGGATTGATCACATGGCAGGCGAAGGTGTACTTGGTGGGGCTGGGAATGAAGAATTCGTAGCAAGGAGACTGGATTGTGTGGGCCACTTGCCTGTGGGTATCAGATCCATTCCCTGCTCTTCGCCCCCCAGCTCTGCTCTGTGTCATCCAGCCTGCCCTTCCACACTGCATGGCTGACTTCCTCACTCATTGGCTCCCAGGTAGGCTTGGCCAATGGCGGGGAGCTGAGAGAGGTTGAGGGCAGGCGGGGAGGAAAAGCCCTTGCTTGGGTTTCTAGCTTCTGCTGATGTTCCCGCTCTGCAGTCCCTGCTCCCACCCAGGTGCTGGGGCTCCAGGATCTCTTTGCTCTTAGTCCAAGGGCTGCTGGCAGCTTCCAGAAGTCAGTGTCTGGGTTGCCAGCCACCCCATGTTTCAATGCTTCCTACTGCTTACATCTGGCTGCCTTCAATCATATTTTTTATCTATCTGGACTTCAAAGGCAATTGTGTTTTGAGATTCCTAGTCTAAGTCCATAGAAATGTTTGAGAAGCCTATGTCTTATTTATTTTTAAATTTCCTTGCTTAGCAGTGCCTGGCACACACATAAATTCACAAATGTTTGTTCACGAACAAACGGATGAGTGGGGGTGTGGGCGGGGGGCCACTGCAAACTAGTTGTTAGGTCAGGCCTGGGGTTTGGGAATGCCCAAGATCAGAATGGGGTGTGTGGAGCAGGGGTCTCAAGTTTTTTTGAAGGCTGTTTGGGCTGACACTGGGGTGGGGCAGCTGGAGCCTGTCCACTCCTCTGTTTCTCTGAGGCACCTCAGGAGAACCTCTGGGGCTTCAGGAACCAGGGTTGCCTATGAGTGATGGAGAGACCACATTGTCACCTGAGTGTGGAGATGGAGACGGGTTCAAATCCCAGCTCTAGCCAGAGAGGCTGGCTTAGTTAGTTCCCTGAATCTGTGTAAACATGAACAATACTGCCTATCAAGTAGAGTTATTTTAAAAAATATATGTAAAGTGTTTGGGACAGGTTAGGTGTTTAATAAATAGTAGTTATTACTGTTATTATTTTCAAAATAAATTGAAGGTGTAAGCTCATGAATTAGCAGCTTGTTACAAAGGTAAGCTCTGAGAGAAGGCATGTGTTTTCGTGGAATAATTTCAGTATTTTTATTTCTGGTATTACCAGAAAGGGCAGTATATTATTCTAACATGTTAACACAGATGCAGCATGCACCTGAACTTCACTACCTATGAATAGAGCTACATTTGGTCGGAAACATGTTCCAAATTGCTAATATAATACATTCATTTTAACAACTAGATGTGAGATGATTTGAAAATGCACCTTTACAAAATATCTGGCTATCTCTTGAAATGTCTAATTATTTTTCATCTTGTTATTTTTGATACTGTTTATTTCACTATTATATTTTTTCTACAGAAAACCGAAGTGGCTTACAAGTAGCATCTTATTTTTGTGTGTCTCATGTACTATCCAGTCTGTATCATGAGGCTGTTTCTGTATTTTTGTATATTCTGATAGTTTGTTTATATGGGACTATAATGCGTCCTCCCCAACCTTGTATGAGAGATGTACATACAAATTCTTGTTTTAGGAATCAATCCATTTAGCAAAATGTTGCCTTTGTTATAAATATTTTCATATATGTGCATATATATACACACTCATAATTTTTAGGTATATATACTGCATTTATGTAAATATATATATATATTTAAACAATGTATGTATACAGTTAACATGATGGCATGTTTGATCTGAATGCCAGGACAGTAAGTTTCTGTTTCAAGGAGATTTGAAAGAAACATTTGGGTATGTGAATGTCTCCATACCCGGCAAGGGAGGTGCTAACCTGAGCAGATTTTAGGACTCCGGCTGGACGGCCCCTACCAAGGGTGAGACAGGTACACTGTACTGAAAGGGACCACGTCCATGTTCAGCCTGTCTTCTCTTCCTGTTGTCTCCAGGCACAAGGATGTTTATTCAACAAACGAGTGGGTTGTGGCCGGAGGAGCCACTGCAAACCGGCTGTGAGGTCAGGCCTGGGGTGATGAATTTGTACTGTTCGAGCCTGTCTGTCTTGCCCGACTTCCTCTCACAGAAGCACTTAGGCGCTTGGAAGTCTTGTTTCAGACTGTGGCTGATGATGATACTGAGATCTAAGAGGGACCGAGAGGCCCTGCCGAGGCTCAGGCCCCTCTGCTGGAGGCTAACAAGATGACCATGGTTTGGGTTCCCTGAGGCATGGTAGCCCTTTCCGGAACCTGCAGTGAGAGGGCGTGACCTGGCCAAGGGAGGATGTGGTCCCCACCCCTGATGTTTAATACTGTAGAGCCTTGGTTGTGCTTACAGACAAGCAAATTATTTTTGTTATTTCATGAAAATTCAACGCTAAGTGTCATTTTTGGTGAAAAATCTGATGGCTTCATTTCTCCTGGGTGAATGAAATATCTGTGGCTTAAATGAAATATCTCAGATGAGCCGTGAGAAGTACTAAGTACTAAACCCACATGGACATATGTACTGGCCTAGATGAGCTCAGAGTCATCTCTTGACATTGGACCATTATTTTCTCAGTCTTGATATTGCACACGGCTGGGAGACTGCTACAGTCCACATCGTTACCTATGACTTTATTATCCATATCAGTGGGTAAATATTTTTAAAACGTGAACAACTTCTAATTCTGCAAAATAATGAAATAACTTGAGAAAACTCATGAACTATAAAATGCTGTAAACATGGGATAAAATATAAAACACGTAATTCGAATGCATGGTTGAGATTAAAAGGAAAAGAAGGGACACGAACTCCACAGTCCCAGCAGGTTTATTGCTAAACCCGAGAGGGACCCCCCTATTCTGGCCAGCAGAACAAAGAAG
Source organism: Smutsia gigantea (assembly GCA_032199065.1). NCBI lineage: Eukaryota > Metazoa > Chordata > Mammalia > Pholidota > Manidae > Smutsia > Smutsia gigantea. The sequence goes on from JAVSCE010021567.1 coordinate 215,186, forward strand.
GCGTCTCTTACAGGCTAAGAGGCTTTTTATGGCTGGGTTTTTGGTGGGCTTTTGAGGGGACGGGTCAGGGAAAATGCGGACTTGTGGCTTACTGACGTGTCCTCCGGAAAATGCTTGTATTGAAGTAAAGTAAAACCTAGGTCTCTCTGAGATGGCGGACGGACTTATTCAAAATAGCGGTACTCCTGTCTGGGCTCTGTCAGAGAGAGTGAAAAAGTAAAAGACATCCTTCGAGGAAAGCTTGAATGCCAAGAAATAAAGGACTTGCTGAATCTGGGTCCTTGCTGGGCCCTCGGTTGATCAGTAGCTCAGGTTAGGAAGGCCAGGGGCCCACTTCTGCTCTTTGCACCTCTTTTTCTTCCCATCTGTCCTTTTCATAAGCGGTGCTATTATATACTGATTTTAGGTTATTAGCCCTCAAGGGATCTTAGAGATTATTTAACCTAAGTCTTTTGTTATGTAGGAGGGCATATTGGGGCTCAGTTTCAATGGCTTCAGTAGTGTCAGAACCAAGACAAGAACCAATTTTCTCCTGTTTCAGCGTCCATTCTACTCCACGCCCTTATCTGTCTTTATTATTCTTTTCATTAAAAAAAGCCGATATGATGGATGTGTGTGTGTACAGATGCAGAGCTGGTGCTGCCCATTTTGTCAGCAGGCTGTGAGCCAGTGGAGTTCTGGGCTTGTATTCATCGTGTACAGATCACCATGAGATCACGGGGCCCAGGACAGAGCTGTGGCCACCTATTACCGGGAGCACCCCTTTGATGGCGGGTCCTGCATTAAGTAGGACAACAGCCCTGGTGGTACATTTTAATCTTCAGGGGAGCTGAAGGATTCCCCTATCTCATCCACTTGTGAAGGGCCGGTATTCTGTTATTAGTCAAGCAGAGCTGGACAGAGCCATCTGAGACTCTGGGCAGGCTAGTAACTCAATGTCCTTTCAAACTGAGATCTAGAAAAATGAATCAGTATTTATTTAATGGGAATAAGAAAAAGCAGTCTTTCTATTTAAAAATGTATTAGTAGCAGACTCCATCACTAATTTGCTTCCACTGGCCCAAGCAGAATCAATATTGTTCAAATACTCAGGCAAACATTAGTCTTTCTTGCTCTCCAATTTTCTGTTGCAGTTTTTTGAATGGGACAACTTTTTGGGAAGCATATTAAAGGGTTCCAACTTAGGTAACACAGGTTGCTTGTTTTTTATGAATAGCACTATAATATGCAATATTTGTTTGGGGATTTTCACCTAAATACCCTACTTTCAATAAATCGTGACTCTCGGGACATACCACAAAAATCACCCAGCAGAAACAGCTTGATTCAGCATGGCCTGCTTTTATTTTTAAATTTAAATGTGCCTGTGAATTATTTTCCCTCCTTTGGTGGGTGCTGCCTTCTGTCTGCAGTAGCTAATGCCAGGAAGTGGAGGAAGAAGAAAATGAAGCAAAGGAAAAAAGGGCTTTAGAACTGTTCAGAGGTGGTATTCTGAGGAGTGAAGGGTCTCAGACATATTCAAGGGGCCCAGCCCATTGCGTCCTATACAGGTGGGAACTGGGGTGTGAGAAGGTCCTGGGAACCAGGGGAGATCTATCAGGCAAGGAAGGAAGAATACATGATAGATGACATTTCTTCTAGACAAACATTTTCCTGGTAGTAAGCTTTTTTAAAAAAATGGGTCCTTTTACAGGGGCAGTGAAGTTAATATTTTTAAAATAGAGTGAACAACATGAAATTTTTATAATGGTGTTAAATAAATTCAGGAACTTCTTTCACACGGCCATTTCTTGTATAACTCAGACAAAAATGGAGACCATAAACATTAAAATGTGATTTGTTGAAGATCTTTTTTGTGGGAGCCATCTTAGAGACTCCCATGTGTAGAGTTTACCAGCAATCTACTGGGGATGGCGATAATTCTAGAGAAATGAGTCCTTTACGTTCTTTTCCTTGAACGTTGCTGGCTTTGAACAGCTGGTATTAAACAATACATTTCATCGTTCTCGGGTGATCTTGGAACACCAGTTTTCTGAGGTGCCTGTTGAAGGAGACTCATATGTTTTGTAGCCTAAATGATCAAATTGAGGGAGTGTATTCCACTGAGAATTCTTCGTTCTCACCTGGATGAATCCATCTCTGCAAAACAGAGTCCACAAAGGTGATTGGTGAGCATGATTAACTTCCTTCTCAAGAAACAGCTTTGGATCTATTTAGAGGACCACTTGATTTGTCCCAGAATATCATGCCAATGGATATAGCCTACATGTTTTTAGGCTATAAAAACGATAAGATATTAAAGTCTAGAAAATATTCTTATCATGTTTATTTAATCTTGTACTTATCACATTGCCAAACATATGCTTGATGTGTAAATATTTAAGAGGTTACTAATATGGAATTCAGGATAATTTGGACAAAAGGGCAGAGAAAATTGTCATCTAAAGTGGTATAATCTCATAGTATTAAACAGGGTAGGCATGTTTTAAATATTAAGAGAAGAAATTGTCAATTACCTTCAAGGTTTATATATCTACATTTCATAACAGTAATTGGCATACCTCTTCCTTAACTCCTCCATGGAAGTAAACTATGGACTAATCAGAAATATAAATGATTAATATGTAGATTACACATTTGTCTTATCTTTTCATTAAACAGGTTCTCAGCAGACATCTATCAGGCAACATCTTCCATAAAAGTATTTTTCAAACTAACAAATAGCTATAAACTCTTTGAAATACACAATTGGAGTTTTTAAAAAACATTCAATTCAGAGTTTTACTTTTTCATGTGTTTTTTTCTTACTTAATTAAAATTCCCTTAACCAGTACTTTAGTTCTACCTTAGAAAATTTATTGTTTGAATTATTAGACTAGCCTCCCAATGAAGCTCTCTGACTCCACTGCCCATCCCAATCTAATCTAATACAGTATTGCTTACAGATTTACAGATTGTCATGCACACAATTTTTCTTTTTTATAGCTTTATTGAAAAATAATTAGGGTACAAAATAACTATGCTATTTGATGAGTTTTGACATTGTATGCATTAGCGAAAACATCATGACACTCAAGAAAATCAACAGATTCCTCACCCTCAAAGACTCTTCATGCCCCACGAGGCTACCTTCCTGCCTTCCCCAATCCTTACACCTGCCACATCTGCCCCCACCTGCCAGGCAACCAGTGATTGGCTTTCTGCCTTCTGTCACTATATATTAATTTTCATTTTCTAGATTTTATTAAAATGGAATCACACAGTATGCACATTTTTTTTTGATCTGGATTTTTTCTACTCAGCATAATTATTTTGAGATTCATTCATGCTGTTGCCTATATCAGTAGAGCATTCCTCTTTATGGCTGAATAGTGTTCCAATGTATGTATATAGCACTCTCTGTCTATCCGATCACCTGTTGCTAATCACTTGGGTAATTTCTAATTTTTGGCCATCACAAATAGAGCTACTATCAACATTTGTGTACAAGTCTTTGATGGACTTATGCTCCCTGTCTTTCCTCTATTTCATTTTGTTCCACTCCACTTCTAAACACAGAGGGATGCATTTAAAAGGATCACTTTGGTGGGTGATTTATCCTGTTGCTGGAATTAGTTAATTGATGGAAGGAACTGTTTAACTGGTACTGAGTAGGCTTGTACAGAGAAAAAGACAAGCTGCCAACCCCCCAAATCAGTGACTGCAGCTCCTGGCAGAGACAATGCACCTTCTGCTCTCTTGCACAGAATTTACCTGCATCTTTCTTCTTTATGAATCTTTTATATAATTAGTATCCAAATTACCTTGTAAAAGGAAAAGCTTTTACATGCAAAGTTACTTTTTTTTATTTTAAAGAAATATGTTGTTTGGTTTTGAAATACTGTAATCCCTGTAGCCAAATCTTTAGACAGATTATTTTACATACTTGTGGATCTGTTTTTATTTTCTTTTTCAAAGCAAAGACCTAAAAAAGTTCTAACATTGATTTTGCTAGGGCATATTTAATAAGTATCTTCAATCTCTTATACAATGTTAAATCTTGGCCTCTGTTTATGTTTCACAGGGGAATGCTTTGATGTATTATGCCTACTTAACAAATGGCTGCCAGATAGTAAAGTGTGTGCTTTTTAACTAAAAGCAATTGCATTTTAAGATAGCTTTTGAATTTAAGTGACATGTAATTAAATTAATAATTTTTAAAGCCACAAAATTTACATATGGAACAAATTTATTTACAAATTACATTTCAGATTCTGCAAAATTTGAGTTGTCAAGGCAAAGAGATCAAGCCAACTGGCAGTGTACTGAAATAATATTGTTTCAATATATTTTAAAAATGCAGTATTTTTAATATTGTGCAAACGTAAATGAAGGTAGAGAGGAGGCCCCCAGCTCGTCCTTCAGCTTTCAGCTTAACTGTTTCTTCCAGAGGCTTTACCTGAGTTTCCGAAGTAGGTCTTCTTTTATTCTGTACCACGAGTCTCTATTCATTGCTTTTGTAGCATTTTTTTCAATTTGCAATTATGTATTTTTTAATTTGTTGCTTTGTTTATTAGGTAAAATCTCACCCTGGGGTTGTGGAGGTAAACTAAGCCAAGATTTATTAATGAATCTAAGTTTTATTTGTGCCCAAGGTGGGTGGGGCCTAATAGACATTTACAAAAGGAAGAGCCTTTGGGATCAAAGAATCAAAGAGATCAGGGCTCCTGGCACAGCTGAGGAACTTGGCATTATAGATGCTGCTGGTGTGGAGACTTCCGTCAAGAGGGATAGCGTAAGCAGTGTGAGCCTTTTCTTTTCATCTCCTTTTTAAAAGGCATTTGGTAATGGAACAAATTTTGATACCAATGTTTCCTTTCTCCTTTATCTTCTTTCTCTGTTAGGATGGAAAAATGAGGCCTTTAAACTGTAAAACAGCTGGATTCCTTGTGCCCGAGCAGGCACCGCTCTAGGAAATAGTCCACCTTTAGGTGTAGCAGAGTGAAGGATGGGTACACAGGGCAAGACTGACTTTCCCAAAGAGCTCCTGTGTATCTTAGTTTAAATAAATGCAAAGCCAAGAGGGACGTGGCTTCTGACCTGTTTGAAGGCTTCTGGAATTGCCCTGCCCTCCAGTCCTGTGTGTTCTCATATTGGCTCTGAACTGGATATCAACTGCGTGTGGGTTTCAGGAACTCAGACTGTGGATTTCTTCATTGTGGGATGGCAGAACTTTATTAATGAAGAGATAAAGGGGAGTCCTATTATACATGAAAGATGTTATATTCTTGGGTTGTGATAGACAAAAATCTCAAAGAATTAGAAAAAACCCAAAGGTTGAGAGGAAATTTGAAAGGTCCGTTCTTGAAACATTGTCCACAGGAGAAACATTTATTCAAAGACAGTGGGAAAAATGGCACACTTACAAAGAAACAACAGCTCTAAGTCTTATATCAAGGAAAAGTGGAAGATGATAGAGAAGGTGGTGTTGACTGAGAAACAATGAAAAGAGAAGGACTTTCCCATGAGGAGGATTGTGATTTTAGAGGTTGGAGAGTCACAGAAGAAAGGGAAAGAAAATATATCTAAATGCTCTTCAAGATAGAACTAGGAAGGAAGACTCAAGATTTTAGAGAATGAACTCCCCACTCCCCACCTGCGCAGAGGGAGCCCAGAGCAAGATATTGAAAAGTGCCCTTGAATGCTGAGGCAGGGAACCAATAACAAGAAAAATTGTGGAACCTATCCTTGGTGACTGAGACAGACACTAGAGGTTATATAAGATTTGAACAATTTGGTATTGGAAAGGTAGGAAAGTCAGCATAAAATACTGCAGTCATTATTAATGGAATTTTAAGGTGTTGTGGTTAGTATACATGGGGAAGTAGATTTGGATTATGCCACCAGGGAACATGTTTGGGAAATTTATGGTGATAGGACTCTTAGAAAAAGAGATACTGAGATGTATTAAGTGGGAGTCAGATCGCATTCCAGTGCATTGAGTTCAGGCATGGATTAGGGATTGGACTGATGGATGGTTTACTTCTGTGTGAGAATCACCCTTTTCAGGGAACGGACTGTGGACAGAATTTATTTTGGCAGATGTGGAACCCATTTATCTCATGTCGCTTTCTACAAGGAATTGAAAAAGGTGGTATCTGGGGATAGATGTTAGGAAAAAAAAATTCTGGGTCAGAAAGCGAAGATCACAGAGAAGAGAGGAAGACAGGCATTCTGATTCAAGGAGGAATGATAGATCTACATAAATCAAGAAGAGAATGACAACAGATGATCTGAAAATGTTTAAAATTCAACTAGATGTGCCTGAGAGAAGAAAACAGAACAATAGAAGAAAAAAGGATGCTGGTGGGAAGATGTGGCAAAAGGCAAATAAACTGTGGCCATTGAAAGACTGTGAGGTATTCTGAGCTCTGAATATCTGAAAATGATTGGAAGGTCTCCGCGACTTTACTGAACCCTAGAAACCTAGGCCATGGGAGCAATGCTAGTCAGACTGTGGGTCAGAAATATGGTGGCCACTGTAGTTTTATGTGGTTCCCATAATAAAATATCACAAACGGGGGTGGCTTCAAACAACAGAAATTTATTCTCACAGTTCTGGAGGCCAGAATTGAGCTTAATTACATCTAAAAAGACCCATTTCTCAAAGAAGGTAACATTCACAGTCTTCAGGGATTACAAAGTAGATGTGCCCTTTTGGAGGCCACCATTTAACCTACTACAGGCATGAGGAGCATTCATGCTTTCTGAGTCTATGGGGGAGGCTTTTTCTTGTAGCTGCGTTACCTAGGGTGGCAAACACATCTGATCAGGGGCTGCTTTTTTGTGGCGAATTGAGCTGTCTTCTGCTCTCTTTGTTTCTATTGCCTCATTCTTGATTCTTCACAGAGATGACCAGTCAGGTCAACTTTTGTACAGCCGAACTGGTCATCTTAAAATTGGAGGGAGGGTGTAGGTGGCCTTTGCTGGGAGACCACTGTGCACAGATCTCTTGTGCGTCTTCCAAGAAGAGTCACTGGCTGTATTTTCAAGGATATTTGTACATTAAAAAGCCTTGAGAGATAGAGATCGGGTGTTTCTCTGGAGCTAAAGGGAAGTTTATCCTCCATTATAATGAAGATAGTCTCTCTTTGGGCAAAGTTCAGGTAGGTTTACTTGCTGCCCATCATGAAATGTTAGGGTTCCCTAAGCGTGAGTCTTCCCAGCTGTGATGCAACCCTCGGTGTGAGCAGAGCATCCACCTGAGCTGTTTTGTGTTGTCCCCTGGGACTTGGGGACAAGGGTAACTGATATGCTCATGAAGCTCATGCTGTTTCTTTGCAGTGATATATCTTCTGTCTCTGACGTTAGAGCCCCATCTATCCTACCAGCATCTGTGACACTGTAGCAGGCTAACTCATTAGCTTGCAGGTAGAGTAAAGTCCCAGAGCCTTCACAGTTTTTGACAGCATCCTTGAGGCCTCCTGGCTTAAGATTAATTCACTAACTCAACTCTAATTAGAGAGCCAGGCAGCAGGTGCTTGTTCAACTGTTAAAAGAGTCAAATTCTGGTTCCTGTTTGCTATCGTTCCCACTTGTGTGCTTTTCTTATAGAACTGCAGGGAAAGAAGGGGTTAGTGGTAGGGTTTTGGGTAATGACATCTGCTGTAGCAGTGTGATTGGAGCTGGGAGAGTGGGCAGAAGATTAATCACAGCAAGTTTAAGGCTGAACAGGGAGTTTATGCAACATAAATAAAAGCATGAATATGTGAAGACATATGTATGAGTTTGTTGCAATATGGTTATAATAGTGGAAATCTGGAAGCAACCTGAATGTCCACCAGGGGCGTTGAATAAAATATGGTGCATCCATGCTGTGGAATATTATGCAGCTATTAAAAAGAAAAGAGTATATCTATATGTTTGGCCTCAGAAGAGATCCTCAACACATCACTAAATAAAAAGTAGAAGTTATAATATAATAAGCATAGCCTGTTACTTAAAAAAAACTGTGTATTTGTATAAACAAAGACTTTGCAATGGCACATTAAATGGTTATAGTTAGCATTTACTGCTTATTATCATATTACTAAATCAAAGTATGAGAAAACAGCTAATAGGTTTTAAGTGAGTGGAAGTTGTTGCTACGAGTTTATCTATGAAGGGAAGGAAGGAGATACGGAAGTACATGGAGTTCAGGGAAGTTGGTAATTTTGTATTTTTAGAGGTAGGAGGGAGAATGGATTTGTGGGGAAGGAGCCACTGGAAGAAGAAATGCATTCTGACTTTCCTTCTGTCTACGTCTGCTCACCATCCTTCCTCCCTCCTCGCAGGGCAAGTAAGGAAGGAGAAAATGGTGCAGGTGATACAGTGATGGAAACCCTGAGTCGCCACTCTTCTGGAGCTCCATCCTAGTCGGGGAAACAGCACATAAACAAAACCATATAGTCAATTCAATCGTAGGTAGTGACACGGGTTGTGAAGAGGAACTAAAGCAGACAGAAGGGTTAGTTTACGAAGGGAGGGTAGTGTGGGCTCTTTTGGATGGGGTGGTTGAAAAAGGTCTTTCTGAGGAGCTGACATCTGAGCAGAGGCCTGGATGACATGATGGGAGGGATGAACGACAGAGGTTTCAGGCAGAGGGTCAGGCAAACATTAAGACCCTGACATGAGAACAGGCTTGCGTGGAGTGAGGGTGGCGCAGAGCTGCAGTGGCAGGCTCGGCTGGTCCTGGGGCTGGGTTTCTGGGTTGTGTTACACAGCTGTTCTCCTTGGGATGAGGGAGGTGAAGAGGAAAAACTGCTTTTAGTGGTGTCGTTCACGTTGCTTATCCATTCCATGGGACTCTGTCCTTAGCAGGGGCTAAAGTTCTGGAAATGGGTTGAAAGTACACCGTGATTCCACAGAGCATTGTCCCTAGGTGATCAAAGGAAATTTTCCATCTTGGCTGCCTTTTTTTTACTTTTGCTCCATGAGTGTTGAACGCAAATCGTATAAATAATATTTTGTCAATTTTATTTTGGTCATCTCATCAGGATTGTCTTTTTTTTTAAATCAGGGTAATTGATTTGAAAAGCATGTGCTATAATTTAAATGCAAATACCCCTCCGTCCGGTTCCTGATACATTTTTCCAAAGTTTGGAAGTGGAAATTGCTTCCCAAAACAAAGGCAAAAGTATATTTAGGATTAATGGGCATGCGTGCGCTCTATGACTATCCGCATCATTGCTTTGCACTTCATTAAAAATGGATTCATCTTCCAGGGTGTTTGACATTAGTTCCTACTGATGGTCTGCATGGTTTGTGGTATTATGCACGCACCTCTGAAAAATACCATTTTCTTTTTTATTGACATGTTAAAACACGGTAATTTCCAAGTGGTCATCATGAGACCAGCACCTTATAATAGGTGGGGGCTTCCACATTCTGTCAAAAGCAAGAGGGCCTTATTGGAGTGTGGGGGACACATAAGAATGTGTCCAGTGCCAGGAATGGGGTGGGCTGAGAGATCTTTTACAAGCAAACAGTGAGAACGCAAGATGTCAGTTTATGCGGGGGTGCCTGTGGGAATGTTACGGATGCTCCAAATGCCTGGCTGTTGGGATTTTTCCTTTTGGTTGAGCTGCTGATACTTTCCATAGGTTACTTTAAGGAGTATTTACTGTCTTTTGTGTTGTCTTAAGAATTCTTGTAACAAAAGGGCCAACATGATGGGAAGTCACTGGTTTAATTCAGTGCTATTTGGACCTAAAATATCCCACATGCTGCCACTGGAGATAACATTTGCACTGTTCCTGCTTCTTGAGCAATACTGATACTAGGCAAGATACTTACACATATTCTTTTGTCTCTTCCTCCTGTGCAAATATACTCTTTGGTGCTACTACCTGGCACCACATGCTTCATAACTCCTGGTGGAAGAGCTGAGTTCCACTTGAAGAAAACCTGCAGTGATTCACATCGTCATGCAAAAGCCTCGGCTGCATGGTCAGTTGCCTGTGTCTAGGTTCTTGGTGACACCTGGGGATGCACTCACCAGGCATGAGGCTTATTAGAGTGACACAGAAGTTTCATAGTCTGGAGAGAACCCAGCCATAAAGTGACCCTTTCCTTCCAGAAATCCAGGGTTTTATGGAACTGCCACTGATGCACGACGAAGACCAGGGAACTCACAAAATAGGGGTACTGAGTCCAGCACAGTACCCCCAGAGACAGTGTCCTGGGGCACCAGAAGGTGAAGCAGACATTTTAGGTCTGGAACAACAGAACCACTCTGAACTTAAAGTATGAACTTTGAACGAATGCAGGGGAAATTCATATTCTTATAAACGAATTCTTAACAGAGCCAAGAATTCTTATATTAATCACATTCTCATTCATAATAACTGCTGAAATATCCATATACAAGGAAGTGCTCATTGCGTGGCAAACCAGAGTAGATTGTCAACTACCTTTAAGCAGAGAAGATCACTGGGAAACGCAAAAGATCAGTGGAAGATGCAGAATTAGAATCAGTGGAAGAAGTAGAAATTTGGGTAAGACCAGAGCAGAAACTTTTTCCTCAGTCATCTGGGTAAGAGTTCTGCAAATTCCTGCTATATTTAGTTTGTTGTATGTGTCATTGTGCTGAAGTTCACTCCTCAGTGCACTACTGTATTGAATTCTTCCACAGTCTGCACATTTTTAGAGACCCCTATGTTGTCTTTTATGGTGTCAAGCTGAAGCACCATTTTTAAGTTAAAAATTCTGAATTAGGTGAATCTTTAGGTTTAGGTGTTCAGAGTGGGCCTACATCGGTAGGTTACTTCGCTGAGATCAAGTTCACTGGAACTAATTTGTCAAAAATTAGTTTCTCAAAAGACATTTCACAAAATGATTAATTGGCAGGGAAAGAATGTCAAAGATTGTATAAAAGACAGGGTGGTTTTATTTCAATTGATTTTTCAGTCCAGACCTTTGTTTTGAACATGGCTCTTGATCCACAGATTTGTTGCCTGCCTTCATCAAGTGAATGTTTTGCATGTTTCAGATTTTGAAAGTGCCCCCTGTCTGAGATGTCAATGACACACTCGCCATTGCTTAAGCAGCCACAGGATGACCAGGCGAGGGCGCCATATGTAACTGGAGCAGAGACGCTGAGCAGAGTTTGGTTGGGGAGATGGAGGAGTTAGTTAGTTTGAGTTTGGGCAGAATGAAGAATGTGTTTTCTGTTATTACTGTGTAGGGCCTTTTTGCTCTATTTTGTGCTAAAGAAACACAAGGTGTAATTTTCAAAATCCTTTCATAATTTGATGCCTTCTGTACAGAGGAGAAAGAAACTAAATTTTCTTCTTGTTGGAATGCTTGAAATTTATCATTTTTGTTTTCACTTTCTTTTTCCCTCATAGGAAGAGCTATCAGTCCTACTAAGGAGTAAACCCAAATGTCTGTAAAGGTGCATTGGTACCTACCAGATTTTGCGTGAAAAGCTGAAGTATATATTCTCCATTTCTTTCTCTTTGTACTTACGTGGAAGTGCTTAGGAAATGCTGTACAAATATGATCTATAATGACCTTAAATTGTTATTTAAGATTTAACAGTTTCTAGCAGTCAAGTAATAACAAGCATTTACTGAATTCTCTCAAAGCAAAACATTTTGTTAGGTAGTTGGGGGTTTCTGAGGAACAGGTACAGCACAAGACCTCAAGGAGCCTCTAGAATTTAGGAGCAGAATAGTCAGACTTGTAATTAGCACAAATTATTCTGTGTCTAGTGAGACCTGAGATAATTTCTGTCCTGAGTTGCAGTCATTTACACTGACCTCAGTAGCGTTCTCAGAGCCCTCCCTCTCCTTTCAATGCTTGGAGCAAAACATTCAGCTGCAGAGCAACAGCTGAAAGCCAACTGAGCTGGGGTGCCTGGGATGGGATGGTTGGATTGGAATTCAAATTCTGCTAGACTCCAAAGCTGACAGTGGTAAACCCCTCAGGCATCTGACTGAAGCTGCAATACAGACACTGATCTTTAAATCCCGTCTGCAGACATTTTGCTCAGAGCCAACAGATACCTGTATTAGAATGATTAAACATCTACTGGTAAAAACAGAGAATGACTCTGGAGATTATATTTGGCATCTGTCTAGCTGATCAGTGCAAAGCCTCTGTAACAAGATGGCAATATGACTCAGTGGCCATTCTGCCCTTAGAAAGAGTCCCATGCCCTGCAGATCACTCGAAGGACCTCCAGTGGACCTCAGGCAAACGGTTAACAGTAAACGATTTTTCTTTATTTGAGTTGAGCATCTACTATGTGCCAGGCAGTGTGCTATGCAGTGGGGCTCTGAAGATGAATAGGTTGCATTCCTGCTGTCTGGAGGTCACAGTCTTAATGGTGGGACCACTTAAGTACAGAACATGGCTGTCACGGGACACGGACATGGGGCTGTGGAACTAGGGAGACTGGAGAGACTGCCTGGCACATTACAGAATGATGATATCAAAAACATGAAGTTTTAATGATTTACTTAACTATTTTCCTTTGTTGCCACATTTGGTCTGTTTTTGAGGTCTCGTGATAGACATATTTCAACAAATATATTCCAAAAGGAAAATGACCAGATTAAAGGGTAATGTAAAATAATCAAATTTCTTTAATCACATTTTCAAATTACTTCTAAAAAGGGTCCTATCTGTTACCACTCACATGAAGTCAGATCAGAGAATATGCATTTTCATGAATTCTTACAAATGCAGGGTAGTATACATTTTAGGCTTTGCCAATTTAGTAGGTGGGACATCAGTACCAAGGATAAATCAAGGCATACTACTTGTCCTCTTTACTTCTCTAGAATTACCTATAAAATTATGTTTTAATTGCATTTTTACTTTAATGACATCATTGACATGTATGAAATTAATTGCAATTCTTAATAAAAGAGGTAATTTCTAGGGGTGCATTGGTATTCTTAAGGAAGAGGGATCAAACTCTTCACTGATGTATCATTATAATTCTCATTTTATTCCTCTGATGAGATACTCTCAAGAATTGGGGTAACCCTTGAGGGGTAGGAATCATTGCTTGAGTTAAAAGTGCCACACTGTGGGTTCCATTCCTCTTAGGTGGAATTGGAGTTCCTTAGGTGCATAGATAGTATGAAGCTTGTGGAAGACTCTGGAATGTACTCCCAAGACCTTCCCAAAGAGGTATCGTAGTTGGTATGAAATAAAGACCTTATATTAAGTCTCTAGAACAATTCCTGTAACGTCCCTTGTTGAACAGGCCAAAGGAGGTTCACTTGACCGTACTGTTTAATATGACTGCAGCAAAAAATGCTTTCTTCAGTAAGCGCAAAAGTTTCTGAAGTGTGAGCATCTCCCAGTTACATCTATGCTAACATACTTTTTGTAGGAAACTTTCCCACTGTGTATCTCAAATCAGAGAGATATTAGGACATCAAAGCAGCTCACCACTCCAGATGGCTGATAAAGTCTGAATGTAGTCCTTTTCACCCAGTAGTGCCATTTTCTGAAACTAGCCCGAACTTAACAGCTGTACATGATCAAAGCAACAGAAGGGAATACTTGACATATTTATAAACAGAAAGAAAATATTTCTGAATGCCCAGGGGCACCAATAAGCAGCAGAAAATTAGTGTAATATCAGATACCAGGACAAAAGCTAATGCCGGGCATTCATTTGGCATTCTTACTCATAGATACACAGTATGTTTCCTAACTGCACAGTAATTTTTAATTCATGATAGCTCCAAAGGTAATGAGTTCACTTAGATTACAGCAGCGGTGACATGCTGATTTTGATTGTGTGTTTTCTCTCTGGTCCGATTTTACCGGTCAGGATTTGATCACTCAGAGGCCACCATTGTCCACTTTTTCTCTCTTTCCCTCTATAACGTTTGATCAATTGATCCATTATGGTCAAGTAAGAGGCTCTGAAGAAAGCCCTTTTTACACGTGAGTTTTCTCTGATGTCTGTGCAGAGGTGCCAAGGGAAATTCTTCCCAAATGCAGAAAATAATTTCGATGTATCAAAAATGACAAGGGTTATAACTCAGACTTGAGCTAATTTCTTGGGCAGATCCAAGGATATATTCCTAGGAGGAAACTGGGACATAAGAGATTTGAAACAAGTGGAGAGGAGCAGATCAGGCCCAGAGAGATGTGACAAAGGGAAGGGCATGAAGAGGAGAGCAGGGACCCTGGGCCGATTGCTAAGGTCTCGGCATCACTATTCCAGGCCCTGACGACCTTTTTCTGTCTTTCCAGCTCATTTCCTCTAGAACTCTGACTCTAAATAAAAAAAAAATGACAGCAGCTCCTCCAATGCATTGATTCTCTGGTGTTCTAGTAAAATGTAATGGCTTCCTGATAAAAATAAAAGGCCTGGATTTGTATTTTTCTGTCAGGCCGCTACTTCCTCCAAGCCAATTTCAACTACCAACCTGAAGTCACTGTTAGATTTGGGAAGAAATGCGGCTCCCTTGAGCCGGCGTGAGTCAGTTCCAGCACACTGTCGCCCATGCCCCTGTTACTTTTCCATTGTTACCTCCCTGGGCCCCCCTGACCTCTGCCTCCCTTAACTGGGTGAAACTTGGAGGATGCTCAAAAGAATCATTTCTTTGCATGCTTCCGTTTCTGAAACACTTTGCGCAGTCCTCTTTATTGAGCACAGGTCATTGTGTTTTAGTTGTTTATGTATCTGTTTTCTCATTAGACAATACATTTTGAAGAATGTATCTTAATTTTTGAGGTCTCATTGCTTACCACATTGCCAAGCATACAGTAATGGCTGAATATAGTTTGCTTAAAAAAATGACTGAATGAGGAAGGCAGCTTAGGAGGGAAATGCAGCGCTCACAGAAATGAAAACCGGGCAGTAAAATAAAAAGATATTTTAATGAGAACAGGAGAATATGTATATGGGTGAGGAGGAGGATGGAAAGTGAGAGTGAAACCTTCCATTTTTAATTTGCCCTCATTAACTCTTGGTAATTCAATATCTTAAAAGTTTGCTGACAGCGTCATCACGCTGACTGTTTGCAGGCGATGGAAAGAGAATGGATGGGTGGGATCCTGGAGGGTTATCATTCAGAATGGATTTCAACATGTCTGAAGGGTGGGCTTATCCAAATGACAGGGAATTTCACATGGGGTTTGTAAAGTTTAGGCTTAGGTTTAAATAGCTAACTACACAAGGAC
Source organism: Smutsia gigantea (assembly GCA_032199065.1). Lineage (NCBI taxonomy): Eukaryota > Metazoa > Chordata > Mammalia > Pholidota > Manidae > Smutsia > Smutsia gigantea. The sequence goes on from JAVSCE010021567.1 coordinate 230,360, forward strand.
AGGATAGCTTAAATAGTAGGTCAAAAAATAAAAAATTAGGAGGATTAATTAACCCTTCAGTATAAAACAATGGTATTATCTGGCAGCCCAAAGGGTCATTGCCATCTGGAGTTACACTTACAGGTGTTAGTCATTTCTGGTTGACCGTTTCCAGCTTGCTGTATACTCTGTTCTGGTTGTCACACCTCCAGAGGGACATTTCCACTTCCTCCTTGTCCTCACTGTAAGGCCCTGCTTCTCCGAGGCAACGACTCTCATTAGTTGGGGAAAAATATTTTCAGACATTTTTGTTGCTATTTTAAAAAGGATGTTTAAAATATTTTCTAATTGTCCTTGCTATTCTATGGGAAAGCTATGGGTGATACAAGCCTGTCTTAAATCCAGCTGTTTTATCAAACTCTTATTTGAAATAGTTTTTCAATTGACTGCATTAGAGTGTCAAACAGTAGAATCATATCATTTGCAAATAATGGCAGTTTTGCCCCACCCTTTCAACATTTATCAATATTATTTAAAAAATGTTATTACATTGGTTGGAATCTTCAAAGCAGTGTTGAATGGTGTTAGCAGGCACTTCCCCCTGCCAACTCTCTGACTCTAATGATATACTTTTAACATTTCATCCTTCAGTATAAAGTGTATAGTATTAGTACATTCAATTTAACCAAGTCCCTCAGCATTGAAGTCGTTTCTCGTTTTTTAATATTACAGATACAAAGAATAAATGTTTGTGCTCATAGATTTATACACATGTGCAAGCATTTTTCTAAAACACATTACAAATTTCTATGTCTTAGAGTTTACAAATTTCAAAATTTGATAGACACTGGCATTTGTTATCACCATTCATTCACATTGTTCTGGAGATTATAACCAATGTAATAAGATTTGAAGAATTAAAAAAATATTTGTATCAGTCATCTATTGCGGCCTAATCAACTACCCCCAAATCTGGTAGCCTAAAACAACAATTCTTCCTTTCTCACAATTGTGCCGTCGGATGGGCAATCTTTCTATTTGCCTTGGGGAGAAAATGAGACTGGAGAGAGGTGGCTCCAGGTCACAAGCCGTCGGTAGGACAGGGCAGGGCAGGATGTCTCAGGCCTGGTAGGCTGCCTGTGGACAGGAGCGAGCATCCATTCCCCTGTACTTGGGAGGAGAGGTGGGCTGCCTGAGAGGTGAAGTATTGGCATAGTTTTTGTTTGAGCTTTTATTAACATACTTCCTTTTTCCATAAACCGCCATTCCAGCCTGGGCCACACAAAATTCATCACTGATGCACTCTGTGACCCAAATTATGATCCCAAAGAGACTGGAAATAAAAACCTTAAGAAGCAGCTGACTGTTTCACTTCACCCCATGCACACGGAGCACGATCAGAATGACTTGGACGTGTGCTGACTCGCGACTAGCACAGGTGTGAAAATGGCCTGAGACATCCTGCCCTGCCCTGTCCTACCGACAGCTTGTGACCTGGAGCCACCTCTCTCCAATCTCATTTTCTCCCCAAGGTAAATGGAAAGATTGCCCATCGACTGCACAACCGTGAGCAAAGATGCATCTCTCCTTCCTCCCAAACTCTGTGGCTGTTGGTCATCATGCCTTAGTCTAGTTCTGTGACAGTAAAACTTTAACATGTTTCGACAGATGCCTTCTGTAAGTTTGGGTTGGAGAAACTTACCTCTTTCAGTTCTGCTCAATGTCAGAAAGTCAGTCAAGAAAGAAATGAGTACAAGAGTGAAGAAAAGCCCAAACCGTCTCATTGCTATTCTGAATCCTGTGTCCATGTTTCAATTTGGACGTCAGCTATCTTCTACTAATTCATTAACTTACTCAACATATATTTGTCAATTCCCTATTTTGTACCAGGCAGCAACTGAAATATTATGTAGGTACATCAACCCATCAATCACGGAAATAAGCGGCTTGAAGTTTATCCCTCCCTCACTGTCGCGGGGAGCGTGAGGCCGGGCAACCAGCAGATGGCGCTCAGCACCCATTTTATGTGGGACGGAACGTGCTGGAGGCGTTTGCCTCCCTAAGTGTATGTAGTCTCAAACCCTGAGCGTCCTATGGTGTCAAAACCAATACTTTATGTTTTCATAATTAGCATCTGCCTTTAAAAACGACCCAACCGTCCTTCTGGATTTGGACTTTATCTTCCTCAATTGCTGCTCTGGTTTTGGGGTCTAATTCTGCAACGTTCTTCGCATGAAATTGGGCTTGTGTGTGATAACAGTGGAGGGGACGAAGGACTTGAGCGCGCGGCGCGCTTCTGGACTGGAGTGGCTCCTGGCACATCGTCTCGCCTCTTACATCCTCGAGGCCCTTGGGCCCGCTGCTCACCCACATCCATTCCTTTGCTCAGGTTCTGTGATTCCATGATGGTTCTGCTTCCAGTTTTCACCATCCTGGGGAGGGGACATAAAAGGCATCACAGGAATCACTTGAATAAAGCCAAGTTGGAGAGAGGGTAGTGAACCAGGTGACGTGTAACGGAGGGAACAGTTAAGAGGGAGGAAGGGGACGCCCCAGAGAAAGGGAGAAGGTGGACGTAGTCCCAGCGATGAGTCCGAGCTGTAAGCAGGAGCAGAGCTCTCTCTGGCTTTAGTCCTTGGCAGAGGAGAGATTCAAGACCATTTTCTGTCAAGGCCATGGCTTCTTTCTAAAGCACAAAGCCCTCACCTCTGGGGGTGCACGTTTTGTCCCTTGAACTAAGGCCGTGGGGACAGGGGGGACAGTGGGGCAACACAGCTACTGCTTCCTGCTGCCAACAGCACCCCTCCCGGCTGCACCCCCAGCCTCCTTTCGGCCTTCTGTAATCCCTCTGCCAACATCCATGCCCCTCATGCACCGATGAGCTCACGTTTAATTCTCACCCCTGTTGAATTTTGCTCCTCCTTTGACTTACTGTTTCTTCTCTCGTTTGTACCATGGCTGATGTGGAATGCGGTAACAGATCAAACTGCTGTGTAGCCGTTAAGGGATGGGAGGTTTAGGACAAAGTGGATGGATTCTTATGGGACTTCAGTAGAATGTCATGATGATCGTGTGCCCGCATAGGGTGGAAGCTGGTGTCCAGGAGCAAGCGAGGTGGCATCTCAAAGAATTTGAAAACGTGTGTGCACATGTTTCACTGGTCAGATTTGATCCTGCTTTCTCAACTTCTACAATGTATTATTTGAAAAGACCTTCGATAATTCTTTTTGAATGTTTATCACCTTTTCATATTCATGTCTCATGCTCACCCGTGAGCACCCTGGGGATGGGAACTCTGTCTTCTTTAGTTCTCCTGCTTCATAAGCATTGTGTTTACACACCACAGTACATTCACTTCAAGGCATAAAAGGCATAGTTGGATTTACTCACCTCTAAATTGACTTTACGGTGCTCTTCCACCTGGGAGAGTCACCTTAAATTTCTGATTACTCTGGGATGGGTTTCAGTTTGACTATTCAGGCCCTTGATTCTTTTTTTTTTGTCCTAATTTTCACTGTTTACCTTTTAACCATTTTGCAGCTTTCTCCAATTTTCTTCGCATGACAAACTGGATATAAAAGGAGATGAAGCCAACTCATTTCTATTGTGCTGCTTATAACTAGTAGAGTTTGTAGGACTGAAATAGAGGGGAAGGTTGGAGAAGGAGGTGGCGGCTGGTGACAGTGAGGTTTCTGAATGAAATGGGATTTGTTATTCATGTTCTTTTACATGCTGGATGAGTAAATTAGGATTCAAAAAATGGAGTTAGGAATTTATGGTTCTATTATTTCTTGTGATACATCAGGGTACAGCTACATGTAAATATGAAAGGTGTCATACTCGTATTTTCGTTCTTCACTGAAAGAAGAGGCCAACCTCTGAGCCGTCTCTCAGAATGAGAATGTGCCTCATGAGCCCCAGCATCTTAGGGGTGTGCAGGGCAATCTGCGCTGGTCAGAATGGGTCACAAGGCAGTTGGCTAGAAGTAGCCTGTGGGGAATTAGATTATGGTTTCTGTGTTTCATATCTGTGCAGTAAGTCATCTTGAAAAGGTTCCCACTAAGTGGTGGAGGCCAGAAGAGGCACCTCACGGGTGTTCCTGCAGGTGGAGTTCTGGATCACAGACATTGGCCATTCCAGCTGGGGTGGCCAGAGTGCAGAATGGGGGGGCAATTGCTCTGGGTCCTGTTTTCTCTTCACCTAATTGTGGAATCCCCATATTGGCTCCTAGCACACTGGGAAAAGGATGTCTCAGGCCCATTCCTGTGTCCGTTCCTGAAACCCCAAAATACCACTTACTCATGGCTGTGTCTGGAGCCGACTTTATGGGTGGTTTTGGAGTCCCAGGGGCAGTTACATCAGAGAACACCAGGCAGAGCAAGCAGCCACAAAGAAGTCAATTTCAGAATTGAATACTAAATACACTGGCCTTCGCTCATTCACTTTCCCTTGGTAACCTTTCTCCCCAGACCCCCAAACTGCTACCATCCTGTTTTCCCTCATTTTTCTTCTCTTTTCTTTGGAAGCCCCCCCCCCCCTGCCATTTTTGGGTTATGCACCTCCAGAGTACTTTTCATCATGTAGAGTAATTTTATTCTCCTTGTTTCCAACTGTTCAGAAACTCATCTTTCTATAATCAAATGGTGCAATGAAGTGCTTTGTTGAATAACCTGTCCTGTCCCCCGAGAAAAGCGTAAGGAGGTAGTGGTGGTCGCAGTTGTTGAGTGCACGTGTGTGTGTGTGTGTGTGCACATGCATGCGTATTTCCATTCTGCCACACTTGCTATGTATAAAACCTTGTGACAGATATTTGAGGATAACATTTTTGAAATACATATGGAAACCAGAGTAAGGAATATATTTTGCTTCACAACTCATGAAATATATATGTGAATATATGTGTGCATCTATGCATATGTATATATGCATATACACATGTTTCACATGAAACCGTAACTTTGTGGAAAGAGCTATGTTCTAATATTTCATATTCCATTTTATTTCCTTAAAAAGATGCTAGTTCTGACCCTCGAACTTGATTTTCTGACCTCTAACGACTCATTTTCTGAAGTTCGAGCAACACTGTTTTGAAATATATTAAGATCGGTAAAACTGGGGTCTGCTCTCAAGCATCTCCAAAACATCACCCGCTTCCATGCTGTAATTGAGTAGGAATACAATTCCATATCCTGCTTTTAGAAACTGATCCCAAAGAGCTGGTACAGCCCTATCCTTAAGTTACTCTGCTTGCACTGTTAGCCTCATAAAGAACCTAAATCAGCATTTGAAAACTTCAGCGGCTTTTGTTCTAGAATTTCTCAAACTGATGTTTAAAAAAATGTGTGTTTTAATATAACATGGCCGAAAATTAGTAAAGTAGAGGCAATAATTCTCATCATGCACTTTCTTCACATTTTGCGGCATTTCATTGCAGCCTTTCTTGCTGTTCATCTTCACAGTAACTTCTTACATGGGTCTTTTTTAAGAAAACACCTGGAAAGCCTGTTATTTTCCCTTACATCTCAAGAAAGAATATGAATCCACACATAGGGACTCCCACGTTTGCAGAGGCGCACACTTGTACACGCACTCACTCACACTCACACACATGCACACACACAAGGGAGGAGAAAAAAGTGTCACTGCTTGACTTTAATATTAAATCTCACTTTTCTCACATTTCTTATGTTTTCACACCTACAGTCTGGCTAATCTATTTTCTAGGCAATTCTCAGCAGAAAAAAATGTGAAAGTGATAGCTGGATTGTAACGTGTGAAAGTTCTCAGCACAGATTTGAATATATTTGGGAGGGGCAGGAGTATTCTAGATTGTCAGGAAGTAAAGAGATGTGTTTTAAATTATGACTTTCACATACCAGGCTTTGGGACTATCTTCCATAACTATTTAAATGGCTCAGCTGTAGAGTAGGGGAAAATATTAAGGTTATTCCTGAGGATAGTGTAAGTCAGAATAGGTGAGATTTCTAGGTTCTATCTAAAAATTGAGACTGGAGTTGCAGTTGCTGAAAGATTATGTCATGTTATAGTCATGAGCCTAGCGTTTCCTTTTCCTAATGAACAGAACCACTTACTAATGACCTACATGTCTATTTTATAGAAGAACACCTTTTACTTTTCGTTTTGATGGATACATACATTCTTTGTGATTTGGGGCATTTGTGTTTATCTTCTATACTAGTGTGGAGGAGGGGTTTTATTGCTGGGGAGTGTTGCTTCCGACTTGGCTCTCTTGAGAAAAAATCTTGTTCCTTTCCACTTTTAGCCTAAGCCACAAAACTTGCCCATCTGTGGCCGAAGATGGTACACTACACAAGAAAGCTAGATACTGGTTTATTGAGGGAGCAAGAGGTGAGGAGAGAGAGAAGGAGAGAGGGAGGGAAAAGAAAGAGAAAGAAGATGTATTTAATCTTCCCTATTTTGATCTTCCTTTTTAATATATCAAGAGCCAGGCTTGGTGAACTTGAACACAGAGCTTTAGATCAGTGGTGTAAGAGTAAACAGGAAGAGAAAGAGGGAAATCCTGCCCCTCTTGGTCCCAAGGGATGTTGAGAAAGAGATGCAGAAAGCAGGCAAGACAATGCTTTTAAAAATTTGAGGGAATATCAGAGTTAGAGGTAACATGCTCAACCTCTTATGTGGAATCTCATGAAGGGCACCCACTGCCCATTATGGCAGCTGAGTATAACAGCATGGCCAGACAGCAGGTCTAGTTTGGTGCCCGGGTTCCTCAGTTCCCATGTGATGTAGATGTTGAGTTGAGGGTCAGAAAGTCTTCTGTGGCAACCCCACACCCTTGCAGGGTCAAGTTGACCTCACAGTAAAGGGGGTATTTGGGTGTGTGGACTCTGGGTTAGCTTGTTTGGTTTGTGTCCACCAGCCTCTAGAGCCCAGGAGGAGGATTCCTCCTTAGGACGGGAAGAGACAAGGCAGGCAGAAGGCAAAGGCAGAGTGACTCAGGCACATTGTCATTTGTCCAGAACCAGAAGTTTTGGTGTACACACACAGGGCAGATGTTAAAGCATCGAGTTTACAGAAGCTAGAAATGTGGTCAGTCCACTGAACCAGCAGTAGTTTTCCACCAGCCCGTGGCCAGGTCAAGGAAGAAAGGCCACAGAGTTACAGCTGTAAGTGCCAACAGTGGATACGTGTGTGTGTGTGTGTGTGTGTGTGTGTGTGTGTGTGTGTGTGTGTGCCAGGCCAGCCATTCCACAGGGGGACCTGCAAGGGTTTGGAGGTCACTGTGAGGATAGGAAGACTCCTTCACTCTGCCTGCATGAGGCCATTCCATCACCCATTAATTCAACAACAGCTTGTGAACCCAGATTTCATCTAGGAGTTGGTGGTGAATGAACATAAGAGAAAAAAGTCAGAATTAAGACAGACTGAGCATTTTTGCCCAGAAGACGAATGCTACCTAATAAAAGGATTGTTTTACTTATTCGATTGGATGGTATATTAAATGGGGTTAGACTAGCACATGGGGACTAAGAGGGAGATCATACCCATCAGAAACCACATGCCCTCTGCTTTTGCTGAGCAAAGAGGTTGTTGTGGGTGATTCTGCAGTCCCATCCCAGTGATTACACCTCTTCCTCCCACCCCCTTGCTGGGTGAAGGTGGTTTGGGTGTTATGTTGGGAGAGATTAGAACTAGAGGAAATAGAAATATGGGTCTAGAAAAAGAGGCCTTTCCTGTTTGCTTATTCATAAAGAATCGTTTTAAAGTTAAGCAGATGATATTCATATCTAGCTCCCACTATGCTGTAGGGCTCATGGTACGATGAAATCTTCTAGAGTTCTGTAAGTTTAACCCAGACTTTGCCTTTTTCTCAGTAACTTCATGACCCCCAAAGGCACTACATACAGAAAAGAAGCTCGGTGCGCTGATTACATTACTAACTAACGTTATTACATTATTAACTAATTGCAGTCTTCAGGAATCATTAGCCACTTTATTATTTAGGTTGGCAAGAGTGAAACCAATTTTTCGCAGTCAGATGCTGAGATTAAAACACTCTACCTCCTTCTTAATTACCTTCAACAAATATTAAATGCCTATTATGGGCAAGGCATTGCATTAGGCACTGCAGATACAGGGTGAAGAGGAGAGGGACCCACCCTCAAGGAGTTTCTAGTACAATGAAGAACACCAAACAGGCAACTGTCAAAATGGTGATAGAGATAACTACTGGATTCTATAGGGCACATTTTTGGAAACTTTGTGGAGAAAGGGCTATTTAAGCCGAGTCATAAAGGGCCAGAGGTAGGAACTAGCCAGGTGAAGAGTGCAAAGAATGTGAAAAGTCCCAAAGAGGAAGCATTTGGTTCATCCGGTGAAGTCAGAGGAGTCCTACGAAAGTCTGTACTACTGCCCTAGTGCCAGTGCAAATGGGCTTGCATGGGCTATAATATTCCAAACATAGTCCCCCATCTTGTGTGTCACTCACTCAACCATCTGGAATTTGGGGACCGATGGACCTGGGCTTATAGCTTAGCTTTGAGACATTAAAGAATTAATCCCCTAGCTCCAAGCCTCTGTTTCTTCTACTGTAAAATGAGGACAGTAACTTCTTTGAAGAATTATGTAAGAAGATGGTTGAGATAAGTATGTGAATATCATGCATACAAAGTTCCCTTCTTTCTTTACTTCAAAGAGTTGGTGGAGTTCCTCCACCTTTATGACATTTTTCCTAATCAAGAGATATCACTAGGTTTTATCCCACTTTTTAAGCTTATCACAATTAATGGGACGTTTTTCTTTTTTTTTTTTTTTCCTGTGTGAACACCAAAGTAAACTTCAAAAGCAGGGTCCAAGCAAATGGTAAACTTCTTTCACACGTGATTCTTAGCATGTAGGACAAAAATGTGTTACTTCTGAGGGTTAAGTCATCAAAGGACAGGAGAGCTACTCTGGAAAAAGATTAGAAATGACATAATGGGCAGAACTCATATTTTGCACATTCTTGGCATTTCCTGACCAAGGAAGACCGTGACAATTAATTATAACATTTTTCCTCTAAGCTGAGACAAGTCTTTGAAGTCTTTTCCAACACTAGGTATTCCAGGGAGAAACTAAAGAAGGACAGACTTCTCTGGGGAGAGAGAGATTCCTTTGCTACCCAGAAGTGATCTCTTCAGATAGGAGTCAGTTTCCACGGAGCACCGGCTGAGGGGGTCTTCTCGGTTGGGTTGCTGTGGTCCAACCTTGATCAGGTCAATACTTGAAGCAGCATAAGAAGAGCTTGTAGTATGAAATGGGAATTTTTTGTTGTAGATTTTTTTGTATTCTGAAGCCTAATTTTTCTACTACTCAATCAAAACCTGACTTAAAAATAAAGCCTCAAACAAATGTAAGGAAATATCAAAAGCTACAACGTTGGTATCACATTTCAAATCATATTTTGTTAGCAGAAAATTTCATAAACCAAGATTCCACTTTTCTCTCCTATTGAACTTTTCAGGACTGTTACAATTTTATATAATTGCATTTTTAATTCTTCCTTAAGTGATTAGAACAGATGGCAAACTCTTTGCAGCCTGTCACAGATTCATAACTTAGAGTTTCAAATGGATGTGGGTCAGAATAATTCAGTGAGTTTTACTCTACTATTTCTCACCAGGCAACTTCCAAGAAATTCTATAAAACAAGAAAGTGACAGAAACTCTAACTAGTTGTTTAGAGTCTTCATTTTTAAGTCTTTAAGGTCTTTGTAAGGAAATGTGTAATTATTATTCCCAAGTTTATACTTCAGGGAACACATGAACAAATCAAGATCTTGGGCCACTCAGAGGAACTGCTGATAATTTTTTTCTATTCTTGGGGGACTTCATTATAATTTGATGTTTTTGTGTATTTAGCCCAAGTGCAACACTCCCTATATTATAATATTGTAATAACATGCAGTGTATATTACCATGCTCCCACAAGTCATGATTTACACTATCCTCACTTTACTGGATCTGGGACGTGGTAGAATACTTTGTCACATGCTCTATGCTCTGAATGGATCTTACCTGTTCAGTGCCATGGTCACACTAGGCAACTTGTTGGTATAGGAATAAGTGGCACGGATAAGTGTAGCTGTAACCCCTCAAGTCTGAAGGAACAGGGGTGGGCGGGGTTCCTGGAATCCAGGAAGGGAGAGGGGAGTGGAGGGAGGAGTGGGGATCTCCCGGAGGAGTGTGGGCAGCCTGGGGCAGCCTCGGAGGGAGGGCATCTGGGGATCAAGCATGCTGACCTTACTCTCCCCCTCCCTCCAGTTTCCTGCTGACGGGACCCAAGTGGCAGCCCAAGGGTACCGGGATCCAGGTGCATCTGCATAGGGTGGAGCGTGGATTTGGTGGGCACAAAAAGCATCTGGCGAAACTCCTTTGTCTGTAGTTCTAGTCGCAGTCCCTTTCCTGAGCTTGAAATCCAAACACCCAAACTACCTTCCTCCCAAAAGAACCTTACTTACAGTCTTCTTGTTTCTGTTAATAGAGTCTTATCCACAGTTTCTTATGTTCATAAGAAAAGTCTTCTTTGATGTCAGCTCATCTCTTTCATTAAGCGGTGAACTTGAAGGCACAAACTGGGCTTTACTTTACCTGCCTTTGTATCTTCCATGACATCCAGCAAGCCTGGCAAATAGTGTCTAGGATACATTTTGCTGTATTTTCCTGACTTAACTGCAAAGGGTTTATTACTAAATAGAACAACTATAGCCCTGGAGCTTTTTATTTTTCACTTGATTGTTGCAAGGTGGCAAAACTGGCAGTTGCAACAGAAAGTGGCAGCCTGGGACGGGATCAGCGATAGCGCAGAGGACTCGGGCTCAATCAGGTTGGAGAGGGGAGAGGAGAGAGGGAGCAGGCAACAGGTGCTCAGTAAGGGGCTGGCCAGTGGAGGTTCTCCCCATCCTGGTTACAGAACAGGAAGACTATTTGCTCTTTTAAAATGATGATTCATATGTTTATCTTAACTTTCATTAATTATTTTAAGTATCTTTCAAACCAGAGAAATCTCCTGTTGGTTGCCCCAGGATGGTTTTGAGATGTTTAGCTGCCTCATTTTCCTGTTTCCTCTTTCTCCCCCATGTCCACCTTCCTCCCGTATGTTCACACCACTAAGCACCCAATGGGGCCCTCCCTTGGGTCAGTATCCTGTGCCATCATTTGCTTTCTCCACTCATATAGAGCTAGAGATTCAGTGCTCAGTTCCAGTGGAAGTTCGTACTGGCAGGTGGCACATAGATGGGTAAGCAGTAGGTGTTAATGGTCAATAAAGACCTAAAGAACCCCTTAAAAATTAATAGACTTTATTTTTAAAAATAGCTTTAGAATCATAGTTTTCCCATAAATTCCACCTTCCTGCACAGTGTCCCTATTAATAGCTTGCATTAGTGTGATACATTTCTTGCAATTAATGAACCCTTAGTAGATCATTATAATATTGATATGTTGAACCAATATCGACACATTGTTACATAGCAATTAATGAACTGATATAGATTTATTGAACCAATATCGATACATTGAACAACATGGAACAATATTGTACAACACTGAGCAATAGATTACCCATAGTTTATTCAGATTTCATTAGTTTTTTCTTAATGTTCTTTCCCCTGTCCCAGGATCCCATCCCATCTAGGACACCACATTACATTTATTTGCCGTGTCTCTCCAGGCTTCTTGTGGCTCTGATAGTTTCTTATAATATCCTGGTTTTGATGACCTTTGCAGTTTTGAGGAATACTGGTCATATGTATTGTAGGGTGCCTCCGTGTTGGACTCTGCCTGTTCTCATGATCAAACTGGAGTTATGAGTTTTGGGGAGGAAGATCACAGAGGTAAAGTACATTTTCATCACTTCATATCCAGGGGACCTCTTATCAACATGATTTATGACTGCTGATGTTGGCCTAGATCATCCGGCTTATTAGGGTTCTCTGCTCTATGGTTAGTCTTTTTCCCTTCTTTCCATACCGTATTCTTCAGAATGATGTATCTGCATAATTTATTTGGAGTTCTTTTGTGTGGGAGATGTATCTCTTATCTCTCATTTATTAATTTATTCAATTATTTTTATATTGGGATAGACTTATCGATATTTATTTAATAATTTGTGTTAGAATCTATTACCACTTTATTTTTGTTCAAATTGTTCCAGCTTTGGACTTTGGGAACTCTTTCAGTAGGCCCCTGTGTCCTTTAACTTAGCCTCATCATTGTGGGTATGTGTGTGTGTACATATAAATATTTCAATGTATAGTTATCTATACCTATAATAAGTTAAACATGAGTTCTTACTGGTGTTTCAGACCCAAACCCATCACTGCATGGATCGTTCTCACTTCCTCCCCTTGCTTATGTGTACATTTTTACTCCAATAGTGAGAAACATGTCTCCCACCATCCACTATCCATTTACTTAGTTGTTAAATTCCAATATACATGTGTAGCACTATAAGAACTGTTAGTTCTATTCAGGAAACTTTATGAACTGTATCAACAAGAGCACAGTGCTTTTTTGCAGTTCTTTTTACCTTTAGTCTTACAGATTCCATTCATTTCTAAAGTTACTAGGACCAGCACTTTTTCCTCACCTCCTTCAGTGAAGTCGTTACAGACATTTATAATACAGTTAGATTCTCGTGTCACAGTCTGCATTCAACCTTCTGAGGGTGTTTTTTAAAATCTGCATACATTAACGATCATTCTTTGTGTTGCAGAGTTTGAGTTTTGACAGATGCATGTCATAGATCCCCCATCACAGTACCATACAAAAGAGTCTCACTACTCTAAAAATCTCCTGTGCTCCACCTAATACACCCTCTGCGCTCTGAATTATTCTCATAATAAGCAACCACTTTCCTTTTTACTGTCTCTAAAGTATTGCCTTTTCCAGAATGTCACATAATTGGAATTATATAGTATGCGGCCTTTTCAGACTGGCTTCTTTCACTGAGCGATCTGCATTAAAGTTTCCTCCATGCTTTTTCACAGCTTGATAGCTCATTTTTTCTTATTGTCGAACAACATTTTATTTTATGGATGTAGTTGAAAGACATGCTTTCTTGCTTCCAGTTGTCATGAATAATGCTGCTATAAATATTTCTGTGCAGGTTTTTGTGGGGGCATGAATTTTTAACTCAATTGAGTGAATACCTAGGAATGTGATTGCTGAATTGTATAGTAAGACTATGTTTATTTACCTTTGTAAAAAATGGTCAACTACGTCCAAAGTGGCTGTACCGTGTTTCATTCCCACCAGCAATGAATGAGAGTTCCCCTTGTTGCACATGTTTGCCAGCATTTGACATTTGTGACATTTTAGGATTTTAGCCATTCTAATAGGTATGTAGTAGTATATCATTGTACTGTAATTTGCAATTCCCTAGTGACATATGATACTTAGCATCTTTTTGTATAATTATTTGTCATCTCTATATTTGCCTTGGTGACATATCTGTTCAGATCTTTTTACTGTTTCTAAACTGTCTTTCTCTTGTTGCATTTTAAGAGTTCTTTGCTTATTTTAGATACAAGTCCTTTATTAGGTGTATTTTGCACATGTTTCTCCAAGTTTGTGGCTTGCCTTTTCAGTCTCTTAATAATGTTTTGTAGAGCAGAAGTTTTTAATTTCACTCAAGTCCAACTTAGCAATTTTTTCTTTCATGGATCATGCTTTTGGTGTTGTTTTGAAAAACTCATTGCCAACCCAACACCATCTAGATTTTCTCCTATGTTGTCCTCCAGAAGTTTTATAATTTTCACTTTACACTTAGATCTGTGATCTCTTTTGGGTTAATTTCTGTGAAAGGTGGAATATCTGTGTCTAGATTCATCTTTTTATATATGGATGTCCAACTGTTCCAGCACCATTAGTTGAAAGACTGTTCTTTCTCTATTGACTTACATTCTTTCCTTTGTCAAATACCAATTGACTACATTTGTATGGGTCTATTTCTGGATTCTCTTTTGTGTTCCATTGATCTATCTATTCTTTTGCCCATACCATGCTTTATAGTAAGTCTTGAAGTTAGGTAATGCTAATTGTCCAACTTAATTCTTTCTCTTCAGTATTGTGTTGGCTATTTTGAGTCTTTTGTCTTTCCATATAAACTTTAGAATCAGTTTGTTAATATCCACGACATTACTTGCTGAGATTTTGTTTGGGATTGCATGAATCTATAGGTCAAATTGGGAAGAACTGGCATTTTAACAATATTGAGACTTCCTATCCATGAACATGGTATATCTCTCCATATCTCTGATTTCTTTCATCAGGATTTTGTAGTTTTTCTCATATAGGTCCCATACATATTTTTGTTAGATTTATACTTAAGTTATTTTATTTTTCTTGGTACTAGTATAAATCATATTCTATTTTCAAATATTTTACTTGAACAGTGACTGAAAAATACAATTTGGTTCAATACCAACTTATCAGTTGTGGTTTCAGCACTGGGCTATGCACTGCAGTAGGTAGGAGGAATGAAGTCAAAGTGGCACAATGCTGGTTGAGATTTCATTCTAAGCAAGTGCCACTTAGACTAAAAAGTTCTAATGAGACAAATTACATTATATATGAAATTCTCTATAAGTATATTAGATGAATAATAAGGCAACAAAATTTTTGTGGGATCATTCTTAACCTTAAGAATGTTGATACTGGACTTACGGATTTGGAGAATATACTAGGCTGTTGTATCAAAGGCAAAGTCTAAACAACCTACTGCTAAGTCAGAGTGACCTTGACAGAAGGGATGGATGAGGTAGAAGAATCATCAATATCAGTAGTTCTTAACCTTGGCTACACATTATAATCACCTGGGGTTGGGTGGGAGGGCTTTGAAAGCAGTGATAGCTGGGACCACTCCTAGAGATCTTGACTTAGCCGATACCAGGATAGAACCCAACATGGCTATCTAGATACAGCTCCATCAGCTCCGCATCCACACGCAGGGGGCCAGCTGCTCTCTATGTAACTAACACTTAAAACTTTTCCATCCTCTTTATTCTGTCTTGGGACATTAAAAATGTAATAAAGTGGCTCATTCTCTTAAGATGATCATACAAGAACCACATAGTAATATACCAAATTTGAAAGCAAAGTGTTTGACTTCTCATTGGCATGATTGTGAATATGATGGCTCATAACTAAATGTGTCATGAAAGCAAGTAACATCAATGAAAAGTGACACAAATAAAAATAAAATTGTATTTTTTACTATGATGCAAGATTTATGTATGTGCTGAAATTAAAATAACCTCTTTCTAGGTTTTCTTAGAGAAAAACTAAGATAAAATAAAAGATGACATTAAAAAATTATTTTATTGGTGGCTCTTCTTTGTCACTCTCCTCAGTGCAGGCCTAATCTGCATGTACTTATCTTTTTTTTTTCTTCCATGAATTAAGCATTTGTGTTGTATCCAAAAACCCATTGCCCAGCACTAGGTCTACTTTAAATGTTTCTGAGAGGACTATATATCACTTACTACCGTGTTTGAGTTCTTGGAGGGCTGAGCCTGTATTTTGTTTATTTTTGAATGTCCAAAATGCCTAGTAACAGTATTTATTGGCTGAATGTATATACACAGCACCATTGATTCTGAATAATTTACTTCTGAGCTTAAGGTAAAACTTTCCATCTTTCAACACTTCAAAGAGACCTCCAGCACATTTTTTTAAAACTAGTCACTGTTTTATTGCTTTTCAGTGCTAATATTGTAGGGATGAGGCCACAGTCTTAATGATATAACTGTGATCCATCCTTCATCACAGATTAATTTCTCCTAAGAGATGATGGATGGGTGTCATTGGGGTAAGGGGAGGGATGGAGAGTGGTCAGAGGAATCTATTTCTCCTTTCTCCTTGAAGGATAATTTGGCTGAGTATAGAATTCTTGTTTTTTGTTTTTTTTTTCTGACTAACATTTAAAATATTTCACTTTACTTTCTTCCTGCTTGCATGTTTTTTGAGAAGTCCAGTGTAATGCTTTTCTTTGTTCCTCTAAAGGTAAAGTGCTTTTTTCTCAGTGTTTCTTTCAAGATTTTCTCTTGTCTTTGATTTTCTGCAGCTTCAATATTATGTCTAGGTATATATATAATGGGTATTGATCCTGTGTAGTATTCTTTGTGCTTCCTGGATCTGTGATTTGGTGTGTGCTATTCATTTTGGAAAACTCCCAGCTATTATTGCTTCAGTATTTCTTCTGCTTCTTTTCTATTTCTTCTCCCTCTGGTATTCCCATTATGCTTAAGTTATGCTTTTTTATAGTTGTACCACAACTCTTGGGTATTCTATTCCATTCTTTCCATTCTTTTTCTCCTTGTATTTCAATTTGGGAAGTCTCTGCTGAGATATCTCTGAGGTCACTGATTCAACGTCTGTGTCCAGTGTACTGATGAGCCCAGCAAAGGCATTTTTAATTTGTTACAGTGGATTTCTAGCATTTCCTTTTGATTTATTCTTAAAGTTTCTCTCTGTTTACATTATCCATCTGTTCTTATGTTTTTCCCTTATATCTCTTGGCATATTAATCATCATTATTTTAAGTTCCTGGTCTGATAGCTCCACAATCTTTGACCTGAGTCTAGTTCTAAATATTATAATCTGAATCTCTTCAGATTATGTTTTTTTCTTGCATTTTACATGCCTTGAAATTTTTTGCATTTTACCATGACTTTCTTTTTTTTTTTTGTCACTGAAGCCTGAACAAGATGTATTGGATGGTAGGAACTGAGGGAGACAGACTTTTAATGCAAGGTTTTACATTTTTCTAGCTAGGAGTTAGGCCATGTTTATCATTTTCCCTTCAATTTAGAAACTGTTAGGGTTTTTCTTTATCCTTAGCACTGTGAAAATTCAAGATGACGTGTGCTGGTGTAGGCCTTTATTCTTTTATTGCACTCGGTACTCGAAGGCCCTTTCAGTTTGGAGACTCATGTACTTCAGTTCTGAGAAATGTATTGGGTAACTTCTTTGATAATTTATTTCCCTTTTTCTCCTCAGGGAACAATTATTTATCAGATATTAGATTGATAGCTGACTCTTATATTTTCTCCGTTTTACATTTAAAACATTTTTTCTTTTTTGGAAAATTTTTTACTTTGTCATTCAACTCATGAATTTTTCAGCTGGGGCATCATTATTTTAATTTCTAAGAGATCTTTCTTATTTGTTGATCTGTTTTTAATTGACAGTTCTTGTGTAAAGGGGGCAATATTTTCACTTTTATCTGAAGTATTATTTATAGGTTTAAAAATTTTGTTTCTTCTTTTCCCTGTATTGTCTGTATTTCCTTTTGGACAGTTTTTTCCCTGTTTCCACATTATCTCTATTTTCCATGTTGGAAGACTCTCTTGGACATGTACCCATAATTTTGTCTTCATTCAGTTATAGTGAGTTCTAACACATCAGGGGATGATTACCATTGAAAACATAATTTATTACTCATGGCTTCCAAAAAGGAGGGTGCATGGCCCGGCATGTAGGGCCACATGAAGAAGCACCAGGGTCAGTCAGGAGACAGGAGTGAGGGGCATCTGTGGCCCAAAGCCTCTATTTTGGTTTTCATGGGAAGCAGTGGGTAAGACAGGATAAGCAAGTGATCAGGCTTAGGAGCAGATGGTTTGAATAATTTTAGCAGGCTCTGGGCTATAGGGGTGGTCTCCAGTTATCTAGTACCTGGCCCTGGGATCATTTAGGCAGGGGATAGTGTCCAAATTCAAGGACACTGAAGAAAAGGAGCATATCAATGGTTAGATTACCATTTTTGGTTTCGGGTTGGGCTTCTCGCTCCAGATATATTTCTGGTGATCTTTGTGGCTTCTTAAGGACACACCTGTTATTGACCCTCGTGGTAACTTTCAGTTTTTAGACATTCTGATGTCTTGGATGAACCCCCTCTTATCAATCAGATGTGTCTGTGTGGAAGGCTGTCCTGCAGAGGGTGATGGCCTAGCCTATGGGCCCTCTGTCATCCACAGCTGCACATGTCTGAGATCCCTCTACCCCTTCCACCCCTCCTGGCCCATGTCCTAGTAAATGCAAGTACAAAATACTTACCAAAACTTCTGTGTACATGATGTTCCCCCTGCCTAGCATGTCTTGCCCCAGTTTATATTCCTGGTGAGCTTTTACTCAGCTTTCAAGACTAACCCACGGGTCCTACTTCTTTTCAGTCTTTGCTGATGACTTCCCTGCTCTTACCTTAGGTAGAGGTTGAATGTATGTTCTGTGTCCCAGATCACCTGGCATTTGCCTCCCATGTGTAGCACTAACTGATTGATTTTTACTGGTCCCTTTGACTTGGAGCCCAGGGACTTATTTAGCTTTGAATCCTAGCACTTAGAACTGTCCTCGTCACTAAGTAGTCAAGACAGGCTTGTTGGAAATACTCAGAATGCATCTTCTCCATTGTTCTACTAATTTTTGTGAGGAAAGTCTGAAACATCCAGAACTGGGACTCTTTGCATTTCTCTTGGAGAGTTCTAGGAAAGGAGACATTATGACACTCATTAGAAGCCATTTATTTATTCTCAGCTTTCCCCTAATTAATTAAAATTTCTCATGCTGGGAATATATATTCCTACACCAGTATATTCCTCCTGGAGCACATTTTCTTTTCTTCTTCTTCTTTGTTCTTTTCTGAACCCTATAAAATAGCATTTTTAGGGTGAGAAAAAAAAACAAGCCTGGCCCTGTGTCTCACTTACTGGGGGAATGACTGTATGCCACTGGGTCAATCCTCTGGCTTTCTGCAGGGTGTGGGATGACAGCTAAGGGAGAGAATAGTGGATGGCACTTTTTCTCAGAGTAAACACTCCTGGTGAGTGCAGAGGGGACACTATCAACAGGATGCTTGTAGCTTACCTGCTATTTCATCTTCTTTGCTTTCAGAGAACAATGCCTGATAGTTTAGGCCAGAGTGTCTGAATATGGCAGAGCTAAAACTCAGCTTGCACTAGCCCTGACTCATGGTGGAATCAGTCCTGTGGCTGTGTCCCTGCCTTCCCTCTTCCACACGGGTTCACATAATCTGTCCAAGAACACATTAGAGAGGGCCACTCCTAAAAAAAAAGCCCTCAAAATAGAACAAAGCAAAAAAACACCCCTTGAATGCTGAGTGCATTGCAGAAAGAGAAGTTTCTATTTTATCTATTCCACTTATTCTTAATGAATTAAATTTTTTATGCAAAAGAGGAAACATGCCTATAGATAGTAACTAAAGCCGAATCCACAAATTCAGGTGCCCTTAGATGATTGACATGTGACTTAAAGATCCCCAGGAATGATACTAGCAAGGGTTGAGCGCTGAGAGAACTGCTGTGTGGGTATCCTCTTAAGGACATTAATTCAGACTTTGAAAATCGCCTTGTGGGCTAAGCCCATAATCTGGCATTCTAGAAATTTCCAGACTAAGATGATGCAATCAAATTGGGCATCATCTGAGTCTTGCATTACCTGAGGTCTGGCAATACAAGGGCTCATTTGGAATATTTATTCTGGGAAAAAAAATACCATCTAGTAGTGTCTGCCCTCGTGGTAGTCCCCTTACCCTGCACAAAGCCCAGAGGATGGACCCCAGTGTTACATGCAGCCATTACTCCAACAAGTGAGTTAGAGGGTCAGACTCTTTTTTTTCCACTTTAGCAATATTTTATAGGGTTCAGAAAGAATAACAACAACAAAATAGTAATAATTGAGGGCCATGTCCAGAACTTCTAGACCAGTCTTCAGGAAAAAGTCCTGGAAATCCATAGGTCTGTCTATCTAACATTTACTTATCTACTACCCAGATGGTAATTCAGAGCAGAAACTCTTGGGACCGTCTGGTTGCAGTGATACAGACTGGCCTTCTAGAACCAAGTGCAGGGCTATCCGACTGGAGAAGAGCAGAGGCTTGAATGTTGGGCTCACCTGGGATGAGTGTTAAGAGGTGGCAGGGAGGTGAGGGAGGACATCCTGAGCGGAGAGACGTGAATGCCATGAATGACTTGAAGGCAGTCAAGGAGAGTGATTAGGGCTGGTGAAAGCCTGCATGTAAGCTAGTGGGTTTCCTAATATACCCACAGTCACAGGGACTGATCTGAGATGTTTAGAGCCCAATGAATGGAACTGCCTTTAAAATTTATTTTGTCCCTACAGGAAGCATGCTTGAGACAGGGAAATGGAGGCTCCTGCTGATAGACCAACTGCTTTTTAAATGCTTCAGTGGTTGTAAGGTCTATTTGTCATTTTTCTGGATCAAAAGATTCTAGAAGTTATCTAATTTTTATTTTTCATTTATAAAGGTCATTAGCAATAGAGCACTTGATCTGCTAACCTATGAAGGCAACATCAAATTCCATTATGAAAAATCGATGCTTTTCTCTGTGCCCTACTGAAATGTCATGGAGGTGTTAAGGCTGAGATTAAAAATGCTCCTACTACAACCTGGCATATCAAAGGTGGAACAATTGTCAGGCTATAGTCACACATCACTTTGCTGCAGAAATATAAAGTAAGCTCCTGATAAATGGGAGGGACAACCAAATAAACATAGTATGGTAAATAAAAATATTGAAAATCCTCGCTTTATACATTTCATAGATATAGTACATAAATACAGACATTAGCTGTTCAGGCTTGAAAAGTTCAACATTTTGTTTTGGTAACAGCATGAATAGTGGATAGTGGAAATAGGCAGAATGAGACATTCGAGTTCTGGGTTTATTTTTATTAACTGAACAACAATATTTATGATGTATGGTGATTAATAATGTTACTCCTGTTTTGTTAATCACGACTGCTGCTGTTGTGCTTGCTATTCAGCAGGAAGAATGTTTCAGCCACTGTTGCAGTCACTTGGGTATTTCCCTTTGTACAGCCACAGCCAGGGTAGTAGTATTAGCTCTGTTTTATGGAAAACCATGACTCAGAAGGGTAGAGTTAGGGTTGGTAGCAGACAGTCTGATCCCAAAGCTTATATTTTTTCACCAGTTGACTGCCAATATCAGCAAGGAAGTTATTGATCGCCTACTCTGTGTAGGGCACCATGCTGGGTGCCAAAGCATAAAATAACCTCCTGGGAATATGAATGCGAATGATGACACATAACACACCCATGTGGTGTGCAAAAATAATGCAAGCCTTAAAGACAATAAACGGCAGGTGCACAGAGACTTCGTTGACACAGCCTGGAGGGAACAGCAGGGTTTGGACAAGTAAAAAGAAGAGGGGTGAATGGAGCTGTGTTGTGGGTTACTGACTGATTGATTGACTATTTATTGAAGTATAGTTGATATAAAATCAATCTTATATTGGTTTCAAGTATACAACACAGTGGTTTAACAGTTACCCACATCATTAAATGCTCACCTCAACTAGAGCACTTACAATCTGTCAACACAGGAAGATGTTACAGAATTTTGGCTGTATTCTCCATACTGCATTTCCATCCATATAACCAACTTATATTATGATTGAGAATTTTCGTGTTCCTTTATCCCCCTCTGCCTCCCCACCCACCAACCCCAACCTTTCCCCCATGGTAACCACCAGTCACTTCTCAGCGTCTATGAGTCTACTTGCTATTTTGTTCATTTTATTTTGTTTTTAGATTCCACAAATGAGGGAAATCATTTGGTACTTGTCTTTCTCCACTGGGCTTATTTCACTGAGCATAATACCCTCTAGGTCCATCCATGTTGTTGCAAATGGAAGGATTCCCTTATTTTTTTATGGCTGAATAATATTCCTTGGTGTATACATACGATCTCGTCTTTATCTGTTCATCTATCAGTGGACATTTTAGTTGCTTCCATATCTTGGGTATTGTAAATAATGTGGCAACAAACAGAGGGGTACATGTATCTTTTCAAATCAGGGATTTTGTTTTCTTCAGAGTAGATTCCTAGAAGTGGAAGTGTGGGGTCATATGTCCTGTAGTTTTTGAAGATGAATCTGACTTCAGTGGGAGAGTAGACTTTTTCTTCTGGAGCAGGTGAGTGGGGAGATGCCTGAAGGAGTTTATTCCTATAGCCTCCTTCCTGTGTCCATGTCATGGGGTGATGATCTAGGAAAGTGAGAATGGGAAAAAGAGAAGTCATGGAAACATAAAATCATAAGCCTTGTATACTTTACCTCAGCCTTGTCTAGCAAATATGTTAGAGTAGAAACTACTATCCTTAGTTAATGACTGTAAATAAAGAAACTTGGGAAAATGGGGGTTGTGGACTCTAGTGCTCTGGGAGGACCAGCACACAGTGAACCTTTCTTATTGTTAGGTAAGAACAATATTAGTGAGCATTTGCATACCTGTCACTAAAAGGTTTAAATTTGATCAATATTTATTTGTATCCCTACAAAGTTGTGTCACTATAAAGTTGTATTTCTAAGGGTCTGTTAATCAGAGGGAAGAGCTTCCTTGAAAGATTTTTTTATTTTGGTATCATTAATAAACAATTACATGAGCAACATGTGGTTACTAGATTCCCCCCATTATCAAGTCCCCACCACATACCCCATTACAGTCACTTTCCATCAGTGTAGTAAGATGCTATAGAATCACTACTTGTCTTTTCTGTGCTATACTGCCTTCCCCGTGCCCCCCCACTACATTATGTGTGCTAATTGTAATGCCCTTTTTTCCCCTTGTCCCTCCCTTCCCGCCCATCCTCCCCAGTCCCTTTCCCTTTCGTAACTGTTAGTCCATTCTTGGGTTCTGTGAGTCTGCTGCTATTTTGTTCCTTCAGTTTTTTCTTTGTTCTTATGCTCCACAGGTGAGTGAAATCATTTGATATTTGTCTTTCTCTGCCTGGTTTATTTCACTGAGCATAATACCCTCTAACTCCATCCATGTTGTTGCAAATGGTGGCATTTTTTTTCTTTTTATGGATGAATACTATTCCATTGTGTATATGTACCATGTCTTCTTTATCCATTCATCTACTGATGGACACTTAGGTTGCTTCCATTTCTTGGCTAATGTAAATAGTGCTGCGATAAACATAGGGGTGCATTTATCTTTTTCAAGCTGGGCTGCTGCATTCTTAGGGTAAATTCCTAGGAGTGGAATTCCTCAGTCAAATGGTATTTCTATTTTGAGTTTTTTGAGGAACCTCCATACTGCTTTCCACAATGGTTGAACTAATTTACATTCCCACCAGCAGTGTAGGAGGGTTCCCCTTTCTCCACATCCTCACCAATATTTGTTGTTGTTTGTCTTTTGCATGGTGGCCATTCTAACTGGTGTGAGGTGATATCTCATTGTGGTTTTAATTTGCATTTCTCTGATGATTAGCGATGTGCAGCATCTTTTCATGTGCCTGTTGACCATCTGAATTTCTTCTTTGGAGAACTGTCTATTCATATCCTCTGCCCATTTTTTAATTGGATTATTTGCTTTTGTTTGTTGAAGTGCATGAGCTCTTTGTATATTTTGGATGTCAACCCCTTATCGGATATGTCATTTATGAATACATTCTCATATACTGTAGCATGCCTTTTTGTTCTGCTGATGGTGTCCTTTGCTGTACAGAAACTTTTTAGTTTGATATAGTCCCACTTGTTCATTTTTGCTTTTGTTTCCCTTGCCCATGGAGATATGTTCATGAAGAAGTTGCTCATGTTTATATTCAAGAGAGTTTTGCCTATATTTTCTTCTAAGAGTTTTATGGTTTCATGACTTACTTTCAGGTCTTTGATCCATTTCGAGTTTCCTTTTGTGTATGGAGTTAGACAGTAATCCACTCTCATTCTCTTGCATGTAGCTGTCCAGTTTTGCCAACACCAGCTGTTGAAGAGGCTGTTATTTCCCCATTGTATATCCATGGCTCCTTTATCATATATTAATTGACCATATATGCTTCGGTTAATATCTGGACTCCCTATTCTGTTCAGATATGGGTCTATTCTTGTGCCAGTACCAAATTGTCTTGATTACTGTGACTTTGTAGTAGAGCTTGAAGTGAGATCCCCCCTGCTTTATTCTTCCTTTTCAGGATTGCTTTGGCTATTCAGAGGCTTTTGTGGTTCCATATGAATTTTAGAACTATTTGTTTCAGTTTGCTAAAGAATGCTGTCAGTATTTTGATAGGGATTGCATTGAATCTGTAGATTGCTTTAGGCAGGATGGCCATTTTGACAGTATTAATTCTTCCTAGCCAAGAACATGGATGAATTTCCATTTTTTAGTGTCCTCTTTAATTTCTCTTAAGAGTGTCTTGTAGTTTTCAGGGTATAGGTCTTTTAAAAGGTTTTTGAATAGTTCTCCAAACTGTTGACATATAACTTTTAGACTAGATGTTTGTTGTAAGAAACTACATTTACTAGAACATTGTTATATAAAATTGTGTTCATTTAAGGATATATGCTATATTGGGCTGTATCCATCGGCTTTGGTGTTTATTAATTTATTTTGACATTATCTGGTTTACTATGGTTTAGCTTTGACAATCTCAACAGGGATAAAAGCTCTGTGAAAATTTTCTTAAAACTAGGCAGATACCTGGAGGCATATATCATTCTTTAAAATGAGTTCACAAGTAAAATACAGTGTCTTACAGACTGATTTTAAACCACAGCTCAGAATTTGTTGTCAGGGTGGAATGGATTCCCAAGACCCAGGGCTGGTGAGTGAACAGGGTGTGTGATAGACTGACTGCAGGCAGCACCTGCTCTGAGAGGGTGTCCTGCACATGGTGACGCCTTCCCAAGATCTTCTTCCCTTTGCTTGAGGCAGAATGAACTGAGTCTGAAATTTTGGGTTCCTGTCTTGACTGCTCAGTTCATCAGTGTGGATAAATATTTGCATAAACCTTTGGATTAATCTTGTAATATTTTGAAAAGATTTCTGAAATTCTGATGAAGTTCTAAAATGTCATAATTCTTTCATTTCTTGAGACTGGTAGAACATGTTTTCAGGGTCGTTGCTCAGGGTTTGAGAGCAGCCCACTGCTATGAAACTAAGTGGGACTAACTGGTGCTTATGGGGAATGAGACCATGATGCCTTCAAATATATCTGATGGGTCAAGCAAAGGAATTCATTGATCCTCAAGACTGTTAGCATAATCTCTGATTCCTCAGGCAGTAATACTGTTAGTGGCTAGTAATTTTAAACCAAAGTGGGCAAACAATGCCTTTGGAAAATGTAGTGTTGTCATGACATTGAAGTTAAAAAATTTTGTTTTGGTATCATATTGACCAAACTGAATGTTTCGTGCTCAATCACATTTAGACTTACTTGGTTTCAGTAGTTTCAGGCCCCACACATGTCTCAGAGATAATTTCATATCATATTCCATCTCATGTTCACTTACATGTCTGCTTCTGCCAACCTTCCAAGTTAGTGTTCTAAATTGATTCAGAAGAACTAATCTTCAAACACTCTTGCCTCCTTTGGCCAGCTGGTTCCTCTGTAGGTTCTTCAGACGATGTGGGACTGGTAAAAATAAAGTCTTATTTTGTTCACTGGCTATCCTATCATCAGAAGATCAAACAGACTGTAGTCAATTTTCAGACCCATCAATTGAATCTCCTTGGGTGTAAAAGGGTAATAGGTGCCGTTTGAGAGTTATAAAACTAAGAAATAATTAGTTGATTAAAGTCTCTTTACTTGTAAAAATAATTGTTTCTTTCTGTGGTATTTAAGAGTGAGGTTAGGTAATCAGGATGATATTTCTAGATGTGTTTGTAAAGATGAAGTTTCGTTCTGCTGCGAAAAGAATATTTCTGAATCATCATGAGTAGAAAATGCTCAGCATTAAGCACACAGTAGGGTCACTCTCTTCTTCTCTTGTCTCTTTCTTTAGTCAGAACTGTCACGCTATGTCATGTGGGCAAAAATGTTTAAGATCTTAATTGTATTCTAAATGGCCCCTTTGAAGTGGTTCAGGATATTTTTCTTTTAGTGGGAAAAAAGCATCAAGAATAACTCATCAACTTGCCTTCCATGAGTTCTTCTAGTCAAAGTATTCCATGCAGTGGGAGATGTGAGCACTTTTGTCCTCAGAAGGCAAATTGTCCTTGGAGAAAGGACTGGGAAATGAGATGATGAGGGCCGAGGAAGGAAATGTGCCTCTCCCTGATTCTATGAATTTCATAGACATCCTATAAATTTGAATCCAACATTTAATTTGTAACTTAATAAAATATAACGAATAATGGGGGAAGATGAGCAATGAGGGAAAATTCTGTCTGTATTAGTTTAGGGCCCAATCAGGAAACTAGAAACCACTTCAGGTGTTTTAAGCAGAGAGGAATTAATACAGGAGGTTGGTCGATAACTTGCTGGAAGGATGGAGAGCAAATCAGAGGGCTTCTACCCAGAGATCAGTTGCCACCCCCATTACTGGTTACCAGGAGAAAGAAGTGGGGAGACGGTCTAGTGAGCAGCCAGGGATCTGTGGGTGAGACGTGTGCAGGGAGGGTTGGAAGAGTGCTTTGAGGATGGACGGGGGAATGGTGGGTCTGTATTCCGTGTAGGTGAGAGGTACCGAAAGAGGTAGACTCAGTGACAACGGAGACACAAAGCATTTTTACAGAAAATTATTGAGTGAAGGAAGTTGGAGCCCCCCTCAAGAATTTGGGAAATTAGTTGGTTTTGATAAGATAATCAGGCCACTGATTACACCAACATGGGGCAGTTATATTTCCTTCAGTTCCAAAATGCAAGTCCTCTCACATGCCCAAATCTACTATTTTCTTGGAGTTTCTCTCTTTGTTTACATACATCAAAGTGTGACTTACTGGTTTGTGAATTAGTCTTTGTTATTCAACTGCTGCTACTTGTTCAGGAGAGAAGGAACTCCAGCATATCTCTGATGTGCACATGACTAGCTGGGGAAGTCCCTTCTGCCCCTGCTTTCTACCTCTGCAGCCCTTTTTTGTGGAAACCTCTCTTTCCTGGACTATTCCTTTTTCTGTTTCATTCCGTATATTGGTCCTGCAAAACTGGAGCAAACACCATACATCTCTGCTCACACTATGGTAGAACTGGACCAAATATGTTGACATCAGAAACAAATGTTATGAAATGGAATCCTTTCTTCCTTGATTTTTGGAGGTGGCTGAGAGGTGGCTCTATGTAGAATGAAGGAATCAACCATTTCAACTGACCTGAGTAATTAGTTAAGCTACATAAATATTTGTCTACTTTCCCCTTCACTAAACTGACCAGGTATTTGACAGAACTGAGTGATTAATGAAATAAAATGAGCCTGAGCACGTAACTTCATTTTATCCTTGTTTGTTACTTGAAAAGTATTTTTATGTAACCAGTAAATTACTGAAAACTTGTTTGGAAATGGTTTGCTTTGTATAACAAGATAGCCACTGGATCTTAATATTTTTCCAAAGATTCATCCAGGATATTGGGACTGGTGTGAAACTGGCCACTGGCACCTACATTTTCTTTATGCCTTTCACTTATCTGTCACTTCTCATCAATTCTCCTCTCCGTTCGAACTTCTCCCAGTGTCTGCGCCCCAGAATGTCTGTGCCTTCCCCCTGTTTTGCTTAGCTCTTTAGCTCTCCTGGGCGACTGCAGGGCCGGTATGGGGACTCTACATCTGCTCTGCATCTCTGGCGGCGGGGGAACGGGACTTTGGTCTATCATTATAGGAAAGAGAAGCTGCCACATTCTCACGACTCCCATGGAAGAGGCTCTTTCTTTTGTGCAGTTGGCGAGGTTAACTGTAGCCTTGAAGGCTCATTGCAATTTAGGGGAAAATCGAAAAATGCTGGGTATGTTTAATTCTGTTCCGTAAGCATACCACCATACAGTCAAATGATCACAACAGTTTTATCCCCCATTAAGGCTCTTAGGAATTGTCAGTGTCTACATGATCTGAGAAAAATTTCCAAGTGCGCTTCGACCAGTACGCAAGTCAGACTTCACTGCACCTGATGAATCTCATAGTTATTCAGTGAAGTTTGTGCCTTATCTTGAGACTCCACAATCAAATGCATGGTGGTGATTCACTGGGGTTTATTGTTGAGACACAGTGAGATAGAAACAAGGAAGATAGGAAGGGGGGTGCAGGGCTTGGCAGAAATCTATGTACTAGGGATGGACAGAGGATAGGGTGGGAAGTGGGGCTGGCTAACATCAGAGGCCCAACTAGGCAAGTCCAGGATCGTGATCTAAGAGCTTAGATTCCCAGATATGGTTTAGGCAAGCATTTGGCACCTAATGTCCAAGCCAAAGAGGCCAGAGGAACATGTGAATGGAGAATATGTGTGTTCCCTGGTTTTATCTATGAGAGTTTTACATGAGCAGTTCACACTGTGGGTAGTTCATTTCTAGATAACTGAGACTTGGCTGTTGAGAGAAGAAAGCTAAGAAGGCATGCTGAGGAGATGGTATTTTACGCTTTCTGAGTCTGTGCTTTGACCTGGTCTAAATTGTTATCATCAGAAATAAATTACCACTGACAGTTCATTCTTAGTCACAACTCTGGAATCTTATTCTGTGTGTTTGAAAAATCTTTGGTTAGGCAAATAAAAATTGGCCATTACTATCTGTAGAAATCCATTCCTTAGAGGCAAAGTTGGCAATGCCATTTAAGTCCAATTCTTCCACACAGGAGACATGTGAAGATTAATGAAGTCCTTGAAAAAAATTTCTTTGATAACATATGATAGAAAAAACTTCTAAGAAAAATACCATGTCTGGATTTTGAGGATAGGGTCTTAATCTTTTCTTAAATAAATGACTATCTATGATTATCTAGCTACCAATCTATCTATTCTTTATCTATTTAATTTAATCTATACAAGGATGTCTTTCAATATATTTGATTTGACCAAGAATAAGAAATGTATTTTATATTACATACTAATGTATGCATGTGCACACACACACACACACGCAACACTGCTATATTTTATTAATTAAAGGAAAAGAGAGGAAAAACAGCTGGTTGTAAACCACTAATCTGGTTTCATGGCCCTCTGGTTGTGATCTGCAGCTTGAAAAACATTATTAGTACATAAAAAATCTATATGCCAAAACTTTATATAGATAACTTAAAGCAGAGCATAAGACTCAGAAAAGTGATTAACTAGAGCAGAGTTATCTTCCTTAAGGAAGCTAAGGTGGTGTTAAATCTATGACATGTTGCCTCTGAGGTCACCCTAACTGAATACCACATTCCCATGAGTTTCTGATTGAACTTTCCTCTCTTTATTGCTGTGAGTGATATAGAAACTAACAGGCTAATTCTCATATCTAGTCTGCATTCCATTTTTTGACAAACAATATGGAGATTATTCTTTAAAAATAAGTATTTAAAGACATTGAAGTAATTTCCTATGTGTTTTTGCATCCATCTGTATATTTGTATGAGCGAATAACTGCATGCTTAGTTCTGCCCCGTCCCCCCACACACACCCCCATCGCCCTCGCCACCGGTCTATTGTTCTTTAGGGATCTGAATGGCAGTCTTTCTCAGTCATAATGCAATGTCGGGCAACCCCAGAGAGCCTTCAGACACTTGCCTGTATTGGCATTGGGACATTTCTCCAAGTCAGAATAGAGAATATCTTTGCCCATTTGCTTAGCTTCATCAAAATAACTGGCCAGTTTTGTGGAAATAGCCTGACATTATGCCTCAGTGATCACTTACACAGAAGTTAACTACTATCCTCATTTCCCCAAGTTGGGAGGTCTAAATGCCAGTATAGCTCATACTTTACTACATGCTTTTTTATAAATAAAATTCTGCCTTCATTTTTAAGGAGCACTCTGTATTCAGAATCTCACACTGTTCCATAAACTGTTCACATGAGTCTGTACAGAGCAGTGACATGCTGCTTTGATTATGGCTCATCCATCTAAGAAGGCTGAAATGTTTTTTCAGCAGATTTCCTGCAGGTGTGTCTGATTACCTGGGCTCCACTGTTTCAGTAAGATAAATGGAAAACTCAGATCTTCATGAAATAAGGGTTGGAGGGAGAAATTTGCAATGAATTGTCTTAAGAAGCAAAGACTTCCCCATCCCTAGAAAGGTTTAATCATAGACTTGGCGACTTGGAGATATTTTAGAGAGAATGGTGATATAGGATTATGAGGCTTATAGGCTTGTAAGGTCTTATCCAGTTGGGAGATTCTATGAATCTAGATAATGTGAAAAGATTGACATATTAGGCCTTAGAATCTATTGAATTTTCAAATGCATACACTGGCTGGCACCCTTGCAAGTCCGGCACCCAGTGTTCCAAGTTATCGTTGATAAAATTTGGGTTCATCCTGACAGCAACTTCAGAGCAGCTTGTGCTGAATTTATTCTTCAGTTAAAAAATTTCAGTCACTATTCTTCAACCTATCCTTTCTTTTCATGGGCTGTCAAACTTTGGGTTTGAAGGAAAGTTATTAAAGCTTAGGGAATCCAAATAGTGTCAGATCTGAAAATTCTTCAAAGAACATCTAATTGTTCTTAACTATTTTGGAATCGCAGATCCTTTCAGACCCTACCCAGAAAAGTACACATGGAATTTCATAGGCTCAGAGGATTCACCCAGGATTAAAAATCCTTGTAAAAAAAAAGTACATTCTCCAGAGTTTCATGTTCTCACTTTTAAGGACTGCCAGAACACACCAGTTAGGCCTCAGTTATTCTCATGAGGTGCTGAATCTCTTGCTGCAAATTAAATAATTAATGGAAGTAATAAGTATCCTCCCTCACCCAACAATAACTGTGAGTTATGTTTACCCTGAAAATCATCTTGGAATTGAAAAGGAGTTCATGAGGCATAAAAGCAATAGAAGAAATCACAAAGTAAAAAGGCCAGTGGATGACTACATAAAAATGAGACCATTCATCAAAGAACACCCTAAACAAGAGTAAAAGGAAAATGAGAAATTGGGGGAAATGACTGCAATAAACATTTACTATATAAATGGCTTTAGAAACCAACAAGAAAAACATAAAAAACCAGTGTAACACATGACCAAGGTATATGAAAATACCATTCTTTGCAGAGCAGTTATTGAGTAATTATAATGTAGTAGATAAAGAAGGTCTTGGGATAGATAAACACTGCTGTCCTCAAGGAGCTTAATTCAAAGTAAATGAAATACAAATGGTAATTAATATGTGAAAAATGCCTAACTTTTCTTCATAATCAAAGAAATGCACAGAATCATTGAGAAAAACCTTTGGCCTGTTGTATTAGCAGAGACAAAAAATAATAATACTGAATATTGTTGAGGAGATGGGGAACAGATGTTCTTACCTATGGCAGGTGGGAGGTTCCATGGTGGTAACTTTTGGGAAAATATCTTTGCAACAAATATTAAGAGTTTAAAAAGTGGGTACTCTGTTTATTACTCTTATATGAACTGGTTCCAAAAAAGTTGTTATAAACTCAAATACTTACATATAAAGTCCATTGCAGTATTAGTTACAACCTCAAAAAGTGGGAGTAAACTAAATTCTATTTAAAAATATATGTCATGACCTGAATTGTGTTAAAATAACATATGCTTAGAAAAAACTAATACAAAAAACATTGTGATTTTCAATTTACTTTTTGCTTTTGTATTTCTAATTTTTCTATTTAGAAATTTATATTTATAAATTTCTGTACATTATTTGTCTAATGCAATATTATAATAAAATACTAACAGTAATTATCTCTGCCTGCTGAATTTGGGATGACTTTTATTTTCTCTTAAAGAAAATTACATATTTGTTTTCCAAATTCTCTATAGTGAGCATTTTTATATCTTTTATAAATTCAGAGAAAACATAAACCTTATTTAAAAACATCTAGACGGCAAGAATATACTTAAATAATTTTCAAATATCCATAAAATTATAGTAATTCTCTGGAGGCAAGAAAGAACTTATTCATGTACAGAAGACAGTCAGTAGAACTATCTGTCTTTAGAACCTGCATTATTTGCTTGCTAACATTTATGGAATTTTGAATCGTTGAAAAAAGAAGACAGAACTCAGAATTTTCCACTTCACATCTGATGTAATTATATAATTTTGAAAAGGTTATTCTTTGAACTTCCAAATGTTCTTAAAATGTCCTAGGCATTTTAGAAATTGGTTTATAGAGGAGATGCAAGCTTTAAGTTACACACTTTCATCATTTTTAAAATATTGTTCTCACAGATTTACAGTAAAGCATTTGAAACCACATAAAATCTTTTTATCTCATTTACTTATATTTTTCACATTAAATCTTAAGGAGTGCTAAGCAGTTGCCTTTTAGAAAACCCTAGCCAAAAAAAAAGGAGGTTTAAAGAGATTTGCAAGATATCTCAATCACAGAAGTCTTTTGGTAATTTATTGAGAAGTCTTCCCATTTGCTAATATCTAGATATATATCTTTCCACATCCATATACGACTAGGGCTATGTATGTAAACATGTATAAACACACACACACACACACATAAAACATGCACACAGACACACACATACCCACCATCCCTTCAAGTATTGTCTCCTTTTCTTTCCCATTAATTAATTAGTCAATTCATTCCATCAGTTGAATTGTTCCTCAATACCTGTTATGTGATGGATACCACTGGTAACAAGTTAAGTCAGATGCACTCTGAGTTCGAGGCACTTACAGTGTAGTGGTGTTAGAGTAGGTAGATAGCTGGACATGAGCAGGGAGGGAGAAGTGGGCCTTCCACCATTGTTTACATTTGGCTGGTGTTTACATTCGGTTGGATGCTTGTTTACATTCTAGATATTTCATGTAAACTGTTCTCAGGGATGTGGGGAGTAAGAATATAGAGAATAGATTGGCCAAAACTGGTTGGTTCCAACATGGAGGAGAGTTGACCCTGACTTCACCTCAAAGCACTTGATATGCTCATTAACACACTAAAAATTACACCCCTCGGGCCATGACAGTTCTGAGGCAGACCATCTAAGGACCAAAAGAGGGTCACCCTAGTTCTCTGAAATCCTCTCCCTATTCTGAGAAAACACCACCTATCCTGATGAATATTCCACTCCCTGCTTAAACTCCAGCTATAAGACCACCCAACCCGAGCCCAGCCCCACTGTGCTACTCACCTCTGGAGCACACCCACACTCCTTCCTTGAGTGTGTACTTCGGGCTTATTAAGTTACTCTTTGCTTGTGCCTGCTTGACCTGCTCATGAATTCTTTCAAAGTCAAGAACCCTCTCCTGGGTTGAGGTCTCACGTAGCCGACAGGGATATCTCCCTGGATTGGATTTCCCAACAACAAGGGTCAGACAAATACACAAATGCTGTTATTGGTTATGCTATAATACAGGGATCCAGGGAGTAGTATGTAAGTACCAACAAAGGGATGGCTAATTTGGCTTATTTGGGGAGTGGGAGTGTAAAGAAATAACCTTTAAATTGGATCTAAAGAGTAGGAATTTGTTAGGTGGGGGGCAAAAGGGTATTCCAGATAGCAGGAATTGCACATAAAAAAGCATGGGTTTGTGAATGCGTATCTCATGTGTAATAATGACCAAACCTTAGGGTAAGCAGAGGTAGAAATTGGCCAAAGGGGTTCAATTGTGAAGGACCTTGCACACGGGGCTATATAATTCATTCACTGTGGCATGGGACAGAACCAATATCAAGCCCTTCAAGGCCGAGGGTCATCTTGTTATTTGTCTTATCCAATTATCACAGACTTTCTGTTTGGGTATGCAAATAAGGCTCCTGCTGTGCAGAAGACAACCCTCCATTCTTGCTGGAGAAGCCCTTTGCCTAAGTCCATTTGTCTCTTTAGGTACACCTCTTTCAGAATCAAATAGTAAACAGCACCCAGAGTGCTTCCCCAAGACCTTGTCATTTGCGGTGACCCAGGGAACCCAAGCTCTGTTAATAAGCAGTGAGCACCTTACTCAGGCTGGCAACTGGGTCAAAGAGTTAATCTCCAATAGCAACATTTTCCCTTCCCTCTTCATTTGCTCTTTTACCTCTTCAGAGACTTTAATCGAGTTTGAATTTTCCTTACTGCCGAGACTACTGTGGTGTTAAAAATAAGTTAGCCCTTTGCCTGTCTCCTGGGCACCTATGATCTCAGGCATCATTAGCTTCTCTCCCTTTCCAAGTTAATTATATTCAGTGTGAACTTGAATTTTCAAATCCATCTGTTTTCTCCATCTCTGGAAACAGTTTATTTATATCTACTCTTTTAAATAGGAAAGAAAACAACAGTTAACTCATACTTTGAACATTTTGAGCTTGATGCAATAGCCATTTCTTTTAGAATAAGATCAATGGGAATTTATTTTACAGCTGGTCTGTGTCTAAGCACTGATGAAAAACTGACCAGTAGCTAAGGTCTGTCTCTGTTATTCTCTTTAGGCACTATCATAATTTATAACAATATACTATTTATGCACTAACATTTTTAATGCTAACTGAACTGTAAACTCTGTAGGAACAGAAAAAATATTTTATTCATCAATTATATCTGAAACTTAGTATATTACCTGGAATATGCTAGATGCTCAGTAAATATTTATAGAATGAAGGAAGAAAGGAGGGAATCAAGATCCATAATTACTGCAGTACTTTAGAGATTCACTTTTTTTTTAATCACCAGGGACCACTGTATTAATTTTTATTTCCATCAACGCTATTTCAGTTACCCACTAGTGCAGAACAAATCAGCCCAAAGCATATGGCTTAAAAGAACATCAATTTATTATTTCTCACAGTTCTCCTGTGAATTGGCCAGATGGTTCCTCTGTTGCTTTCACCTAGGTCACTCACGTAACTGTAAATCCTGGGCAGTCAGTTGGCCCATCAGGTCCAAGATGGGCTCATTCACATTTCTAGCAATTGGCATTGGCCACCAGCTGGGGTGCCTCCAATCTCCTCTATGTGACCTTTCATCCTCCAGTAGGCTATACTGGCTTTCTTACATGGAACCTCAGTGCAGGATTCCAACAGAAAAAAGGTAGAAGCTTCAAGGTCTCTTGAGGTCTGGACTTTGGAACTCATGCCATGTTCCTTCTGACACAATCTATTGGTCAGAGGAAGTCACAAGGTCAGCCTAGCTTCAAGGGATGGGGAAGTAAGTCTTTACTTCTCAATAGGAGGGATTGTAATATATTGTTCCTATGTTTTTCAATTTTTCAAGTATTTCTAAGTGATGATAATAAAGATGATGATACTAAAAATGCTAAGTGTTTATACTATCTAAGCAGGGTTCTAAGTGCCTTAAGTGTTTACACCTCACAAAAAAAAGTATTAAACAGTTGTATCTTCATCCTCAGTTGTAGATGGTTAACTGAGGTTTAGAACAGTTAAGGAACTTACTCAAAATCTTATAGCTAGTAAGTAGCAATTTAGGGATGCAAACATAGGTTGACTATAGTTTCCCCCTCCTTCCCTTTTCTGTACTCTTTATGGAGTAATTAATCCCTGCTGTTTGTATTATGCTTTTCCATCTCAACATCAATCCTGATTTCAGCAATTATACAAAACTATAAAGGGTTAATGGTGTTATGAAACCAGAGATTACTGTTGTGTCTGGGTTGCTAATAAATAATAGAGTTGAATAATTAAGTAGACATATTTGCACTGTTAACTACTATTGGTAGCCTAATTTTGATAATTGCTAAAAGAGTGAGTTCAGCCCTTTTTCTTTTTAAAATTGATTTAAGAACAGATAGAAACTCAATTTAATGAATACATTTTGTAGTTGGCCCTCCTCCTGGGTTTTCATGTTAATCAGTAACTTCTCCATAAGATAGAAATCTCAAAATAACTTCCTTTCCTTTCTGTTTTCTCAACCTGCATATGAAATTGATATACATGTACAAATTGATTGATATGATATACTACATTAATAGAATAAAAAATAAAAACCACGTGATTATCTCAATTGATGCAGAAAAAGCACTTGACAAAATTCAACATCCATTCAAAATAAAAACTCTTAACAAAATAGGTAGAGAAGGGACCTATCTCAACACAATTAAGGGTGTATATGAAAAGTCAAAGCTAACATCAATCACAGTGGTGAAAAACTGAAAACTTTTCCTTTAAGATCAGGCCAAATATGTCCATGCTTGCCACTTCTATCCACAATACTGGAAGTCCTAGCCAGAGCAATTAGATAAGAAAAATAAATAGAGGTAACCAAATTGGAGAGGAAGAAGTAAAATTACCAGAGTTTGTTGATGACATGATCATCATGCAGAAAACCCTAAAGACACAAAATCTGTGAGACTAATAAATGAATTCTATCAAGTTGCAAGATACAAAATCAACATTCAAAAGTCAGTGGTTTAATAAACTATATTTCAATTAAAAATGTAAAAAAATCAGTGGCATTTTTATAGATGTACCTTGGATATATGGCAGGTTTGTTTCCAGACCACAGAAAGAAAGTGAATATCACAATAAAGTGAGTCAAATGAACTTTTTGGTTTTCCAGGGTATATAAAAGTTATGTCTACACTATGCTGTAGTTTATTAAGTGTGCAATAGCATTATGCCTGGACAGACAATGTACATACCTTAATTAAATAATACTTTATTGCTAAAAAATACTAACCATCATCTGAGCTTTCAGTGAGTCATCACTGATCACAGATCACCATAACAAGTATAATAATAATGAAAAAATTTGTATAATGCAAGAATTACCAAATGTGACACAGAGACACAAAGTGAGCAAGTGCTGTTAGAAAAATGGTGTCAATAGATGCTCACGCGGTGTTGCCACAAACCTTCAATTTGTAAAAAATGCAGTCTTTGCAAAGGGCAATAAAGTGAAATGCAATAAAATGAGGTATGCCTATATACACGAACAGCAAAATACGTGTATCCCATTTACAGTAACAGTAAAAAGAATAAAATAGGAATAAACTTGATCAAAGAGGTGAAAGGCTTGAAGGCTTGTACACTGAAAATTATAATACATCGATGAAGAACATTAAGGAAAAACAGGTCAATAGAAATACATTCTGTGTACATGGATTGGAAATACTGCTATTGTTAAAATGTCCATACTATCCAAAATGATCTACCATTCAGTACAATCCCTATCAAAATCCTCATGGCATTCTTTACAAAAATGGAACGAATAATCCTAAAATTCATATGGAGTAACAAAGGATCCCAATAGTAAAGTAAAGGCAATCTAGAACAAGGACAAAGCTGGAGGCATCACACTTCTGAATTTCAAAATATACTTAAAAGCTACAGTTATCAAAACAGTATGACACTTGTATAAGGACAGTCATATAGACCAATGAAACAGAATAGAGGGCTCAGAAACAAATCCATGCTTTTATGATCAATTGATCTTTGACAAGGGTACAAAGAACACACAATGGGGAAAA
The DNA here is from genome assembly GCA_032199065.1 of Smutsia gigantea. Taxonomy (NCBI): domain Eukaryota; kingdom Metazoa; phylum Chordata; class Mammalia; order Pholidota; family Manidae; genus Smutsia; species Smutsia gigantea. Next base: position 267,643 of record JAVSCE010021567.1, read on the forward strand.
TTTCTTCATTATGTAGCATTGGAAAAACTGTATAGCCACATGCAGAAGAATGAAATTGGACTCTTATTTCACACCATATACAAAAATCAACTAAAAATCCATTAAAGAATTAAATGTGAGACCTGAAACTGTAAAACTACAAGAAGTAAACATAGTAAACAAAACCATGGATATTGGTCTTGGCATTGGTTTCATGACTATGACCCCAAAAGCACAGGCAACCAATGCAGAAATAGACGAGTGGGATTACATCAAGCTAAATGTTTCTGCATAGCAATGGAAATAATCAACAGAGTGAAGAAATAGCCTAGAAGCGGAGAAAATATTTTCAAACCTGTATCTGATAAGGGGTTACCTCTAAAATATGTAAGGAACTCAAATAACTCAATGGCTAGGAAACAGATACCCCAATTAAAAAATGAGCAAAGGACTCAAATAGACATTTCTCCAAGAAGACATACAAATGGCCAACAAGTAGAGGAAAAGCTGCTCGGCATCACTAATCATCTGGGAAATGCAAATCAAAACCATGATGAGATATTGCCTCATTTCTGTTGGAATAATAGCTATTATCAAAAAGACAAGACATAAGTGTTGATGGGGATGTGGAGAAAAGGGAAACTTTATACACCATTGGTGGAAATTCAGACTGGTATAGCTGTTACAGAAAAAGAGTATTGTGGTTCTTCAAAAAGTTAAAACTAGAACTGTGATATGATCCGGAAGTGCCTCCTTTGAGTACATATCCAAAAGAAATGCAGTCACCATCTTGAAGAGCTATCTGCCCTTCTATGTTCACTGCAGCATTATTCCCAATAGCCAAGATAAGGAAACAACCTAAATGTCCATCAACAGAAGACTGGATAAAAAAAGTGTTATAAATATATTAGTATATATTGGGATATTATTCAGCCTCTGCCATTTGTGACAACATGGATGAACCTGGAGGACATTATCCCAAGTGAAATAAGCCAGACACAGGAGGACAAATACTGCACAATCTCACCTATGTAGAATCTAAAATAGTCAAATGCATAGAAGCAGTGAACAGAATGGTGGTTGCCAGGAGCTAAGAGGAGGAATAAATGGGGAGGAGATGTTGGTCAAACAGTACAAAGTTTCAGTTATTCAAGGTGAATAAGTTCTGGAGATCCAATGTAAGCTTGGTGATTGTAGTTAACAATACTGTATTGTATACTTGAAGTTTGCTAGGATGATTGATCTTAAGTGTTCCCACCACAATAAACAAGCAAAAATAAAAAAAATAAAATGGTTAACTGTAAGGTGATAGATATGTGAATCAGCTTGATTGAGGCAATCATTTCACAGTGTATACATAGATAAGAACATCAAGTTGTACACCTTAAATATATATAATTTCTATTTGTCAATTATACTTTAATGTTGTGGAAAAAATCCTCCTCTTTCAAAACTTAAAAAACAAAGAATCTGTATCTTAATAATATCTCCAAGTAATATGCATGCATTGTAAAGTTTGAGAAGCTTTGGCATAGTGGACAAGAAAATCAGACTGGGCTTTAAATCCTGAGTCTTCCCTCTCACTAGCTGTGTAGCCTAGGCTGGTTACTTAACTCCAAGATCTGAATTTATCATCTAAAAAATGGAGACAGTAATACTATGTAGCTCTGAGGGCTGGTGTGAGGATTATATGGGATTATGCTCAGTGTCTGGTATATTGTATACACGCAACCAATGGCAGCTAAATGTGTACAGCTTTATTGTCATTGTCCTAGTTGCAAGCGATCTTTCCTCCCATCTGGACCATTCTGTTAATTGCTTGCCTGCTTTTTCATTCTTAGACTCTTCCCATTCATCCCATCATGTGCTCTAGTGCCAGTTACTTCCAACAGCAAAGATCTGATGGTGATACTGCTCTCCTCAAAAAGCTTCAAGGCATCTCATTGCATTTATAAGCCAAACTTCTTGACATGAAATACACAGTCTACTACTGTCTGAGTGCAGCCCATGCAAGGGAGAATGATATGGTAGGAATGGGGAAAGCCAGAATCAGGGGCTTCAAAATTTTCGCTTATTTTGGCAAAAAAAAAGCTGTTAGACTTTGTTTACGTTTTTGGACTCGAATTTCCTAATCCATACAATTAAGTAGTTTGGTTAATAATTTTACCAAGGTCTTTTACATCTGATAATTGATGACGCTGAAACTTAAATCAAGTCTTCTGACATACCAGGAATTCCAGGGCTTTCTACACATTATTGAAAACTGAGGAAAGGAATCTCATTCCTTATTTTTTAATCCTGGAAATAATTTTATCAGTGGTTTGGGAACAAATCTGCATATGATATTTTAGATAGTTGTTATTAAAAAGTGCCTAGTATGATCTATCAGCAAACGATAAATATTTGCCTTGAGTGTTTTTCAGAGAACCAGCAAATGTATTCATTTCTGTAAATTAAGAAGAACACATTTTATTTAATGTGCTACCGAAACAACTGTATTCTCAGGAAAAATCATGCAGTGTTTTAGAAATGTTCTTGGCTTTTAATTGGGGATGACTTTATACTTTTAAGTAGGTTTCTGAAAGAAGAGAATACCCTTAAAAGCTGTATCCCAGAATTACTAACTCACTAACAGTGTGATGAAGCCAAAGATAGCTTTTTATTCTCAAGAAACTCAAAGCTTTATTTTCAGGATGCCATGTTAAGTTTTTTATTTGTTAAGGTAGCAAATACTTGTGGCTTTGTTGCAATGGAAATACAATTTTTCTTTTTTTGTTTTTCAGATTTGTATAAGGCAGGTGCCTTCAACTTCGTTTATTTATTTATTTATTTTATTAAGGTATTATTGATATACACTCTTATGAAAGTTTCACATAAAAAAGCAATGTGGTTACTACATTAACGCATATTATCAAGTCCCCACTCATACCCCAATTCAGTCCCAGTGATCCCCCACACCATGTGTGCTAAACATAATACCCCTCAATCCCCTTCTCCCTCCCTCCCAACCCATCCTCCCACACCCATCCCCTTTGGTAACCACTAGTTCCTTGTTGGAGTCTCTGAGTCTGCTACTATTTTGTTCCTTCAGTTTTGCTTTGTTGATACACTCCACAAATGAGGGAAATCATTTGGCACTTGTCTTTCTCCACCTGGCTTATGTCACTGAGCATAATACCCTCTAGCTCCATCCATGTTGTTGCAAATGGTAGGATTTGTTTTCTTATGGCTGAATAGTATTCCACTGTGTATATGTACCACCTCTTCTTTATCCATTCATCTATTGATGGACACTCAGGTTGCTTCCATATCTTGGCTATTGTAAAAAGTGCTGCAACAAACATAGGGGTGCATACGTCTTTTTGAATCTGAGAAGTTGTATTCTTTGGGTAAATTCCAAGGAGTGGGATTCCCAGGTCAAATGGTATTTGTATTTTTAGTTTTTTGAGGAACCTCCATATTGCTTTCCATAATGGTTGAACTAGCTTACATTCCCACCAGCAGTGTAGGAGGGTTCCCCTTTCTCCGTATCCTCGCCAGCATTTGTTGTTCTTAGTTTTTTGGATGGTGGCCATCCTTACTGGTGTGAGGTGATATCTCATTGTGATTTTAATTTGCATTTCCCTGATGATTAGTGATGTGGAGCATCTTTTCATGTGTCTGTTGGCCATCTGAATTTCTTCTTTGGAGAACTGTCTCTTCATATCCTCTGCCTATTTTTTAATCGGGTTATTTGCCTTTTGGATGTAGAGGCGTGTAAGTTCTTTATATATTTTGGATGAGTTAACCCCTTGTCAGATATATCATTTACGAATGTATTCTCCCATATTGTTGGATGCTTTTTTTGTTCTGTTGATGGTGTCCTTTGCTGTACAGAAACTTTTTAGTTTGATGTAGTCCCATGAGTTCATTTTTGCTTTTGTTTCCCTTGCTCGAGGAGATGTGTTCAGGAAAAAGTCGTTCATGCTTATATTCAGGAGATTTTTGCCTATATTGTCTTCTAAGAGTTTTATGGTTTCATGACTTACATTCAGGTCCTTGATCCATTTCCAGTTTACTTTTGTGTATGGGGTTAAACAATAATGCAGTTTCATTCTCTTGCATGTAGCTGTCCAGTTTTGATAACACCAGCTGTTGAAGAGGCTGTCATTTTCCCATTGTATGTCCATGGCTCCTTTATCATATATTAATTGACCATATATGGTTGAGTTTATATCAGAGCTCTCTAGTCTATTCCCTTGGTCTATGGGTCTGTTCTTGTGCCAGTACCGAATTGTCTTGATTACTGTGGCTTTGTAGTAAAGCTTGAAGTTGGGGAGCATAATCCTCCCAGCTTTATTCTTCCTTCTCAGGATTGCTTTGGCTATTCGGGGTCTTTTGTTGTTCCATATGAATTTTTTTAAATATAATTTATTTTATTATCATTAATCTACAATTACATGTGCAATATTATGGTTATTGAACTACCCCTTCATCAGGTCCCCCCCACCAACCCCATTACAGTCACTGTCCATCAGCATAGTGAGATGCTATAGAATCACTACTTGTCTTCTCTGAGTTGTACAGCCCTCCCCGTGCCCTCCCAACATTACATCTGCTAATCGTAATGCCCCTTTTTCCCTCTTATCCCTCCCTTCCCACCCATTTTTCCCAGTCCCTTTCCCTTTGGTAACTATTAGTCCGTTCTTGGGTTCTGTGAGTCTGCTGCTGTTTTGTTCCTTCAGTATTTTTTCTTTGTTCTTATACTCCACATATGAGTGAAATCATTTGATACTTGTCTTTTTCGGCTTGGCTTATTTCACTGAGCATAATACCCTCTAGCTCCATCCATGTTGTTGCAAATGGTAGGATTTGTTTTCTTCTTATGGCTGAATAATATTCCATTGTGTATATGTACCACATATGCTTTATCCATTCATCTACTGATGGACACTTAGGTTGCTTCCATTTCTTGGCTATTGTAAATAGTGCTGCAATAAACATAGGGGTGCATCTGTCTTTTTCAAATTGGGCTGCTGCATTCTTAGGGTAAATTCCTAGGAGTGGAATTCCTGGGTCAAATGGTATTTCTATTTTGAGTTTTTTGAGGAACCTCCATACTGCTTTCCACAATGGTTAACTAATTTGCAGTCCCACCAGCAGTGTAGGAGGGTTCCCTTTTCTCCACATCCTCGCCAACATTTGTTGTTGTTAGTGTTTTGGATGTTAGCCATCCTCACTGGTGTGAGGTGATATCTCATTGTGGTTTTAATCTGCATTTCTCTGATGATTAGCGATGTGGGGCATCTTTTCATGTGCCTGTTGGTCCATATGAATTTTAGAATGATTTTCTCTACTTCGTTGAAAAATGCTGTTGGTATTTTGATAGGAATTGCACTGAATCTGTAGATTGCTTTAGGAAGGATGACCATTTTGACAATATTAATTCTTCCTATCCATGAGCACAGGATGTGTTTCCATTTATTGATATCTTCTTTAATTTCTCTCATGAGTGTCTTGTAGTTCTCAGAGTATAGGTCTTTCACTTCCTTGGTTAGGTTTACTCCTAGGTATTTTATTCTTTTTTGATGCCACTTTGAATGGAATTGTCTTCCTGATTTCTCTCTCTGCTAGGTCATTGTTAGTGTATACAAATACCATACAGTTCTGTGCATTAATTTTATATCCCACAACTTTGTTGAATTCAGATATTAGATCTAGTTGTTTTGGAGTAGATTCTTTAGGGTTTTGTATGTACAATATCATGTCATCTGCAAACAGGGACAGTTTAACATCTTCCCTGCCAATCTGGATGCCTTTTATTTCTTTGTGTTGTCTGATTTCCATGGCTAGGACCTCCAGTACTATGTTGAATAGAAGTGGGGAGAGTGGGCATCCTTGTCTTGTTCCCGATCTTAAAGGAAAAGCTTTCAGCTTCTCACTGTTAAGTATAATGTTTGCTGTGGGTTTGTCATATATAGCCTTTATTATATTGAGATACTTGCCCTCTATACCCATTTTGCTGAGAGTTTTTATTATGAACGGATGTTGAATTTTGTCAAATGCTTTTTCAGCATCTATGGAGATGATCATGTGGTTTTTGTCCTTCTTTTCGTTGATGTGGTGGATGATGTTGATGGATTTTCGAATGTTGAACCATCCTTGCATCCCTGGAATAAATCCTACTTGATCATAATGGATGATCCTTTTGATGTACTTTTGAATTCGGTTTGCTAATATTTTGTGAGTATTTTTGCACCTCTGTTCATCAGGGATATTGGTCTATAGTTTTCTTTTTTTGTGGTGTCTTTGCCTGGTTTTGGTATTAGAGTGATGCTGGCCTCATAGAATGAGTTTGGAAGTATTCCCTCTTCTTCTACTCCTTGGAAAACTTTAAGAAGGATGGCTATTAGGTCTTCACTAAATGTTTGATAAAATTCAGCAGTGAAGCCGTCTGGTTCCGGCATTTTGTTCTTAGGTAGGTTTTTTGATTACCAGTTCAATTTCATTGCTGGTAATTGGTCTGTTGAGATTTTCTGTTTCTTTCTGGGTCAGCCTTGGAAGGCTGTATTTTTCTAGAAAGTTGTCCATTTCTTCTAGGTTATCCAGTTTGTTACCATATAATTTTTCATAGTATTCTCTAATAGTTCTTTGTATTTCTGTGGTGTCCACTGTGATTTTTCCTTTCTCATTTCTGATTCTGTTTATGTGAGTAAATTCTTTTTTTCTTGATAAGTCTTGCTAGGGGTTTATCTATTTTGTTTATTTTCTCGAAGAACCAGCTCTTGCTTTCGTTGATCCTTTCTATTGTTTTATTCTTCTCGATTTTATTTATATCTGCTCTAATCTTTATTATGTCCCTCCTTTTACGGACTTTGGGTCTCATTTGTTCTTCTTTTTCTAGTTTCATTAATTGTGAGTTTAGACTGCTCATATGGGAATGTTCTTTCCTGAGGTAGGCCTGTATTGCAATATACTTTCCTCTTAGCACGGCCTTCTCTGGGTCCCTCAGATTTTGCGGTGTTGAATTATTGTTGTCATTTGTCTCCATATATTGCTTGATCTCTGTTTTTATTTGGTCATTGATCCATTGATTATTTAGGAGCATGTTATTAAGCCTCCATGTGTTTGTGGGATTTTTCATTTTCTTTGCGTAATTCATTTCTAGTTTCATTCCTTTGTGGTCTGAGAAGCTGGTTGGTACAATTTCAATCTTTTTGAATTTACCAAGGCTCTTTTTGTGGCCTAGTATATGATCTATTCTTGAAAATCTTCCATGTGCACTTGAGAAGAACGTGTATTCTGCTGCTTTTGGGTGTAGAGTTCTGTAGATGTCTGTTAGGTCCATCTGTTCTAATGTGTTCTTCAGTGCCTCTGTCTCCTTACTCATTTTCTGTCTGGTTGATCTGTCCTTCAGAGTGAGTGGTGTGATGAAGTCTCCTAGAATGACTGCATTGCATTCTATTTCCTCCTTTAATTCTGTTAGTATTTGTTTCACATATGTAGGAGCTCCTGTGTTGGGTGCATAGATATTTATAATGGTTATATCTTCTTGTTGGATTGACCCTTTTATCATTATGTAATGTCCTTCTTTGTCTCTTGTGACTTTCTTTGTTTTGAAGTCTATTTTGTCTGATATAAGTACTGCAACTCCTGCTTTTTTCTCCCTATTAGTTGCATGAAATGTCTTTCTCCATCCCTTCACTTTTAGTCTGTGTATGTCTTTGGGTTTAAAGTGAGTCTCTTGAAGGCAGCATATAGATGGGTCTTGTTTTTTTATCCATTCAGTGACTCTATGTCTTTTGATTGGTGCATTCAGTCTATTTACATTTAGGGTAATTATGAATAGGTATGTACTTATTGGCATTGCAGGCTTCAGATTCATGGTTACCAAAGGTTCAAGGTTAACTTCCCTACTATCTAAGAGTCTAAGTTAACTCAATATGCTATTATAAACACAATCCAAACATTCCTTTTTTGTTTGTTTTTTTCCCTCCTCCTTTTTCTTCCTCCTCCATTCTTTGTATATTAGGTATCATATTCTGTACTGTTTGTCTACCCCTTGATTGACTTTGGGGATAGTTAATTTAATTTTGCATTTTCTTAGTAATTAGCTGTTCTATTTTCTTTACTGTGGTTTTATTACTTCTGGTGACAGCTATTAAACCTTAGGAACACTTCCATCTATAGCAGTCCCTCCAAAATACACTGTAGAGATGGTTTGTGGGAGGTAAATTCTCTCAGCTTTTGCTTATCTGGGAATTGTTTAATCCCTCCTTCAAATTAAATGGTAATCTTGCCAGATAAAGTAATCTTGGTTCAAGGCCCTTCTGCTTTATTGCATTAAATATATCATGCCACTCCCTTCTGCACTGTAAAGTTTCCCCTGAGAAGTCTGATGATAGCCTGATGGGTTTTCCTTTGTATGTGATCTTATTTGTCTCTCTGGCTGCTTTTAATAGTCTGTCCTTATCCTTGATTTTTGCCATTTTAATTACTATATGTCTTGATGTTGTCTTCCTTGGGTCCCTTGTGTTGGGAGATCTGTGCAACTCCATGGCCTGAGAGACTATCTCCTTCCCCAGATTGGGGAAGTTTTCAGCAATCACCTCCTCAAAGACATTTTCTATCCCTTTTTCACTCTCTTCTTCCTCTGATACCCCTATAATGCGAATAATGTTCCATTTGGATTGGTCACACAGTTCTCTCAATATTCCTTCATTCTTAGAGATCCTTTTTTCTCTCTGTGCCTCAGTTTCTTTGTGTTCCTCTTCTCTAGTTTCTATTTCATTTATTGTTTCCTCCACCGTATCCAATCTGCTTTTAATTCTGTCCACTGTGTCCTTCAATGATTGTATCTCCAACCGGAATTCATTCCTGAGTTCTTGAATATCTTTCTGTACCTCCATGAGCATGTTAATGATTTTTATTTTGAACTCCCTTTCAGGGAGAGTCATGAGGTCCATATCATTTAAATCTTTCTCAGGAGTTGTATTCATAATTTTACTCTGGACCAGGTTCCTTTGGCATTTCACATCTGTGTATGGCATCCTCTAGTGCCCAGAAGCTCTACTCTGTGGAGCTGCTCAGCCCCTGAAGCAATGTCGGGGATTGTAGGGGAGTGGTATTGGTGCCTCGGGGAAGAAAGAGCTGTTTCCTGGTTCCTGGCTGCTATGCCTGTCTCCACTGCCTGAACCAGTGGGCCGAGCTCACAGGTATAAGCCTCTGTGCTTTGCATTTTTAGTTGCTGTAGACAGATCTTCCCTCTGGCTGGCCTAACACCAGGGTAGGGTTTTCCAGTTTGCAAGCCCGGTGGGGCTGGCCAGGAGAAAGGCACACTAGTCCGCCTGTCACAGAAGGGGTTCTTGGAGCTGTGTAGGCTGCCAGGGAGCTGGCGCACCTGAAGATCGTGAAAGGTCCCAATCTGCTGAGCAGAATGCACCTGGACAATTTTGTCTATGTGTCCTTTCTCCTGAGCAGTTAGCTCTGTGCAATCCTTGCCCCTTTAGCAGCCCTCTTGCTAAGGGCTTCTTTGTTAGGAAATCTCTCAGACTGCTCACCTTTCTTTTGTCCCAGAGCAGCTGGATATGGATCCCTGCTTTCCACAAGCAGCTGGAATCTTAGTCTCTCCAGGAATTCTGCCTGTCTTAGCTTTCCAACCCCCTAATTATGAGAGTATCATGCAAGCACCATGAAATGTAGGTTTGTGCTCCTAGAGCAGATCTCCAGAGTTAGGTATTCAGCAGTCCCAGATCTCCACTCCCTCCCTGCTCCATTCCTCTTTCTCCTGCAGGTGAGCTGTGGTGGGGGAAGGGCTTGGATCCCGCAGGACCACAGCTTTAGTACATTACCCTTTTCTGTGAGGTCGGCTCTTGTCTCCAGGTGTATGCAGTTTGTTGCAGTCCTCTTTGCTGTTGCTCTTTCAAGAGTAGCTGTATTAGTTATATTTTTATATTATATGCAGTTTTAGGAGGAAGCCTCTGTCTCACCTCTCATGCTGCCATCTTTCAGAAATACAAATTTTTCATAATTATTCACATTGTTTTCAATCCTGCACCCCCCAAAAAGTAAAATTTTTTATGAGATGTTTTATCAAATTTATCTTTTTATATGATTCATTTATGTGTTTGGGCTTAGACATTTATTACAAGTGAGGAAATTACTTGGAGAATTCTTTCATTAGGTGATAGAGATGAGTAATTTAATCTTAGAAAAAAACGAATGGATGAGTTGTCAGTATTGTTTCTTTTTTCTCAATGCTGTGATGTGCATTTTCTCACATATTGGTGTTTCTGAAATTAGGGAACATCTTACTATTAACGTGTATGTTTAAAGTTGTATTTTTGTCTCCTAGCAGCAGTTCTTACATTAATGGAGCATTTATAATCGCTTGTATTTTAGAACTGAGCCATCACTGCAAACTGTTCTCTGGCTCACCCAAGCAGTAGAGCTGATCTACAGGAAACACAGGAGACACAAGAGTTCTTGAGATTGGGTCCTTTTTTTTTCTTTTAAATTTTCAGTGGATGTAGCGTGGTGCTTTCGAAGAAAATTGTTCTGTAAATGCGAGTTAAATGATGAATTTATGAACACCAGAAATCCAGGCCTTGATTTAGCATAGTCATTTGAATAGACTATAGCTGTACGTGAGCTAATTGGTAAGAGGGCCAATGAAACAAAGTGATGCGGTCCTTGCAGGGTGAATTCATCAAGGAGTCATAGCCACAGGCTGATCCTAACCCGAGGGGAGGGAGGGGGCCACCTGTGGGATGAGCTGACCTCTTGTTGCAGAGAGGTATCAACCAAAAGCTGGGGATAGTAAAACAGAATAATATTCATTTCTATATTTTGCTCTGGGCTCACTTCATAGAACTCTGTGAAGTGAATGGAAAGTTAATGTCTATCTTCTTGACAGGAAGTCCAAGTAAGTCACAAAGGATCCATTTTTTAAAAATATTCTATGACTTTTAACATAGTTATATGATCTTGATTTACGCATAGAACTGTCAGAGATTCGTTATAGTCATTATGTGTCAACTTTAATTTTTTTTACTAGTTGTTTTCCACTGTCCCACAAGGGAGGGAATTTTGGTGAAAAGAATTGAGGGCTAGTTTTTAGCTGCCCATTTGGTGTGAGTCTCTGGATACAGAATGGACTGTTAAAAATAATTTGATGTGTCTGGGTTTATTTTTCTCATCTTAACATTCTATAATCCTACAGTATCTTCTAGGTCCAAGGTTTCATGACCCCTATGACATCATAACCCATGTAAAGCAGTAATTCCTGGGACTTCAGTTGTAATTCAAGTGCCTAGATTTCTGAAAATCTGGTGCCTTCAGACTATTAGCCATATTTAGGACACATTTTACTAATTCTGAAATATTTTTTCTTTGTTCAGGACAGTCTATATTAAGGAAATATGAAATCCTTTATATAAGAAAAACTTAAGAATAGAAGCTATAAGCCAGAAGTAAATTGATATCCAAGAAATTTTTATTCATTGACTTATAATAATCAAAATTTAAATGAGGCACCTAAAATTGAGCAAACATAAAGAGATATATAGTTATGATTTTATATAATGATAAATACCCAAGTACTAATTACATATGTGACTGATCATTAACCTCTCTTGAGAGTAAATATGTACATATCATGCACAAAAGTTCAAACACATAGAGGATCTCTGTCAAGTCACCTCTGCAAATCTGCGTGTGTGTATATGTACATATATATTATATATAGTATATATATATGCCTATGCATAGAAAAGCTCTATAAAGGCACAAAAAATGAATTTAATAGTCACCTTTTATTTGGTACTTTGATTAAATGCTAAATTTCCTTACAACCCTAAATGAATATAAATTAAAATAAATCATGGCCCAATTTATACACTGGAATTATTTGAGGCCTCTGGAAATGCTATTAGAAAAATGTCTGTTGGCTAAACCCATTGAAATCTTTACAAATCATATTTCCTGTACTAAAAAAAACAGTGGAGGTACATTCTTCAATTGCTCAATTCTTAGTGATAACATCTGTTTATGGCCCATTGTGTTGGGTCTTCAGATGTCAAGGTGACTCCATGAACCCCAGCTGTGGCACCATAGAGAAGAGAAAATGAATCCAGGCCTCTGGACACAGGTTTGGATGGAAATTGTAAAGGAGCTTCCATTCTCTGTGTCCAGCGCTCCAGACTGCAGTTACAGAATGAAAATACCTCACAGGTGACCTGTCTCAGCTTGTAGTTCCTGTCATTTATGTGACCTTTCATCGATGTAAGTATTTAGATATTACCTTATTCCAGAATGATCTTTAGACGATCCAGGACCAGATATGTTGGGTTAAAAGTCATGTGTCTTGATAACTGAGATATAAAAAAAGGAGAGGAAGCTGTTAAAAAAGCTGCCCTCTGTGACTCTTGTACAAAGGGTTGATTGAAAATCAGCTTCAGCCATGGAGCAAGTGGTTTTGTGTATTTAGATGAGAGAGGTAGGTTTACAGTTTTCATCCACAAACAAAATTATGATATTTACACCTTTGTGGAGAATACAGATTTAGAAGCAGATTTTTCCTTTCCTTACTGTATCAAAGTGCATGTTTTATAGAAGCCAAAAGAGGAAAAGATAGATATAATGAACATCTACGAATTTAAGGGCTAATTAACTTTTGTACCCTTGAACAAACAAACCTATACTGTAACCTAAAGAGAAAGGGACTACATGTGTGATTAGCATCCTGTAGAATACTTAAAATGCAGATGCGGGTTTCTATAATTTGTAGGCATGAGAACAAAGCTAAATGCAAAAGAATATGCTTAAACAGTCAACTTATTTCTTTCACTTTAGTTCTTCCCTTGTAGGAGAAAGCAAAAATACCCCCCAATACTGGCTCTCTCTGGTATGATAAGCACAGGTTGTTAAGGTGGTGCAGTAAAAACCAGAAACAGGCAGACGTGGATTTCAGCCCAACTCTTAACATAGGTGTGAAGCATTAAGGCCCTTTCTGAGCCTCAGTAAACCAAGAAAATACTTAGCTCACAGGTTTGTTGCATGTAATCTTACATGTTACATGTGTTTAGTACATGGCAATTGTTATGCTAATAGGTGGAGCTGACTATTGAAGGCATTAGATTGGATCATATGATACTGATACTTTTGTAGATAAAAAAAGTCCAAATTTTAGACCTTGTAAGGTGTTCCCTTCCTAAGAACCTCAAGGGTATTGTTACAGTGAAGCCAATGTATGGACGGTCAGATTCCTTGGTGAGTTTTCAGTTGGTGGTCATGGATTGCCATTTTTAATCAGTGACTAGTTTACATGCTAGTAAACTAGTAGCATGCTGAAATAACATCCATACCACAGGGATCGGGGATCTTAGACAAACCACCACCACCCCCACTCCCAGTACAGATTAATATTCTATGTCTTACTAAAGTTAACATATTAAACTCATTGTATTTGAATGGTTACACTTCTTTTCCATGCAACTAAGAGTTACAGGTCCACAAGAAGATGGGCAGGAGTATACTGTTTTCACCTGCCCTTTCTAATACTACCAGTGACAAAGACAAGCCTGTCTAGACTTTTGGTGATCCATGTCTCCCCTAAAGGCTGGATTTCAAAGTGTTCTCCATCTGGTTGATTTCCCTTTCAGTCACTCTCCTTTGCACTTGAGGCAGGCGTTTCCGGAAATTTCCACTCAGCAGGATGTAGAGAAATGGGTTAACGCTGCTGCTGGCGTAGCTGAGGCAGACAGACAGGTAGTAGCCCACATAGAAAGCCAGCGTGGGCTGCTCCACCTGTAAGTTCACCAGTTGTATCACATGATAGGGGGCAGCGCTGAGGATGGAGACTGCCACCAGCACAAGCACCATCTTTGTGAGCTTCATCACCCTCTGCTTTGGAATCCCGGGATTGTAACTAGGAAGGAAACATTAGGATAGACAGAACATAAACCAGCACAGAAATTACGGGGCAATGATTTCCTAGAACTTTTTGGACAGTTCATCCTGGCTATGCAGTAGAATATGAAGTTCATTTTTATTCCTACTTATTCAGAGCCTTGTTAAAAGATTTTTTTGGTAATTCCTGTAAAAAATTCCCCCACTTTTCCAAAGCTGGAACATTTTGAGAAACTAAATGACATAGTATTGAATTAAAATCCAAAGGATCACACAAATATACATGAGTTATACTGACATAAATAAATGATTGAATAAAATGGGAGAGAAGAGACAAATTTTCTTTATAGAAGAATTCCAAATAATATAGGTCGATACTCCCCTTTCCAGGAGGTGGAGCTTAATTTCCACCCACTGCTTTCCCTCTTAAGAGTGGGTTATATATAGTGACTTGCTTCCAAAGAATAAAGGGATAAATAGTAACCCTATAGTGGAGAAAATACGGCAAACACTGCTTTAACCAAACGACCACGGCCAACATCACCAGGGATGTCATGTAGTCATTATGAGCTACCTGATCTGTTGTGATGAGAAGAGCTGATTTTTTTCCCCAAAACACACAGCCACAATCTAATTGTGATACAGTATTGGACAAACCCAGACTGAGGGACATTCCACAGGATACCTGACCAGAGTACTCCTCAAGATAATCAAGGTCATGAAAGACAAGGGCAGTTGAGAAGCTGTCACAGATCAGAGGAGACTGGGGGGACATAATGAGTAAATTCAGTGTGGGGACCCGGATTGAAACCTGGAACAAAAAGGGGGCTTTAATGGAAAAACAGATGAAATCCAATAATGGTAGAGTTTAGTTAATAGTAATGTATCAATGCCATTTTCTGAGTAAAGTGTTAGGGGCAAACTGATCTGATTTAGAAAGCTGTTTTAAAAGGGCTCCAGCATCCTCTCCAGCTGTCTGTCGGTTTGTTAATATTCTATGCGATTCCATTCCAACCTTCTCATCAACTCAGTTCCCGTGAGACATTCAGAAGCTACATTTGTGGCTATTTCTCTTTTCCCATTCTAAGTAGACCACCTTTTAAGAATGTAGTATTTCCAAATAATTTAAATAAGAATTATAAGAAGCTAATTGGGAAAAAAAAGTCACAGGTCCATAGACCACCTAAACCTTTGGTGCCAGGGTTAGTCACAAATTTTGACTAATGGTGGTTAAACTTTTTATCTATTCTTTTTTTAATCTTCACAGTGTTCTTTATGGTGTGTGGGAAACCCAGCAATCTTGTCTTTCCAAAATAAATACAATAATCTATTCTAAAGACAAATTTTAATAATGATATTTTAGCCCAACATTTTATGTAATCACTGACATACTCATTTGAACAATTTGTTATAGACAATTTTAAGTACAAAATAATTTAGATTTATTCATGTGGTTTTAGAGACAAGTATCTTTATAGGTTCTTCCCAAGTTTATTGTCTTTAGGTAAGTTTTTGGTTTAATTTAGTCCTAATTGATCTTGTCCTAAGTATTCAAATGTCAATGAGATACTTCTCCTCTAAAAAAAAATTAAAACACAAAAATTAAAAGGTTACACACAACATCTAGGATATTTACATATGTATACAACTCTGCAAAATGTACAAATAAAACATCTAAATAACATTGATGACAAATATAAAATTATTCTTTAAATGGAATTTGAGTTCTGTTTACATTTCTGTGAAGCCACTGTGTTGGTCATTTCTGCATTTACCACTGAGAGGTCCTCAAATAGCTGCTTCAGAACAGGTCTTATTTTCAGAAAATGTCTCATGTAGACATTACTGCCCATATGTCTATGGTGTGTTTCAAGTGATTGTTGTTTAAATTCTGTGGTAGATGCCTTAGGCTCCCTGAATTGTTCTTTTAACAAATAAGGCAAGATAAGGCAAAACTTACCATCTGGCATCCTTGTTCTGTTGATACATCTCCCAAGTATAGCATAAAATTAAAATATAGCACACCAAAATCAAAGGCAAAGGGAAAAAAAAAGTTGTTATCGTCAAATAAAGCGTATACCTGTAGAATGAGAGAGAGAAGACATGACTGTTGCATTCACAATGCTAGGAACTGGCCCCTTCAGTTTATGAGGCATGGTTCTCTGACTTTGCAGGGCCCAGGATTAAAGTCCTTGGGGAAAAGGTAAGGCTCTTTGGGTGCTTTCACATAAAGAAGTCCTGTTCTTCATCGTTCACTGACCATGGTGCTTCTCTCTTTAGCCAAACCCAACTCTGCTGAGTATGGAACAGTGAGGTTACTTACTGTCAGCATTATCTTCAGCATTATTAACAACAATAGGCTACAGCAGGTGGCATTTCTTACCTGTAGGTACTGAGGGGAATGCTTTCCATATTAGAACTCATTGAATCTGTGCAACCCCATGAGTACAATGCCATTGGTATTCTCATGTTATGGAAGAAACTCAGGTACAGAGAGGCTAAGTGGCTTGTCTAAGGCTCCCCAGCTAGTAAGTGGCAGAGCTGGGATTTGAACCCAGAAAGACAGTCGAGCTGCACAGCCTAAGCTCTGTAAAATCAGCCAGTCTCTGCCTTGATGCTCCTCCGTGGGGAATTCTCGGGTGGGTCACCTCCATTCCTGCAGAGATCCACGTGTCCTCCTTCCTGGCAGACCCTGGGCATGGGTGAGAGAAGGCAGCCCAGCTTGCACGGGTGTGGGTGGGGTGGCAGAGCACCTAGGGCCAGAGGGACTCTGCGTGTAGCACAGTCGTTCCATTCTCAGTTCCCCGCAAGGACTTACTTCTAGTAGGACCAGCAGAGGCTGAAACCTCAGAACAGCCGTGCTAATAACCCAGCCAAACTAACAGGAAGAGCCAGAACTTAACCTTTGTTAGTCAGGTTCTTTGACACAAGCCAAAGCCATGTGGCCATACAGTGAGCCTCAGGAAGCATCCTTCCTGTAGACAGGCTCTATTATTCTATCTAAGCCATATTCCTCCATCAGCCACCTACTGATCCATTCACCTTCAGACTGGCTGACAGCTTTTCTCTGGGAGTGCAGCCGATGCTGGTGAAGAAATGACAAATAAACAATCAATCCTAGGATGCTGGGCTCCTCTGGAGATTTTTATTCCTGGATCTGTGGCCTTGCAGGGCCTCTACCTCCATCCCTCCTGGGCTGCATCTACATGAGGCAGAAATAAATCATCTATTTCACACGTGGTGGATGGGAAAAAGGAATCTGCCAGACTGACCTGCGATAATGCATGTAAGGGGTTTCTAGCACAATATCTGGCCTTTAGTGGGTGATCGAAAACGTTCAGTCATAGACTCTAATGCTACGCTCAGAATTTCAAATAGAAACTTTTTGATTTAATTTTGGCCCTATTGGTCACCTAGTGCTGAGATAACAAATCACCACAAACTGGATGCCTTAAAATGACAAAAGCGTAATTGTTTCACAGTGCTGGAGCCTAGGAGCCTGAAGTTGCGGTGCTGGCAGGGCCGGTTCCTGCGTGGGCTCCGAGGAACCCGCTCTGTGCCTCTCGCCTAGCCCCTCGTGGTTTCTGGCCGTGCGTGGCGTGTCTCGGCTCATGGACACGTCACTCCCATCTCCGCCACCGCCTTCATACGTGTTCCCCTCTCTGCGTGTCTCTTCAGGTCCCCCTCTCCTTATCAGGACACCATGCACTGGATTCAGGGCCCACCCCAATCCAGTGTAACCCCATTTCAACTTCACTGTATCTGCAAAGACATTATTTCTACATAGGGAATGCCACCCTGCCCTGATTTCTGTGTTCCCATTGTGTCTGGCTGCCACGGATCTTTCAAACCCATAGTTAAATATATTTGTGCCCACTGAGCTTACATGATTAAGCTCAAACTTCTTTTCTAAAGGTTACCCTCTCCTTCAAGTCAATCGATCAGCTCGGTTGTGGAAAGCTTAAAACTAAGCGGGGAAGTTGGCCCCAGGACGATCCGCATGGGCACACGGCGGCTGCCCACGTGTTGACGAGGAGGACGAAGCCCCTCACAACTTCATTCAACTCTGTTTCTCTCAAGTCTTAACAACCTACCAGAGTACGTCGTCAGGGGATGTAAAATCAAAAGCACAACTCTCAACGCCGTCTTTAAATGTGATGACCTTCGAGTAGACCCAGACAGGCAATGCCAGAATCAAAGAAGCTGCCCACAGGCCCAGGTTGATGCGGATGGTCGTGTACCTCGTTCTCCAACCTCTAAGTCGGAACGGCTGGACGAGAGCCAAGTACCTGCAAAGCCGGTTAAGAAGGGTTTGGGAACAATCCATCAAAGCACCGAGCTCCAAGGATGAAAGGTTCATGACAAGAGTGAATTATTAGTAGTACAACCTGCCTCTCTCGGCAGAAGAACGTCTGCGTTCTTCAGAGCTGGCTGGCAGAGAAGACAACTCTGGACCCAGGCAAGCCTGAATAAACCACCCGCTGAAAGAGCTGTCACCTCCCGGAACACTGAGCATGCTTGCATTCTGCCATGCACAGTTTCTCTTTACAAAGGTGCTTCCCCTCACTGGAAGCAAG
Organism: Smutsia gigantea; assembly: GCA_032199065.1. NCBI lineage: Eukaryota > Metazoa > Chordata > Mammalia > Pholidota > Manidae > Smutsia > Smutsia gigantea. The sequence goes on from JAVSCE010021567.1 coordinate 286,086, forward strand.
CCTCTGGAAAACTGTCTCTGAACAGGGATTTCCTCCAGGAGAGAATGGCCTCTTCCCAGTAGGACTGACTGATGTAGAGGCAGGAAGGAGGCCAGCGCGCTAATAGGAGAATCCCTCAGCATGACGAGATCCAGGTCCTCGGGACAGACATTTTGCTCAGAGGGCTTTACAGTAGGGTCCCCTGGCTCGTGGAGGTTTAGTTCACACAAGTCACAGTGAGGATAAACAAATGTGAGGAGTGTAGACCATGCAAATGCCTCAGGGGATTTAGGCTGGAGGCTGGAGGGGAGGGAAATGGGGAAAGGTTTTTCTTTCTTTCTTTTCTGTTTTTCCATTTGTGGTCCAGAGAAAAAGGATAATCATTAATCACACTTGAAATCCTGACATATCAAATATATTTGGTTCACCAGCAAATCCAAAGAGAATTTTTCAGAGCTAGGTAAAAGCTAAAGGATGAAAAAGAGAAGGAAGGGTATTTGAGAAAGCACAGTTTTGCTGGGGAGTGGGAGTGGTGGAGGGTGGTATTCATAGAAATTAAATAAATGGAAAGTAGGTTTTGATGCTTATTTAATTTTTTCCTCCAAGGTTTTGTATTGCTACTCAGTGAAGATTTATAAAAATGAGAAATTCCCTGTGCCTTTGTTTTTTGGGGTTTGCACAAGAGGCAGCACCTTCTGCACTCCATTAAGGGACCCCTCGGCCTGCAGGGCGAGGCTTATGGCCCAGGTGGCCCCGCCTTTCCTTCTGCACGCAGCACCAGCATTACCTGTGGCTAAAAGGAGAAGCCCCTGCACTCTCTGTCCGGGAAGGAGATGAGGCAGTGTTTGACAGCAGCCCAGCCATCATTCTCTCTGGGATTAAAGGATGATGGAGTTGTGGCATCAGTTGATTAGGGAATCCTTTCTGATTACATCCCTACCCTACCCCAAATCCCCAGGTGTAAGCCCGTCACCTTGAAGGTTACATTCTGAATTCCTACCATGACCCACAAGGTCTTTCTCCACTTAGCCTTTCCTGCCCCTTGGGCTGAAGCTCGTGCCACACTTTCTCTGGCCTCCCCTCAAGCCCATTCCCCTTTCAGGGCCAGGCACATGCTGCCCTATCTGCCCGGCAGGGTCTGCCTCTGCTTCCTCTTCCTCTTCCTTTGAGTCCCCCCTTAACTGTCTGCATCTCAGACAAGGCTCCCCTGACCACTCACTCTATACAAGGCCCGTGACTATCAAGACAGATGACAGGGGAGCTCTACTTCTCCTTCCTAGTGTGTGTCACTATGTGACTCGTAAAGTCTGTCTACACCTTTGAAGTGGAAGCCCCATGGAGGCAGGAGCCTTGACTGTTAAATAGTTTAATGATGTTGTATCTCCTGTGTCTGGCATAGTCCCTGCCATATGGTCCATGCTCAGCAAATATTTGTTGAGTGGATGAATGAGCAAACAGGGGTCTTTGCTCCTACTTACTGACTTTTGATGTTCTAGAGAAGTTCATTACATAAGTAGCCACCTGGGTAACTTTCCTCTGGAGGCAAATGTTTTTAATATTTTGTTTGTTTATAAAATTGTTTCTGTATTGCTTGGGAGGTAGGAACCCACTATTTAAATATGCCCCACACTTGCAGTTATTACTAGTCAAAGAAAAATGAGTTATGAGAAGCACTTGAAATGTATGACTTATTAAATTGACAATTATAATGACTGAACTGTATAAACAATGAGGCATACTGATGGCACGGACATTGGGTTATGGCCTTACAAAGAAAACTCCACTTCTGGTTGACAAAATTGTAGGTTTTGTTGCATTTTTGTGAATTTAGTAGAGTTGGGGCTATAAGAAATGCCAGGGAGGAAGAGGTTCAGTTTCACGGGCTCCTCTTTTGTCTCTGGCCACATGATCCTGTAGAGTGAGGGCTGGGAGAAGGGCACAAGGGTCTAAATCCTAAAGTAATATTTTAACACACTGTGTCCCTCATATTAAACAAACAGACAAAGGCTATTGAGGTGAATAAGGCATACATGCTCACGCACACATATGCTCCCTAAAAAACCCATGGGACCATTAGGAAATATATATGGTTGGTCTGTTCCAGGCACATTATGTCCATTTACTTTATTTGCAGTAAGAGGTTTACAGAAGAGGTACACTTCCCCTCTTTAAAGAAAAAGCCAACACTTTACTGCCTTCAGGGAACAGAGTAGGAGAAAGCTTTTACTATCTCCAAGGGTGGGGTTAGGATCAGCAATTCCTTACTTATCGTTGCTTTTCTGCAGTGGGCATGCTCCAGGCACGGCCTTCTCCCTGGTGCTGGAACCCTGGCATGCTCACCAGGTTGATGCAAGACACTGCATCAGCAGAGCTCAGCAGACTCGCACAGCACATTGATTAAAAAATGTGATGTTAACTATAAATTGAGAAGCACACTCTGTATTTTGAGAATTCTGGTGCAGAAAAGCAACAGGATATAAAAAATGCACCAAACTGTAGCATCATTATTCATGTCTGAATGATAATGATCCAGCGAATGATTTCTCTGAATCTGTTCTTCCTTTGCTCATCCATCACTTTCTCACCCCAAAGGCCTACTTGGAAGGGTAAAAGGCAGAGTTCAGGAAGAAGTCCTGGATGGGCTCCAGAAAATTCAACCCAGCCTTCAAGACTGACAGCACTTCATTCATCAGTATTTTTCCAGCATCCGTGTGCCGCGCACTGTCAGTTACACAGACACTTGGGATGTGTTAGAGATCAAAGAAACTGCCTTTGTAGAATTTACACTTGAGGGGTAGGGGAGGCCACACAGCAAACAATAACACACACATCCACCCACAAAGTAAATGAAATGTGTAATGTATTTGAAGCAAGGGAGAAAGAAAAAGATCAGAGCAAGGGGGATCAAGTGTGCTGGGTGGGGCTGAGCTGGGCAGAAGGTGGATGAGATTCTAAGTGAGTTGTTCTCTGAGATAATTCCCAGGGTGGGCCCTGCTGTTGTCTTTAGGGCTTGTGTGGAAGGCTGAGAAGCCCTGGAGTGCAGGTCCTGACATCTGGACGGTGCCGAGCACATCTTAGCTTGCCTGCTTCCTAAGGAGGCCAGATGGAGGGAGTTATGAGCTACCTGCCATTTCTCTAGGGACAGCCTGGCCCTGTAAGTCCTCACCAACACCTTGAATGTCCTTGAATAACATTAGCTGACATGGTTGATGAATGTGGCTATGGCACATTCCAGGTTACAGTCCAATAGATTTCTAATGATGTTAAATGGCAGCATTAGCATTGACCAATCGTAATGATGTGCATCGGAGATGTAAAGAATGGTCTTTCTGGTACCGGGACTTCCCTTCATAGCTGTATTGGAGCCTGTATCTTCTCCACCGATGCCTCCAAACTGCTACTTGATAACCAGAGTGTGTGAGATACTGAACATGCAGAAACAGCCCTGGACAGGCTGTGAGGAGACCTACTACAGCTTTCAGCTCTGCCACTGACTTTCTATGTGTCTTCTGCAAATTCCTTCACTTCTTGAGGCCTCAGCTTCCTTATGGCAAGAATGACAGGGGCATTCATTTTGGTTGCCGACATTTCATGATTTTGAGGTCCTTTAACTTGCAGTGAATTGTGAATAAAACTGAGGTAAAAAAGAATGATTAGGGAAAAGGAGGTTTTAGTGTTTTAAGTTTTTCATTTAAAAAAGTAAACTCCTATGAAAGTTGGCAAAAATGTTCAGTAATCAGTCCTGTGATGAAACGAGCAAAGCTGTTACCAGCGCTGATGTTGCTTAAACTGAAATGAACCTGGGGAGGCACAGGAACATCGAATTATGTTAACATATTCGAGAGTCTCTTCACTCACCTGTCCACGCTCATCACAGTCATGATGGCGCTACAGGCAAACTGGTTGCAGGTATCCAGGGAGGTGATGGTGGTGCAGAGAGGCCCCCCAAACACCCACTCTCCTCCCCGGGCCCACTGGTGGATGAGGAAAGGCATTCCAGTGATGTGGACGAGATCAGCCACAGCCAGGTTGCAGATATAAATGTCAGGAACAGTTTTTTTCCTGGATCTGAAAGAAATGGAGGCAAACCGAGGATTGACATTGAAAATATGCACCTGCTTCCATATATGGCACTTGATACAAATTTCCAGTTACCAAAATGAAGTTTAAAAGTTGAAGGAAGACCGACACAAACGCACATAAGAATCTTGTGTATACTTAAACATTTTGGGCTATAGATCTGATAACTGGGGGGGGTTAAAAATATGTTCACAAATTCTTTCATACTGCTTTCAAAGGGTTGGGCTGGATCATACAGTAGTTCTATTTTTTTTTTTTGAGAACTCTCCACACTGCTTGTCAAGGTAGCTGCACCAATTTACAGTCCCATCAGTAGTGTAGGAGGGTTCCCTTTTCTCCACATCCTCGCCGACACTGGTTATTTCTTGATTTTTGGATAGTGGCCATTCTGACTGGTGTGAGAAATGATATCTCATTGGGGTTTGATTTGCATTTTCCTGATGATTAGTGATGAGGAGCATCTTTTCATGTGCCTTTTGGCCATTTGTATGTCTTCTTTGGAAGGATGTCTTATTCAGCTCCTCTGCCAATTTTTAAAATCAGATTATTTGTATTTTGGGTGTTGAGTTATATGAGTTCTTTATATATTTTAAATATTAGCTTCTTATTGGATATGTATTCTCCCATATATATCACAAGTATCTTCTCCCATACAGTAGGTCACCTTTTTGTTTTGTTGATGGCGTCCTTTGCTGTAGAGAAGCTTTTTAGTTTGATGCAGGCCCATTTTTACTTTTGTGTTCCTTGCCTGGGGAGATGGGTCAGAAGAAAATTACTAATGCCAGTGTTCAAGAGTTTACTACCTATGTTTACTACTCCTAAGTTTTATAGTTTCAGGTCCTATATTTAGGTCTTTAGTCCATTTCGAGTTTCTTTTTGAAAGCAGAAATTTAAATTTAAAATTCAGTTGGTTCCTCTCTTCAAGAAGTTGGGACATTCATTATTAAACAAGAATCATTTTATCTGGGAGATGTTATTCATTAATTCAACAAACTTTTTATTGAGCACCAGGTATATGTCAGTGTGGGTAAAACTGCAATAATTCCAGACTCTCTCCCATGGCCTTAGTGCCTCTCCATATCAATAGGTGTTTCCAAGGGGTGGAGAGAAGTAGTCCATCTCCATATCAATAGGTGATTACAAGGTAGGGGGAGAGAAAATGTATATCTGGACCAGAGAAGTTTAGTGGGGTTCTTTTGCAGCCAAGTTATGAGAGACACAGGTGAGTAGAAGTAGATAACTGCTTGTAAGCAATAAATTTATTTCTCCTACTTTATTTCTCCCTTTGACCAATTTCGGCTTTAAAGGTTATTTGCCCCGGGCTGGGAACATATTTTCCCCCCAGAGTTACAGTCACGCAAAATATTGTGATCTGGGGATGCAAAGCTAAATAATCTGAAGAACATAACATCAAGGAGCATGTAGTCTAGACGTGTAAATAAATGATTCCATTATAATATGAGGAGGGAAAGCTAGAGCAGGCATGGGAAGCATGCAAACTCCCCTGGGAATGGTCAAGGCAGAGTTCTTGACAGAAGTGGCATCTGAACTGGGGACAAGGCAGGATTTAGAAAGCACCTAATCATTAGCCCTAAGATTGCACCACAATTGCTAGGTCACTGTGGATCCAGGGCTAATGCTCTGTGGTCTGGAAGCTAGTGTGTGTCTTTGTTATTCATGGGCTACAAATCTTGCAGTCCATGAACTTCATTTCTAAGCCATCAAATCTTCATGTGAGACAGTGGGCAAGGATATTTTACCCAGGCCTTGCCAACACATGCTGTACATGGAAGTCACGCCCCTGAGTCCTAACTCAGCAGCCAGCCTCTGGGTGTGGTTGACGCCACTGTAAAGCAGGTTGGTTCCTTGCTCCCAGAATGTTGTGGCTCATATCAGAAAGACCAAGAAGGAGAAAAGAGTTGAGGAAAAGACCGTGTCAACCAAAGTGACTGTCCTTGGTCTCCCATCCTCTGTCTTTTCCGGGCCATTGGGAGCAGGAGAGGGAGAAAGGCTAGGAGAGGGAAACAGATACTAGAGGGTAGGTAGAAAGAGTTCCACATTAAAAGAAAAACAAAAGCAAAAACACAACAATAAACCCCACCATAGTCCTCAGCCTATAAATAGATGTTATTTCCAGTTTCATTGGGATATAACCATAAATGGTTGCTTAGGTTCTAATTGCAGCAATTAGATCCGTGGCCCTGGATCTTCTCTAGACAAGCACCCGTCATTTACTGATAATGAATTATGGTAATTCCATAATTGTTGAGGGCAGTGCAGGGGAGTAACTGGCAATTAAAAAGAATTAAGTAGAAGTGTTTCTACATGATTCTGTATAAGAAAAGGAAATTCTGAAGCAAATGACCTATTTATCTGGGCATAGGGTAGTGGGGCAATCAAAATAACATTACATTTAGTATTGCTTTCTTTACTGAAAGGGACAGCATAGACATTAAAAATAATTAAGTAGAAATGGTAAAATTTCTAACTATACAACTATGCATTCTTTTTTTAGGTCTAATTTATCTTCAGATTTTCCACTGACAGACTTTATTAGATTTTGGTTCTACATGACTCAAACATTTAAAATAAAAAATGACTAGTTATCATTTCAGCTAACATATTTTCCATATGGTTAGCCATATCTAATAGTCACTAATTGGAAGAATGATAAAATAAATTATGGTACTCCACAATACCATACAATAAATGATAGAGCCGTTACAACTCATAGTTTGCAAGAACATTTCATCAAATGGGAAAAATACTTACTAAGCAAAAAACTCCCAACTATATACGTAGCATGACCTCAAACGTACTCAAGCATTTGTTTAAAAATATGCTGGAATGTCGAATATGTCAAGTGATCACAATGATTATCTGCTTGGTAACAGTAGTATGACTGATATTTACTTTATTCTTTGTATTTTTTCGTCTTCAAATTTTTCTATGAAAAACAGGTTTACTTTTCTGCAACCAGAAACAATAATACACGCTATAGATTAAATAAAACTAACAAAACATGTCACACCACAGATGCAGGAGGTGGCTTTGTTGGTGGCTTTGCCCTCAGATGCATTCCCCAGCCTTCCCCAGTGCTATTGCTAGGGCTCCAACTTTGGCCAATAGGAAGCACTACTGGGGGAAACAGGAGGAGAGGAGGAGAGGAGAGGCCGGGGTATTTCCTTGTCCTCTCTGCTCTGGGTGTCTTGGGCAGTGGCTGCATCCCTTGCATGGCTCCACCTTCCAAGAGCAGCCGAAAGCCCATGGTCCCACATCCTACTGCAGCTGCAGCTCCCACCAGGCAGCCCCAACTCCTGGGTCCCTGATACCACCTTCTTTTGTCCATCCAGCGCAGGGCCAGGAGAGGGGTGGTCGGGTTGGGGTGGGGAATGGTTGGTTGTAGGACAAGATAGTAGCTTCCTGCTTTCCTCTCTAGGGTGCTTTGCAAGCCCCTGCTGACATTTAACTCTAGTTGAACTAAATTGCTGTTGTGAGCCAACTTCAATGGCCTTGAGGATTTTGTGAAGTAGTGTTGAGGAGAGTCCTCAGATAGGCACTACTCCAGGGCGGATCTGGCAGAGTTGACTGCCGAGGATGGGAGAGTCTAGAGGGACACTGGCCGGTGCTGCTCTGGACACATCATGAAATACAGTGGAAAGAGACCCTAACCGCCATCCTACTTTCACTTCTGTGCCCTCATTTACTGTGTCCTTGGGCAAGACATTCAACCCCTTTAGATTCGAGGGTGGTCTTGGTGCCCTGCATGATGGGTCTCCCACTAACTTCCCAATTCATGTGGACATGTGAGCTTCTGCAGCATCTTAAACGAAGGGTCTGTGTGCAGCAAGGGTGTGGGTCAACTCCAACAAGAGTCTGCATATGGTGGACACCTTGGGAATGGTAGCGGGCTGGATCAGAGAGCCACTAATCATGATTTAAGCTGGGTAGAAAAAGGAAGAAGCCTTGTTCAAAGGATTTCCTCTTCTGTCTGTCTTAGCAACTGTTTTTCCACCATTAGGCTTTAGTGTTCCTTTGGGTTAACACACCTACCCTCTTGTAATCTCAGTGTAAGAAGTATAAACTGGGAGGGTTAAAGTAAGGCATTTCAATAATTCATGAGTTATGTGATTAGTTGTCTTGACAGGGAGTTGAGGGCAGGCAATAATAGAATGGGAACTTTATATTTATTAGGAGACAGGGCACCCCTTAGAAAGTCTTTGCCCACTCAAAATAGTCTGCCAGTAGAAGGAAAAGGATGTGTTCAGGAGGTGGAAGTGAGGAAGTGATGGAGAAAAATGTCACCTTCTTTACTGAAGGAGTTTCCCAGGGCCCCGTGTGGCTGAGAAGAATAGTGGAGTAACGGGGTGAGTTCATTAGTCTACTTCCGAAGAATAAAAGGGAAAAATATGTTATGATCAGCCCAATTTTCATCTTACATTTTCTAACCTGGCTTTCTTCTGACCTGCCCTAAACTTAAAATATGATAGACAGGTCATGATCTGGCCTCACTACTTTATACTTACCCTCCTGACGCTCCGAGATCTTCCTTAAACCTATTTCTTCCTACATGTTTCTAGTCTTCCTTTGACAAGGTTGGAAGTTACCTCATTGCTTGCTTCCCAGCATCGCTAATGTTCTTACTGACTTTTAGTTCTATGCATCTTCTGTTAATAGGAGTATTGATCAAAAATGGGAAAGTCACTAAATCTTTAAATGTATCTATTACTCCTTGTTTTTAGTGTAGTCTTCGTATTTGAACTGAGCCACCCATCTGTTAAAAAGTTGACAGAAGACCATGGCACAAGGCATGATGAAACTGTTATTACAAATTGCCTTGAAAAGTTGGGAGAGTAATTTTAAAAAACGTGTTAAATTCCAAGCCAAACAAAATTAAAATGAATTTGCTTTCAAATGAACTTTGAGAGATTAATACATTTTTGGAGGGCAGTTTGAGAAGAAAAATAGCAATAATAGTAAAAATTAAGTTTGCTTCCAAATGTTTTTGAAAGATTAAAAGATTGATCTTAATACCTTCATAACATATATCTTCTCACATATTATCTATAAAATAGTAATAATGTGAAGAAATGACAGATTTTTCACAATCACTGCAAACAAATTGGTCAGTGTGATGGTTCAGGTTTTCTTTTTTTTTCAGTTAAATGATTATTTGCTTTATGTTGAGAATCTATTTCCAGGCATTATAGCTCACTGTTGACTTTTAGAAGAGTTCACATTCCACATTTCTTCCTTTTTTCCAGTTTTGTCTCCATATGAATACATGAGATTAGGCTCTTGTCTCTTGGTGTCATTTGAGGGGGACCAAAAAGTTTCTCTAATCCCAAATATCTCAACAGCTTGTCAAAGGGCCTGAAATCCAACACTGAAGAGTCTTTGCATATAAAACTTGCATAAAAATGCAACCATTTCTGCAGAACTAAAACCTTTGAAAGGACTTGGTTTCTCAACAGTGGACCAAGTCTCTATGGGTGTGGCACATGCTGTATGTATCTTTTGGAGAGGATGGCAAAAATACTGAGGGGTATGAGGGAAAGACAGCAGGAGAGGTAGGCAGGTGCATGGGCAAAAGGGTGGCTAGAAACATTCCCATGTCTCTCACCAGTAGGTTTCTACTTGGCACTGCTGTCTCCTGGAAGCTTCTAGAGAATATTTGATTGCTTCCATTTCCCTTTCTGGAACTCACTGTTTGAATCATCGTTTTCATTTTTTTCACTTGATTGTATTTAATGTGTTGTATTATTTTTCAAATTATTTTGTGTGTTTAAATCTTATCTTCTCTACTAGACTATAAACATTTTAGAGTCAGATGCTGCCGTATTTCTTTGGTATTTTCATAACTGCTAGGAGAGTGCTGGGTGTGCAATAGGTATTTAGTAATACATATTGAGTTGAACTGCATCCAGCACTTAAAAAAATACATTTAAAATGCCTCATATTTACAAATGGCTTTACAGGACACAATAATGTACACATGAGTAGAATTCCCATGTACTACAAAATTCATCAAGAGTAGAATTCCAGTGTATTAAATCAATCTTCAATTATGCATGGTGTAAAAAAAATACCATTGATACACTACATGTAATTGCAGATTTAAAGGCAATAAAAAATTGGAAAGTGGTATGCTGATGAGAAGCTGCCTGGGGAAGTGACGAGTTATGAGCTTTCTTGGGGACGGTGAGCATTATCGCATCTCTGTCCTGAGGGCTGCTTTCGCTCTTAGTTGGTCCTGTGAGGACTCTTCTATCCCCATGATAAATCCAACCATCTTTCTAGTTTTGGTGATTTGTTTTCATTAATGTGGAGGAAATAGCTTGGAATTCTGAATCATGGGACCTAAGTTCAAGTGCCAGGACTGTCACATACTATCTGCTGATGCTGAACAAGTTATTTTCAGTCTTGAGCCTCTTCCTTCAAAGGATATATATAATAATAGAGTGTATATAATATGACATATATAGTTTATACATAATAATAGAGTATAATAATAGTACTGCTGTTCTGAGGACCAAATGAGTTTACAACTGTGCTTTGTGAGCGTAATGTGCTACACAGAAGCTTTGTTGTAGTTATGTGTTAACATAATGCTGAAAAAAACACCTAGTAGGTAGTATGCTAGCTTGTGTTTTGTTATATATAAATATGGACACAATTTTTTTAAAGCACGATTATAAGTATGATCGGAGACCAGGACAAAATGAATTTAACATCTTATGTTGATTAAAACAAGTAAAACAAATATGAAAACAATCAGGATAGCAAAGATAGCAAGTTGTGATGCGGCCCATGTACACTAACTCTGAACTCATTTTGTCAAACCCGTAGAACACAAGTAAATCTGTTCTCATTCTCCAGGTTAAACCTTACGCTGTAGGTTTGAGAAGGAGAAACTTAATCTGAATGAGGAGGGAGGTGTGAAGTAGAGGCTGGAAGTACCAGGGAGCAGATGCGTCCCAGGCTAGCCCGCATAGTCTATATGGAGAGGAACAGCCCATCATCTATGACCACCTGCAGTTTCGGGTGATCAGGTGGTCTCTCGCCCAAGTGAATAAAAAAGTATCTCACTGACCAACCAAACCAGGTCTGCTTCTTGGAAGAACTCTTCACTGCCAGGAAACAAAATGTTGCATTGCATTTTCAATCCTTGCCTGGTCTCCACCTCCAGACATCCTGAGTTAATTGGTCTGCGGGGAAACTGTGTATTTGGAGTTTTAAAAGCTGTCCAGGTGATTCTTGTTAAGTAGCTAATATTGAGAATCCCTGCTCTGGCCTAGGTCTTCTCCTTTTGAGATCTCCTTAAGATCTGCAACGCAGAGGTTACTTAATACATGATGAAAATATCTGTCAAATCTTCTTTCATGATCTCAAGCCAGTATTTCCAAAGCCTGATTTCATTAAGAAAAAACCCTAAATGGGGAAAAGGATTTGCTTGGGGAGTATAGAATATCCCCAAATTATGGAAAAGAATAAGGAGCCCTTACCTTGTTATAGTGAATACAATGAGGATGTTGCCAACCAGACCCGTGGAGCAGATAATCCCAACCATGGAAGGGAAGATGACTGTATCCACAAGGCTGAGGGTTTGATAAGCAAACTCTTTATTCCAGGATTTGTTCAAAAGTTCAGCAGAGGTATTCCCACTGGATGAATGAAATGAATTCATTTTCATGGACTGCCAGTGGTTACAGCTGTGAAGGAATTAGGAAGTGGTTTATTTAATGAATTTTTGAGGCAGTTCTCTCAATATAGATTTTTTTTTAATGTAATGTTAACGTAACTGTAAAAAAAAATCTTTATTTGGGCCTTCTCTGCACCAGGTATTTGTGCAACATAAGATCCAGGGTGGGTATGATCGCTCCCTGTCCATACGATCTCAGATTACCAGAGATGATGTACACAGCAAATTACAGAATGGTGTACTCTGACAGCGTGCAAACGTTTTTTTGTAGCAGAGGCTTTCAGCATAGCTGGTATTTACTCAGTACACACTGGCACTGGTTATTGACAGCTGGCATCTGCTTTTATGGCTGTGTGTCTAATTGTACTGGCTAGGATGCTTGTAAGACTTGGGTTGCTCAGTAGATCTCTGATGTAAAGTGCGTGGGGGACAGCAACTCTGATTGCTTAGGAATGGTGGTGGGATAGGAATGAGACTTCCTGAGATAAATTCCTGGGTATGCTGAAGAATGAGGAAGAGTTAGCTCAGTAAAGGACAATGTGGGAAGGGAAAAGTGTTGTAGCCAGTGAGGGTACCATGTGCAAAGTAGGACATGGCACAGGAGAAAGTGCCCATCAATCAACCTAAACCTGAACGAGTAAACAAACCAAAGAGAACTGGGAAAATGTTTGCTTCCCCAACCATTTTGATAAAAGACATGTTAAAAGTGCCATCTAAGTCTTGTTTCTGGTGATGGTAAACTGGGTAACTCAGGTTAACCATCCCACTGAAACAACAGAATATGCTGGACAGAATGTATATATATGTATGTACGAATGTGTGTGTGTGTGTGTGTGTGTGTGTGTGTATACATCAATTTAAAAATACTCAGGATCTGAAAAGTTAGTGGGCCCTCCCTGGCCCCTTTTTGGGATGAAATCTTGTAACTGGGAGGTAAACAGGGGTGCCAAGGCTGTCTGTCCAGAAAGCACCTATTGATACCACAGCCATTTGAGCCTGGGCGCCATGTCTTTATCACGTGCAGAGGGAAGTCATGACCTTCGGCCTACTGAGGTGTCAAGTTTTAGTCATACAAGATGAAGAAGTTCCAGAGATCTGCTGTACAAACATTGAGGTTATTTAACATTCAACATTGTGCTGTTCACTTAAAAATTTAAGCGGCTTGACCTCAGGCTATATGGTTTGTTTTTTTTTAACAGAATAAAGACAATATATGTGAGAAGACAAAATAGATGTTTGAGAAATGTGGCAGAGTGAACGTTTCATATTATAGATGGAATATTCTGGTCAGTAGCCAAGTGGTAAAATATGTTCACAAAAAATAAGTAACATGAAAATTGAAAAAGAAAAGATATTGAGATAGTGAAAAGGCAGGCCTCACAGGATATTTCTAAGACAGATAACCAACAAAAGGCTCTTGTTCAGAATATATAAAGTATGTATACAAACCAATAAGGAAAACATAGGCAACTCAACAGAAAAATGGTCAGAGACTTCAACAGGCATTTACAAAACAGGTATCCAATAAATATTTTTTAAGGTATTCAGTATCACTGGTGATTAGGAAAAGGCAAATTAAAACCATACTGGGATACCTATACATCTCTATCAGATTGGTAAGAAAAAGAACCTCAAGTCTGAGAATTCCAAGTGTCTGTGAGGAACTAGAGCCACGGAAACTCCCAGCACCACAGCAGTGGGAATACAAACTGATACTGTGGCAAACAGGAAGGCATAAAAGCATTATTTAAGTTGGATAAATATATACTATCTTATGACTCAGAAAGTTCCCCTTGGTAGGATATACCTATGGATACACATGTCCATAGGTACCAGGATAAGTGCTCCAGAGTGTTTACAGAAATATTATTTTAAATGTCTTAAACTGAAAATAGTCAAAGTGCTCATTAACAATGAGATGGACAGATTGTGATATATTCAACCATGAAATGCTGCATAGCACTAGAAGGGAACAGAAGATAAGTACACACAATAGCGTGGATGAATCTAATAACTTAAGGTCAGGCACAAAGCAAAAATTCTTATGGCAGGAAGGAGTCCATTTATATAGCACTGAAAAACACAGGCAGAAATAACCTATATTATTAGGGACACATATAATAATGGTAAAAATATGAAGAAAAGCAAGGAAGTGACAACTGGAAAAGTCAGATTGGTGGCCACTTCTAAAGAGAGGGTTTTATGGATGGCTTTGCAGGTTATAGTAACAGTAAAAATAGTTTTTCAAAAGCAGTCTAACATTTGACCATACAGTTTCAAGGCAATAATCTAGATCTCCATTCTTTCTGTTTTATTAGTACTTACATTACTCTTAATTTCCCTCCTCTGCCTCTGTTCTCTTTTACTTTCTGTTCAGTTACGTCAAACTTTATAAATCAGCTAATACAAATGTTAACGCTCATCATATCTGTCTTATGCTGAAATTCAGTGCCTAAATGTATGCAAAAATTTAGCCAAAGGGTCACTGTCAGGCAAAATACTTATATGTGACTGACTGGCTGACCTCACCAAAGAATTTCATACAGAGAAACATTGATGTCAGGAACCTCACGTTGTTTTAAAAACAAATGGCTATTTGAAAAAGTCTAGATGATTTATTTATTTCAATTTTCATTGTTATTTAGATCATGAAAACCCAATGTTTAAGAGAGATTGGGGGATACATAAAAATGTAGTATTTAAGATAAGAGATAAATTGAACTTTTTGACAACTGCTTTTGAAGCATATACACAAGTTTAAAAAAGAATATCCACATGTTTAGCATTTCCCGTAAATATTGAAATTTGAAGTAAAGACAAAGAGGTGTACCTGTGAATTTAGAGCTAATTGATTTGGGAAACAGACATATTTTGGAAATGATGGTTTAAGTTTAAGACATAGGCAGTGTTGTCCAATGAATTATACATAGCAATATCCATTATCTCCCACATCATTTAGGCATTTCAAAATCCCTTCTTTGAATAGAATCTACAGGAATATGACTCCCCAAGTTTTAGCCAACAGTCATGCTAATAAGTGTGTTCCTAGGACTAATGGTTTCACATCTAAAATTTGGGAATATAATCTATATGGCTACATGTTCTTTCTTTTAACATTTAACAAAACAAAAATTTGCAGAGTCAGAGGGCTGACCTCTTATTGACAAGTCCCAGGCTATTGGCGTCTCGACCCAAATCTCTTCAGCCTCACCCTTCCATCCCTCTATACCTCTTGCTTATTTATCTCCCAGCTCTCAAGTTCTCTGAGGATCATGGGAGCTTAGAGCAGGAAAGGATGTTATCTGTAAAATAATACTGTGTGGAAAGAACTCCTATGTAACCTTTCGTCTAAAACCTTTACTCATGTCACTAAAAAGCCCTGACAAAGGAGGACCGGCCACCTTGGCAGTCGCTGTTTGCCTTGGTGTCAATAACATGTTTAGCATTTCCTGTAAATATTAAAATTTGAAGTAAAGACAAAGAGGTATACCTGTGAATTTCCGTATAATTAAATTTTTGTGAATCCTTCTGTCATATTTATAAGAAATTTCTTATTACACTAATTCATTTAGTTTCAAATATGAGAAATTCATCAATCGAATAGTAAATACACGTCAAGGAAAATAATCTATTTGTCCTTCATCTGTCTTGTTAACTGCGGCAGGTAGTGGCCTGCCTTCCCTCCAGACATATGACTGCTAAACCTGAGAAACTAGTGTCCAAAAAAATGCTTCGTAAGTTTCAGTGAGTACCGTATTCTTATCTTTATGTCCTTAATAGACACTTCTCACTGATTAAGTGTATGAGAACCAAATATTATGTCACTGGTGGTTGCTAAGTATTAGTTGTTGAAAAGTTTTAAACATCATTTAAAAAGCTATGTTCATATTTTAAATATTGTTAATATTTACTCAGAAGGTTATTTTTGAGAATCTTTTATACAAGAATCAATTCTTAAGTATGATTCTATCCTATCTAAGGGCCGTTTTTGTCCAGGACAATCCTTCCAATCTTAAAATGAAAGCCAGAGCTTAAATAAGATTAACTGGACACATACTCCTTTGCAGAAATCTCCCTGTACTGTTTCTGTCTGTCCTCACGTGGTACCTCTGGGGTGGACCTATTTACCAGTATTAGTAAAGTACTTTCCCCTTGAAACTTTTCTAAGTCTAAAACTTTCTCATTTAATAAATTGGACAATTTGACACTTATTTGGCATATAATCCCCGGAAACTGGTCTTAAATAGTTGACGGTAGCTTTTTGCAGGAAAATTTTTTTTCTTAAAAAACAAAACAAAACAAGGAAATTTATGCTTGCGAGGTTGGTGTTGGAAGAAGACTGACAGTGTCAGATTAATTTATTCTGATTCACATCGTTCATCTACATACACTGACATCTTCATACATACACAATTTATTCATGATGACTAAGACAAGCAAAAGGGGGAATGAATTCAAAGGAAATTAGATTTTTTAAGAAAAAAGAGTGTTAAGAAGTTTGAAAAGTGACAAGAAAACATATATGGCAAAGAGGAGAGCATGATGCAGAGAATAAATTCAAAGAACTAACAGATGATGAGTTTACTTATATTGCAGTGATAATTTCACAGAGTTTTGAATATTTTTAAAATAAATGCTAAAATAATAATCCTCAGTTATTTTCCAGTAAACAGTCATGATGATGGTGTTGGGTGAATCTAATGAGGCAGTTTTATGGCTGCTTGTCTTACTATTTTCAAGTTAAATATCAGAAAAAAAAATCTTATGGGCAAAAAGCCTGCTGCTAGTAACTAGCAAAATCAAATAGGGATGTTTCAATAGCCACAAAGCACAAAATATAACAATTACATTTACCTGCTATATCCCTGCCCCCATCCATACCTATGTGTCCAAGTTGAATAGATTTGCCTCCAACTTATCACCCAGTTAGCTAGAGGTTCTTCTTTTTAACTGATTTGCTCATCTTCCAGTCTATTGAACCTCTCTTTGGAGAATCTCTATTTTAATTAGCTCCAGGTAAGCTCTAGTTTATGTCACTCATTCATTCAACAAACATTATAAGGTCTCTAGCAAAGAACAAGATCCACAAGATTCCCACCCCCTGGAATTACATTCTAATATACAAGGGTTTATGGTTGTATAACTTGTTATGAGCATTTACGGTTTACATAAATGTACTCTGTTCCATCACTTTCAATCTGTAACTTCAGTTAAGTAATCTCCCTAAGTCTTAGTTTCGCCACTGGTAAAACAGTAGTACTAACAGGACCTATCTCCAAGTATGGCTGTGATGATTAATGTGATACGTAATATGAAAAATGCTGAGTAGGTGTGTTCTAGTAAGTGTTCAGTCAATATCACTCATCACATCGCCAACATCTTATGCTGTAGTTTGCTTGCTGGAGTTGAGAATCCAGGGATGGGGGTGGAATGACAAGAATGGTAGGAATACGAGGTGTGAACCAATACAGGGTTGGCGTTAAAGCTACCACTTTCTCATCTTTAATCTAGACTAAGCAGGTTTAGAAACTGTTGAAAGGTAAACTGAGGCACATTCAAATTTTTCAAGAGTTTATTTGAGCAAACATCGATTGGAATCAGGCAGCGCCAAAGGGTAGGTGGTTAGGAAGACTCCCCAGTGAGCGAGGGGGAGGGATTTTATAGAGAAGATGCAGAAGCAAAGCAAGGAAATTATTTGATTGACCGTAGCTTATGGTTGCCTTATTTGGGAACCCCTAGCTGGCTGTTCACGATTGGTTGTTCTTAAGTGTTGCCTTCTTGGATTCAGGTGAATTGACTCTGGCTTAGGTTTGGATTTGCTTACATAGACTATCAAGGTGTCTTCAGATGGTAAAGAGAACCAGAGAAAAGGGGGTTGTGCCAGAACCCTGTCTCTACCTACTGATAGTCTAAGCAGCAGCTATGATGACCTTATTTAGATGGGAAAACCAGCCTTGGCCCCCTAGAAAGAAAAGCTTCCAGGGGCCACCCCACCTCTCACTTCTCAGTTTTCCATGTATCTCTAAGTGACAAGGAGAAGCTGGAGAGAGGAGCCTACAGGCAAACCTAGGAGGTATCTTGGGTTTGATTCCAGACCACCCCAACAAAGCGAATACATGACGGAGTTTATCTTAATGAAGAACACACCATGAGTTGGCGATGATGATGCAAAAATGTGGTGAGATTGGCTGGGGGTGTGTTTTAAACAGACCTACTATTTCATTCTGCCTCTCACCTATCTGTTTAGGATAAGTAGTAGTTAAATACAAGAATCAGTGTAGCCCGAACAACCGAACTTGGGCTCACCTTTGATTGATACAAAGTCATTTTACTTTTTATCACAAATGTTCACAGCATCCTTCATTTGAAGCCTTTTCCTAACTAACTAGAGAGAAGTTTCTCTCCACTGGGATGATGAAGGAATGGGATGGCATATCTGGTTATAGGTAGGCAGACTGTTAAGAACATAGGAGTTTTGGGGCTCCCTTAGTTTATGCAGTGGTAAGAGGTGCTGGCTGGCTCTTTAGGAAAAAAAACAAAGTTACAAATACAAATTTAAGTGCAGGTGTTCATTTAGAATGAGAAAGGGCATGACAGCATGTGAAAAATTTTTAAAAGGTAAAAACACCCCAAACACAAAATCCAGGAAAATATAGTATTTTTATTAATTGCCTAACAAATGTCTCTACTTTTCTTCTACATGTTTTGTTGCATGATCTTTGTTATCTCTTCAAATGACAACAATGATGAAATATCACTTATCTCATAGTTCAGACTCTAGCTAGCCTTAGGAAATGATGTGATTTTGCGTAATTCTCAAACTTTTATGTTTGAGTTTTCCAGCCTATATAAAAACCAGTTATGATGTGGTGGGCACCAGCTCTGCATGTGCTTGGGGCATCTCAGGTCGGCATTAGGGCCCTCGGAGATGGAGCCGCTGTTGGTGACTGATGGTGGGAAGGACCAGGGTGCTGTGGATTCCACTTGTGCAGCCACGGCTGCTCCACAGCTCAGTCCTACAAACCACTGCCTACCCGTGCTCTTGTCCCAAAAACACTACTCCTGGCGTGGCTACTGAAAGCTCACCAAGGCTGTCCTCTGTCAGGAAGCATCACCTGTAGCTTTTCTGACATCACTGCCCAGCTGTGTCATGTTTACTGGTGCGCCCACCTGACCTCCAGGTGCCTTCAGGCCCCTGGGTCCTACCTCAGCTCGCATTATGGCACTTCCAGTCTCTGCACGCGAGTGGTCGAGCCTTACTGAAGTAAGGGGTGCTGGCTGGGATCCAGGGCCTGCTGTCCAAACTTGTTTTGCCTTGACTTTAAGGGATTTGCATCCTTTGCTAGTGTTCTTGCCTCACACACTTGCTGGCCCCTTGCCACATGCATTTCAAATATGTCAGCAACTCCCATATTTCACAACATCAAAAGTGGTGTTAGGCTTATAGAAGCCATAATGCTAAAACTTAGCTGCCTTATTGTTTTTTTTTAAACTTTAACTTCACTTTTATTATGAAGTTATATTTAGTGAATTTGGTTTGATGTAAGTAAATGCTTAACTTCGGATAAGCAATTAAAGTCTGGATACTGTCTGACACGTTATCCCACTCATTCATGAATCACTCCAAATGTGTGAATAAAAATTAGTTTTTCCTCTGCTCAAGCAATATCTAACATTTTAATTAGCACGTTCAAAATCTCCTTTGACCTTGAACTGTATTAGGTGGAAGGGATGTTCTATGTGGATTTAAAAACAGGTTAGAAAGTTCAGACTTTCACATTCTAGGCCATCTTTGTCTAAACTCTTCAGACTCTTGAAAACTCTACCTCATCATTTAGCTGGGAAGTGTCTTTTACAATAGTTGGTGTCTTGCCAGTGGGTTTCAGCCCCAGACAAGTTCACTCTTGATTCAGTGAGACTGAAAAATGACACTGGAACATTCTTGGGATGAAAGGGTTTATACCTAACACATGGTGGCAGGTCAAATGCTGGAATTCTGTCTGTCTCCAGGCAAGCTGGTCTCCGCCTCCAGGCCTCTCCATCCCCGCAGCCGTCTCAGTCTCCGTCCTCAGGGCTGCCACCATCTTGTCTCTGTTCTGCTGCCCTGCAGCCCAGATCCCTGGGTGGAGCTCTTTATATAGAGTCAATAATAATGCACTGCCCACACGTGTGCAGCGGGCAAGCCGACCAGGGCCAGGGGAGAATCCTGGCCATAGGAGCTTTCGTTTTCTCTGCCACTGGAAAGAAATTGTAAAGGAAATGTACTCTTTGCTTAGGAAGAACCGAGTATCTGAGACTGTTCACAGGAGTCGTGGTATCAACCCTAATAGGGATGCATCGCCACTTTCATGGGTCCCAGATGCTTGTTTTCATGAGTCCATTCTTCCATAAAAAATTTTTAAAAATTATATTTTACAATTGCATTGGTATAAAGACAAATATAATCCCAGTTGGAGTCTATCTTTTCCTTTTGAATTTTAAAGAAATTAACCCATTTTTATCAGTCTCTGAAGGACTAAATTATGGGGTCTAGCATTGTAGCTCCCATGCCTAATGGATAAGTCAGTTCCACTTATCTTTATATTAAAAATAAAATTACAGTAAAGTATTGAATTAGAAACTTAGAACAGCATGCTATTCCTTCAGCTTTGAATGAAGATGACTCACTTAAAAACAAGGCTGTTATCAGTTAATTCAACCACAATGAACTTTATTAGATGACGAGGATAACTTATCATGCTGACATTTAATCTTGGGCTGTATCATTATTTGGGAAATAAAGATAAACTAAATGTAGATGCCTCTAATACATGGTAAGCTCAATAATTATACACACAGATTGAGAACGTAGGCAAAAAATAGTTAGGAATCAGCTTACTCCGCGATTCCAATGTTATGTAGCAAAGATATGGAGAAATATGAAGGAGGAAAGTGCAGCTGCGCCTGTCCAGCAGGGCCACAGCCAGAGGCAAGGGGTTTCCTCCTAATCAGCAGCATGTAAGAGGCTCCAGGAAGAGGCCCATCCTCTTCCCTGCTCGGTGCTGCTTGATATTAATTTAACTGAGAACTTAGACTTTCATCTCCTTAGTGCACATGGTGCTTACAATGTGAAAACCCCAGAGATGAAGCACTGCATTAAATGCACGATGCAGAATTAAGGACTGCCATCCAAACCCTCTCTGAAGGCAGCTTGTGTTAAGGGGGAATGTCTGGTTTTGCCTAGCTTTTAGAATCTGGAAGAGGCTATGGAAGGCCCAGATAGTTCTTCAGAAGTACAGGTTATATGTTGGTCTTCCTTGAAGGAAGATAACATGTTGGGGAGGATACAGGTAAAAGAGGCTGTGTATCAAAGAAGTACTCTTCTTCACAATTTGTGCTATAATGGGGCGAGGGGGCAGTGCCTTTCTGATGCGGCGTAAGAGAGTCCTGATGTCGGTTGGGGTGTGGGAATGGGTGAGAGGAGAAGGTGCCATGGCCAGAATCAGGCCAAGGGAACCAGCAGGGCTTCAGGGACAATTGGCCAGGTTGTGCACTGCTCAAGGGGCCACACCTAAGGGACGGCGGTTCATTACTTTGTAGACATCATAGGTTTGCTCATTTATGAAAACAGTTTGCTCACTGATGGTAGTAGAGTATCTTGTAAGAAAATTGGCATATTGTGCCCATTTTCTGACATGGGAATCAAGCAACTTGGGGAAGCAGAGAGTCTCTAATTTGCAGAAATTACACTTGGGCTAATAGCCCTGTATGCACCAGGAAGTCCCCTCCCTCAAATGAACTGCTGCACTTCTGCCCTCATTGAGGGCAGGAATCATGTTTTATTCATCATTTTTTCCTACCACCTAAAACAGTAACGCAGTACGCATTTGAAATTGAACTTTTCCCAGAACCATGGTCGCCGCTGGCCACGTGTAGCTATTGAGGATTTAAAATATGACTTGTCCGAATTGAGGTGCCCTGTAAGTGTAAAATACACTGGCTTTTGAAGACCAATTATAAAGAAATATAAAATGGTTCCTTAATAATTAGTTTATGTTGATTATACATGGAAATGATAATTTTAAAAAATAATAGCAATTAAAATATATTACTAAAATTAATTCCTTTTTTCTCTCCAAATATGGCTACTAGAGAACTTGAAGCTACACCTGTGGCTTGCATTCGTAGTTCATATTTCTGTTAGGCAGAGCCGCTTTCGAAGGCTGACTAGAGAAAATGTCCTTAATAACAATTTATACAATAATTATTTACACTGTTGCTAATTTAATACCCTTTCATTAACATAATTCTGATCTACTTCATATACTTTTTAAGAATTACATGAGCTATAATAGGGCTAAGGAAGGAAATTTCTCAAAAATGTATATTCCTTCTTGACAAAAACAGTTAAGTTAAAAAGAAAAAAATCACTTTTTTATGGCTTGGCACTTTGCGCAGCTGATTGACAAGCTTTTATTTGGAGAAGAGGGTTATTTGTTGCTGTACCTGCTAGTATTATGTAAGTAGGCTCATATGAACATAGGGACTCATGTTTTGTACAGATTCAACTTGATCATTTGAAAGTGTATGCTGATTATTCTGCTTTGTAGTTTATCTATAAGTTAATGAGAAAGTGAGAATTCTAAAAGCACACTAGCAGCGCTAACCAACTGTGAACCTTTGTTAAATGCTAGTTCCCAGGTATAAGCCTCTTCCTCAGCACCACAGGCTCTTCTGTGGGAACGAGGGAGATGAACCAAAGAAAGGTCCATACATTTCACTGAATCTGGACTCTGCATGAATCCGTATCTCTGCGTGAAAGTCTGGACTGTTCACCCTCTATGTAGAGATAATTTTACCTGGGTCCGGTCAGGCAGACTGAGACTCAAGCTGCTTTAGTAGGGAAGTGTGTTGAGTGTCTGTGTGTGTGATTGAGAGAGAAAGAGGGAGACAGAGACAGAGAAGGAGAGAGAGAAGGGGAGAGAGGGAGGGAGGATTTCCTGATATAACCTCTCCAAGGACTAGACATGACCACCAATAAAACACAATCTATATTAGGATTTTCAGGGTTGAAACCCTGGCTGTCCTAAAATTGCGAGTGTGGTCTGTAGAGCAAGAACGTGGAAGAATTCTTTTTTCTGTCAGTATTCAGTATTCTACTGACAGGCACTGATTACAGAAAGCTAATTTCCAAAACATCAAAGAAAAGATATATCCATTGAGATGGTACAGTTCCAGAGGGGATGTGTGAAATATTTACTGTTCACTTCTGCTGCAAGTTTTATGATCAAAAGTCATGATGTATTTGAGTAGATGTCAAGGCAGGGTTGTGAATTTAACAAAGGAAACCCTTAGATAACTTACAATTCTTTCAAATAGGTCAAATGCTCATAAAATAAGAGGCATTTTAGTTCAACAAACAGAAATCTACTGTAGTAAAATTGAGAGGCTTCCTAGATGCTAATCCTTAATTTGGTCATCGAAGGAAATACTTTATTTGTTCGTTACAGTCAATTAAACAAGCGTTTGCAGGTGGAAGGGGGCACCCCCCTCCCCCAGTGCCATAGTCCATTCTTCCTTGTTCTCCTGTGCCTCTAGAAGATTGCTATGGAACAGAAAGGCCACCACCTACAGGAGGTCTTATAGATGTTTTATTTAATAATAGACGAGATAAAATGGATGGTACATTTCTGCTAAACATGCCCTACAGGGTGAGTGTCTAAAGAACAAAGAAAAGGGTAGCCATAAAAAACGTTCTCCTGCTGGGCATAGCTTGTGACTGGAGCTGTTTTCATCAAAGCTGGGGCCAGTCCCCTCGGAAAATCCTTATCTTCTATGGGCACCTGGCCAATGGTGTGTGTAGGTAAGCCTGGGGACACTAGGAATGAATCTAGATTCTGCCCCACTAGGAGCCAGAACATGGCAAATTACTTAACCTCCTTTATTTTCAGTTTCCTACCTGTTTAACAAGAATAGTAACAACCCATCCCCAAAGGAGAGGAGAGGAAATGAGATGACGCAGGTAGAGCCCACAGGAACCATGAGAGAAGTGTGGGTTGACTCCATACCTGTGCCTTTGTTCATGTTATCCCTGCATGAAAGTCTCTTTCCCTCTTTGCAGCTGTGGAGAACTCTAGAAACAGCTCACCTTCTGCGAGAAATATCCCTATTATTTCCAGCCCCATGAGTCTTGCCTGCCCTAAGCGCTCAGGTTTTGTACATATCTCATGATTCTTCGTTCTGTGTTCACATTCCCCTTGCCCCAGACTGTACGTGACTGTAAATACATGGCCTTAAGTCTAATCCATGCTTATGGACTGCAGCAACCTACCGTTTCTCTCTGCAACCCTTACCCCCCCTGACAATTTCTCCTTATTTAACCTCTAATTACACCTCCTAGACTCTGGGTTCTCCTCCTGATAGCCCTATGGCTTCCTTCACATGTGGCGGTCTCCTCTCCCACCTCAACAGCAGTCCTTCTCGGTCTTTCATCGTCCATTCTGAAGTGCCTCCTGAATTCAGCCTCGGTTAATAACTCACACCAGCTCACCTTTCTCCACCTGCACTCAGGATGACTGTTCAGAAATGTAACATCTATGGCATAAAAACAATCTCAGTGTGGCACTGTTAGGGGCGCTGTCTGGATCGATAGATGACCTCTTGATGGGGGAGTGACTTTTTCTATTCCTTCCTAAACCCCCAGTGCGGGCTGATCCAACAAGCCCTCACACACTCCATGTTGCAGGAAGAAGCTTACTTACTAGAAGCCGAGACAAGAAGATAGTGGCGCTAGACACTCAACACCCAGTGTCCCCCTCTGGACTTAGGGCAGGGCACTTCTGTGGGAAGCGAAGTCTCCCCAAGGTGCACGTGGCTGGCCCCAGCTGTGACACTGGTGACCCCCTTGGAAAAGAACTTTTCTTGCTCCTGAGGCCTCACG
This sequence comes from Smutsia gigantea, assembly GCA_032199065.1. Taxonomy (NCBI): domain Eukaryota; kingdom Metazoa; phylum Chordata; class Mammalia; order Pholidota; family Manidae; genus Smutsia; species Smutsia gigantea. The sequence goes on from JAVSCE010021567.1 coordinate 310,766, forward strand.
CTCTCCTGTTTGTTCACAGAACTGTGTCTCCAAGGGCCACCTGGGTTAGCAGAAAATGCACAGCAGCCATCTTCCCTGTGACTAGGGCCCTGTCCTGTCTTGGTTTAGCACTGTGCTCTGAACTTTTGGAAGCAAGCCTTCTTCTCATTGTTTCACAATAAGAATTTGAGGTCATTGCCGTCTAGCTTGGCCTCACCACGCCAGTGAAACCGTTCTTGTCAAGCTCACCCAATGCTATGACTGCCTAACTCCAGTGCATTTTCTGTCCTTATTTTAGTTGGCTTCCTGGCAACACCTACCATCACTGCATATTTCGTCCTTAAACACTCTCCTGGCGTCTTCAACATCACACTCTCCTTGTTGGCCTCTTATTCTCTTGATGTCCTGTCCAGCCTCCTTTGCTGGTTTCTCTTCCCTTGCCAGTCCTTGAAGTGCTGACCCTCCTTAATGTTTAGTCATAAGTGCCCACCTCGTCCCCACGCCCCCCAAAGTCTCATCCACTCCCAGTTCAGTGATTGTGGGGGTGTGTGTGCATGTGTGTGCGTACTCTGGCTAAAATGATAATCATGATGCTGATAAAGATAATATATACCGAGCTCTTACTACATGCCACGCACTTTAAGAATCCCACTTGTATGAACTCACTTAACCTTCACAGTGAGCCTACGAGGAAGAACGATGATCAATCCTACTTTACAGACATGCGCAGAGGCAGGACCTGACCCAACGGTCTGGCCCTTGATCATGCCTTGTCATCAGTACCCTGTCCCGCCTCTTTCAAGTCTAGAATTCTGTCTTCATTTCTGAATCTCCCCGTGGACGTCCCCGAGGCACCTCAAAGAATATATATTAAGATCCGAACTTGTCATCTACACCCACGCTTTCTCCCATGTTCCCTGTCTCAAGGATGGCACCACTTCCACCCCGTGGGCCAAGCTGCATGCACGCCTGGCAGTGTCTGTGCTTCATTCTCACTCGCTATTGCAAGAGGGACCAGAGCCTGACCGCTCTGTCTCCTTTCTCCCAGATCTGAGCACTCTCCTCAATGCCACCACCTGGTCTTGGACACTGTCAGTTCCCTTTCGCCTGTGTTACTGTAAAAACCTCATGACTGGTTTCCTTGCTTCCTGTCTTGCTCCCCTCTGCAGCCAGTACTAAGCAGATGATAACATTTCTCTGCTAAATATGCTTTCATGTGTCCACATGGCCCCCAGGCTAACGCCCCACCCTCGTAGTGTGGCTGGATGACCAAACTCCCCCAGCCCCCAACACCTTCTCTCTTCTGCGGGTGCTCCTCACACAGTGTCCCAGAGGGGACACTTCTTTCAGGCCCTGGAACCTGTCACAAACCACCTCATCCTGACATCATCACACTCATTCTTCCCTTTGCCATTAAGTACCTGACCTCTCCTTTTACCTACTCAGTGTAGGTCAATGTTATATTTTTAGTTTCTAGCTTTTACATTTGAATGTTCATATGTTTTAAATACTTGTTTTGTCAGCTTGCATAAAATACCCTTTGATTCGCATGTGAATTTACTCTACCTCTCACCTTCTTTCCGTCTTCCTCTTCCAATTTTTGATAGGCATGCAATGAAACTTCGGCAGGGCGTAGCATGCCATCCTAATCCCTGTACTTGGCGTAGGATTGGTTCTGCAAGTAAGTACACTCCATACCCACTGCCATTCCTTTCACGTTAGGTTAAGGAATTTACCAAAAGCTCCATAAAATGTAGGTAGCAGAGCCAAATTTATGCTAAGTTTGACACAAAATTTCATGTTTTTCTATTACGTCATGCCCCTTTAGAAAGCAGAAATACACACACACACACACACACACACACACACACAAACACAAACACACACACACACAGTTTAAAAGATAAACTATCCTGGAAGCAACAGAGATTAAGACAGTACAATGGAAATAAATGGAAAAATAAATGAAGGAGATTAAAAGTCAATTCACTGGCATGAAATGGCAAAAATAGAAATGATTTAAAAAATTATTTGTGGGCACAAAAATTGATATATTTCTTGATATTTGCAAGCCAATAATAAAATAAAATGAAAGGAAATAAGAGATTAACAAGCCTAGAAAGGATTAATGTTTTTTTTTCCAAAAGTCATTAGAATAGACAGTGGGTTAGGTTTAAAATAATTAGAGATAATCTGCATTCCTTGCACAAGGGCAGCTGTGGACTCCAGCAAAATATTTAACCTGTTTGATCTCCCAAGGGATAGGTTTCTGGCAAGAGATTTCTGTCTTGGAAAGCATTTGGGGTGCCTTCAACTTCCAGTTTCAGAAAAACCAAGTCTCAGTAGTACAAACGTAACAGAGAATTCCAGAGATATGGGGGCAGTTACAAGGTGGTTTACTTAAGTGGCCTAAAGGTGACATCAGGTTCCAAGTTGTTTCCATCTTCCTCCACTGTGGCCACCCTCATCAGGCAAGCTTTTCCCCCAGGCTGGTCCCCTCAGGAAACAAGACGGGGCATCATTTCCACATACCACATCGCCACAGAGCCACACCGAGGCCAGGACCATTGCTGCTTTGGGTATGTCTTAAAGGTCATGTAATACTTTCTGAGCGGCCTCTCCTGCAGACTTCCCCACAGATATCAGTGGCTACAATTGGGCCACACACTCATGGCTAAAACTAATCAATAGTAAGAGGAGGACATTATAGTGATGGCTCTAAAATGATCCAGTTTCCCCCGCCCACCCCAGGACACAGACCCGCCTGAAACACACAGTCCCCCAAACCCAACACAAGACAGGAACGATCAACCAAACAGCATTTGTCACTGATGGAGGCAGGACAGAAAGATTTCACCCTCTATCCTTGACCAGCCTGCCTCTCCTTTTGACTCTCAAATTCTCCTGAGGGTCAGAATGGGCTGGATGGACACACAACTCCATTTTTTAACGTATCTCTTGCAACAGCCGATTGTTTTGGGCTGTTGCTACCATGAGGTACATAACTTTTCCCATATAGTGAATGACACACAGGATTTCTCTTCAAGAACGGCCATAACAAATATCTACCACGACTCATGTCAAACTCTCAAGGTACCATGCTTAATGTCTCCATGAGCCAGATGGATGTTTACACATACAACGCATGTGCAGTCACACAAAAAAACGCAGCTGTAACCCCAGGGAGAAAAATAAGTGTAAAGCACATGTTAAAAACAAGCATTCCCAATGGTTGAAGAGGGTCCAATATTGTATATACAGAAACGCACCCCAAATTTAAAATCACTGCTTGGATTTTCATGAACAGGGAAGACACAAACATCAACATGGGGAACTGTCAATTCTAATAATAAGCAAAGTTTATAGAACACTTACAATGTGCCAGATACTGTACCCAGCTCCTTAAATGCATTATCTCATTTAATTCTCACAGTGACACTCATAGCCAGATATTATATTATGTTCAGTTTACAAATGGAAATATTAAGGCTACGAAGACAAGGACATTTCTCAGGTCACCCTGTGGTGAGTGGTAGGGCTAAAAACAACCTAATTCTCTCGGCTTCCAAGGCTGTGTGGTTGACCTTTGACCTCTACCCTGGGAAGATAGTGGAACATTCACGCATGGTCCCTCTGAAATGTTTCCTCTCTCTTTAGGGCCCCAAACTGCTCCTAAAAGCTGCTTGGACATTGTGTTAAGAGATTATCATTGCTGTTTGAAAACAAGCAAGAAATGTTTCTAGAAAATCACATGTATTTCAGGTACACAAACTCTCTATAAAGAACACACTATAAATTCCTCTTCTGGATTTTGGAAGTATAAACTATTTTAGATGGAATTTATGCAGTGCAATGCTTTGATAGTGTACAATTTTATCTCATTTCTATTTGAAAAGGTGTTTCTACATGTGTCCTATGAAATAATCTCTAACAAAGAGAGCAGTTTCTTTGTTAAATTTCTGAAGAATTTTGCTGGAAGGAAAATTCACCTAGACTTTGGAAAGAGTGACAATACGGATTTTTTTTTTTTACATTTTCACGACTAAAAGACGTTTTCCATGCCAAGTACATTTGCACGTTTGTAAGCTTTGAAAAACGAAGTTCCATTTAATGAAAGTGAGTGGTCAGAGCTTTGTAAACGAGTAGCCCAAATATCAAGACGCCTTGGGACATCAGGTTTAATTAGGACATGGTGGGACCGAGAGGATGAGACTTCAGTGTTTTCAGTTCTTTGCAGCCCAATGGTACTTAACTCGTATAGTTCAAAATCGGGGTAATGAGCTGCTGCTAAATGTAGGAGCCTGCATTCAGTGTAGCAAAAGCTTTGCCAGTGTTTTACATGATTAACATGAATCTCCCTAAGGCTAAAACTCCTGGCAAAGCATGGTTTCCATCCTGGTCTCAGAATGCTGAGTCCCAGGATAAACACGCTATCTCCCACCTGTGCGTGTGTGTTTACCTACCGCAGTGAGTGGTCATGCAGGTACTGGCACCTGTGAGCGCCTCTGTTAGACTGGAGCATATAGAAAGAGTGAAGAGATGTATTATTTTAATTAAATAAAATGTTCCAAATTAATCTGACTTGGAATTTAATGAAACACGCGCTTGTTACTGTGTGGCATGGAAATTAGCTGTAGGCCATAAGAAATTTTAAGAAGACTTATTTTGTCAGCGTTAATTTTACAGTTACATCTGGTTTTTAAAACCTCTATAACCATGAAGTTCTCTCTGGATAAGGGTCATTCTCCCTCTTCCTCTCTCTCTCTCTCTCTCTCTCTCTCTCTCTCTCTCTCTCTGTATCTGTCTCCTCCCTTTCCTTCTAACCTTGTGAAAGACAGAGGGACCCCTGATTCTGCCTAAGCCTTCCCCCTCCCCTCCCCTCTCCCCCTCCTGGCCTCATCAGGGCATCCAGCGGTGTGGAAGCGCCAGGCCCTGGATTCTGCAGACCTTGAAACCAGGCCTAGTTTGGGCCTTGAGACGTGCATCCCCTGATTTACCTGGAGGGATCTTACAACATCCCGCATTGTGCTGGTGTCGGGTGAAAGTGTGGTAACCCAGGGAGAGAGGACCTGCTCCAGTGGCCCCGGGCCCCTAGCACTGACAATGTGGGCTCAGAGGAATGAGAGAGGGCAGGGATGCAGGCGAAGAGTGGGAAGAGGAGGGCAGAGCAGTATCTCTGTAAGAGCCCCAGGGGTCTGTGCAGCCCTCCGGGCACAGCCTTTAGCAGAGTATTCCCAGCACTCCTCCTTGGGAAGGCAGGAAGGCAGGGAGGTAGATCCCGGGGAGAGCAGAGCCACTCCACCAGCCCTCACAAGGAAAGCGCGCTTCCCTTCCTGGAGGAATCAGACAGAGTCAGGCCAAACCTCAGTGCTGTCCTCTCCTAGCTGTGTAACTCCAAGTAGTCACCAATTTCTTCCACCAAGCTTCCCTGTTGGTGAAGTGGGAATAATACTCTCTACCTTATGTAGTTTTTCTGAGGGTTTAATGAAACAAAGCATCCTAACGTTGCCTCAAACAGAAGTGGGCTCTTGACAAAAGTTATTTTCTTTTCTTCAGCCCTGAGGTATCGAGAAAGTGTCCTCCTCTTCTTTCCCCATCTCCAGCTTTCCACGGTTTCCCCCACCTATATTCATTTCATTTCACTACTGAGGATCAGAATGTTAAAAATAAAGGGATTGGGATGAGTAAGTTTGAGACAGAAGGTAAGCGATAGCCTTTGGTTCCTTCCAGGGGGGCTGCAGGGGGCATGGTGGAGGTGTCCTGGCAAAAGACGGGGCGTTCTGGTGTCTTCAGGGCACAGGAGCCTTTCCTGCCCTTTGTCCTTTGTGGAGGGGGGTCTGCGGCTGTCCTTCCCAGGGCAGCTAGGGCCTCTGACCAGACGTTGCGCCAGCCATCAGGGCTAATGGGCTTCCAAAAGTCCCATAGGGAAAGTGCTGTCATTACTTTGGGGCTAACCTAGGAAGCGGCGGGGTTTGGGGTGTCTGGTAGGACAGTTACTGCCCCTTATCCTCTTAGACCATTACTTGTGCTGGAGCCTCGCTTCTCGGAACAGGTACTGGATTGATCGCTGTCCTGCAACAGACCTGCCCCCCAAATCCATTTCTGGTGTTGGAGGAAAGCCAGGATGATACTAAGACTCCAACTGGTTCTCTCACGCATCTTGGACCCCCAGGACTATTTCTGGCTCCTCTTTTAAAATGGCTGTTGGTTTTCCTTCCCTACTCAGATGGCCTGTGCATTATGGTACTTTATTCCCCAGCCTAGTGGAACTCTTTCCTTGGAATTGGACTGCTTTGGGCAGTTTAAGCCCCTGTGCTAGGCTAAGAGTCAAACAACAGGCCCTTATAAGTACCTTGTCATAGCCATGAGATGGTGAGGAGGGCATGGCTGCTCTGCAAAGGCCAATGCAATTGTGACATTAAACAGATGTCAGGATCCAAAAGAAATCCAAATAATGGGCTACCAACCCAAGCCAGTCGTATCCAGCCAGTTGGCACCCCCATCCCATGTCTCTACTCACTAAATTATAATAGCAAACAGGTTATTTCAGTACAAAATGCAATATTCAAAAGTTAGAAAACATTCATTGACAACAACCTGCCCCCTAGTTTGCACTGAGCTGAGCTCAGTGAAATTTCGGTTCATGCCTCACATGCGAACGAATTCATGTTCATGCCTGACGTTTAGTAGTAGCTTCAGGGGCATTTCAACAGGATTCCACTGCTAATAATGGTATCAGACACTGGGCAAAAAAGCTCCTCAGTAGGTGTAAGAGATCACATTTCTCTCTCATTGCTACGGAAATAACTTTTAGCATTTCTCAAAGGCTCTAAGAAGCCCCAGGCTGATGTGCAAAAGCCCACGCTCCCTCCTTCCCACTCTCCCCAGATCCCTGACCGCCGCTAACTTCCTGAGGGCCGCGGAGGAGATGAGACGGCTTTGCATGTGTCTCCGGACATTTGAGCAACAGAAAGTCAGCCAAGTGGGGAGGGCGTTTGGCGCAAGGCCGCGCAAGGGGGCGAACACGGGAGAGGGTGAGAGGGGGATCTGCCTGGGTCTGTGGAACCCTATGGGCTTTAACAGTTCAGAAAAGGCATCTCGAACCGGTTAGGAACCCACCACCGAGTGATCCGTGCCTCGCGCTCGCCGTCTATTGCAGCCTTTTTCCCCCCCACCCCGGCAAGCCCGGGTGCACGAGCTCCGCGCGTGCAGCTTTCGGAGAGGAGGCCGTCGCTTCCCGGAAAGCCCGACTATCTGCCTTTTCCCCCCGGTGCTTCCGTCGTCTTTCCCACCTGTCTGCATTTTCCTGCCTGCGTATCCCGCCCGCCCCGGGGCCGCCGCGGAAGCCCCTCTACCTGCCGAGCTGGCGTGGAGGCGCTGGCGGGGCGCGGAGCCTGGAGGGGACCCGGGCGTCGCAGCCCGCGCGGGAGGTCCCCGCGGCGCCAGCCGCCCCTGAGCGCCCTGCTCCGCCGGGCTGGGGACCCTCGGGCGCGGCAGGTTCCGGCAGCGGGAGGGCCGAGGAGTGCGGGCTCTGGATCGGAACCGCGGTCCAACCCAGGGCAGGAGCCCACCCTCCCCCGTCTCCGGAGGGAGTGTCGGGAGAAGGAAGCGGCCGCAGCCCCCAACGGGGACCTACCCTGGCCCCTGAAGCCCGCGTCCGCCAGTCAGCACGCCTTGCCCGAGCGCCCGCAGTGCGCCCGGAGCCCTTCTAGGAGCTCGGGAGGTCGGAGGAAGCAAATGTTCCAGCAGCTGCGCTCTCCAGGAGCGCCCCCCGCCCCCGCCCCTGGGGCGCTGGTGGTCACATAGATGCCTGCAAACAGTTGTGGGTGTTTTCAGCTAAGGAGTGAAAGAACCGAAATCGGACCTTGTTTTATTTAAACACATGTGTTTATTGCTGTCCCAGAGTCAGAGGCAGGGAGGGAGGGAGGGAGAGAGGGAGGGAAGAAGAAACCTATACTACTCCCAAGGAACTAGTTTCTTCTTAGGAACTTTGGCTCTGCCTGATTAAATCTCTTCGGTTTCCCGAAAGCTATTAACCCCGGAAAGCTGCTAGATAATGACCTTGGGCTTCATGTTTTCTCCTTGATCAAATCTGCTGGCCTCATTCGCTCCTTAGCAAGTGAGGTGACATTTATAAAGCTGGACCCTTTCTTACCATGGGAACCTCACAGGGTTTTGAAGACAGACAGCCCTGATCCCACCCCGGCGTCACCATTGACTCTTAAGCATTTGACCTTGAGTTGATTATTGAATGCCTCTAATCCTCAATTGCCCCTTCTGTAAAATGAGGATTGTACGACTTCCCTCCTACGCATGCTGGGAGACCTCCCTGGAATGACATATACAAAAGCACTTTAAATGTAGTTAAGTGCTCCAAAAGTGGCCTCTAAGATAATTAAATGGTGATGATTATAGCACCATTCAGAATCCTTTCTCCTATAATCTGGTCAGAATGGCATGGTGACATGTCATGGATTTATTTCACACTTAATTAGAAAAGTCAGAAAAACTCGAAAGATTGGAAAAATTCGGTCCAAAATTCAACAGATCCTGGAAGGGCATGGAGATTGGGACTAAGCGTGACCAGTGAGATTTCACGATACAGCACGTTTGAGGAAAGGAAAAAGCCCACTTGGTGCATTTCTCACTCTGGTTCTTACCTGTTACTGAAACTTCCACTGCAGTACTCTTGTCAAAAAGCATTTTCTATTTCTCTGATAATATTTTTAAAAATGCGGTCTACTGTGAATCCATACATCTTACAATTTCCTCCAAGTTAAATTCTTGAAGTTTATTTCCCTGTACAACTTTTCCTATCCCTGACCAGATTTTGAGTCTTTTCCAAGCAAACTCAAGGGTAGCTTGGTCTTGCAATTTTCACCTGGAGGCATTCATCCGAAAAAGGCAGGGGTCTCTGCAATAATAGTCTTGCCACTTCAACCCTTTGCTCCGGTGATGGATGATGATGACGACAATCAGCTTCTAACTGTTTATTCTAAGTGAGGGATGAATTTTTGTTGCTGCTGTGTTGTAAAAGTGAAGAAACCAAAAATTTTTTTCTAGCCCAATGAGTTGCCTTGTGTTTCATAGGCATGAGTAGCTAGAAGGCCTGTGGTAAAGACCAGTATTCAGGAAAAAAAAAATCTCTATATGGAATTTAGTTGCATAACTTTGCTTATGTTTGACAATTTCCATAGACACTGATGGAGGCTATGTGGCCTTATCTTATATTTAAAAACTGTTATTACATATAGTATTTGTTTTTATAACAGCTCTGGAAGGCACACAGAATGGGTGTTGTCTCATTTTCCTCATAAAGAAACTGAATAAAAGAATAAATGTTAGGCAGTGAGGTTGAGCCAGAAGCAGGAATAGAATCCCATCCAGTACCTACCTAAACCTTGACCTCCCGTGGTGATGTCACCCCTGAGAGTGCTGGGGAAGCCAGAATGCTGAGTTACAGCCCTGCCCCTGAAACATCTGCACCCTTTTTTCTCAGCCAGAAACTAGGCTGGGGGTTTGAGACAAACCACTTCAATGTTACTGGTAGTGTGGGGTTGGGGGAGTGCGCTGATCTGGTTTTGACCCAGGCTGGACAGGCTGGACACAGACTTCTGACTATGCTTGTCAGATACACTTTCAGGTCTTACCCAAGTAACAAAAGGAATGAATGAGATGATCCGCTCACATTCGCCCACGTGAAATGAGGTTTTTGTGCTCTGCACACCTATTGACGCGTATCGCAAGGGTGTACTGAGGGCCCGGGAATCTATTCCCCCTTATTAAGGGACTGTTCAGGGACATCTCCATGCTGACCTGACATGGCTTTCTTCTGAGGACCCTGGCCTGGACTGGGATGTTACTTCTGTCCACAGTTCAGCCACTGCCTGCTTGGTCTTGGGCTCTGCACTTACTCAGAGCACAGTCCCTGAGAGTAACTGAGTCCTAATCACGCACTCCTGTAGAAGATTCAGCTTCCCTCCAAAATGCTTTACATTCTCCTGGCCAAGGCTAGAGAGCAGTGCTTTCTCTCCATACTGAATGCACTGTGTTCACATTCCCTCTAGGGGTTGAATTCTTAGTGAGCTGTGACAACAGGAAGAATGTTGAAGTCCCAAAAGCAGGAAGAATCTTTGCTAGAACTCTTTCAGTGACTGCCCATTTAGATGAAGATGTTTTAAAGCACCTCTCAGACTGCCGCATCTCAGGATGTTGCTGTTTTTTTGTCATTTGTGCCCACTATGATGAGCATTGTATGACCACCAATGAGATACAGCAATATTTTGGAAGGTGTGTTCCATAGAATGATAGTGCCATGAGACAATCTATAAACAAAAGCATTTATGGTTGTGATAGATGGAATTCTTGGTCCCAGGCCTTTTACTCTTCTCTAAATCCACATCCATATATACACATCTTTTATGTACACATACATACACACATTGGGACACACTAGATATAATATATATATGTATTATATGTACACACTATATAACCCTTCACACCCTCTTTGACAGTCATAATCCACACCGATATGCTAAAGGCTCTGAGGACTGCATTAAGCCATTTCTTCCCAAACCTTTTTCATTTTTGTACTTTTACATTATAATATTACAATGCTATAGAACATACACTTTGTAATTCTTAAAAATTATTAAGGGCATTTTGGTAATTCCTAGACTTGCTCTCAAGAAACCCGAGATGAACTCTTAGAAAAATCGTCAATGATTTTCCAGCCTTACCAATCAATTAGACTCTCTGAAACTTTGCTTATTAATAAGTCTCCATTTACTTTCTCAAGGCTGCTGAATTGCACATCAATGGCTTGTATTGTATGGCTCCAAATTTCTAAATGATTACAAGTTATTTTCTACTGCTGATGCCAGCCATATTTCAGTGACTTTATAATTGGTATAAGCATGGTTATTTTAAAATAAATGACCAATGAGTTGAACTGATCAATTTTAATTACTTTCATCGGGTTCTTTAAAAAATTGCATACCTAATATTTACTATTAAATGGCCATGTTGATGTCAAAAGTGAGAATAATAACCTGAAAACTGGTTAATCCCCTTTCTTCTCATTTTTGAGCAATGTGGAGCACATTACAGGGGAGGTCTTTTGCAAGCTTACTCATGATGCCAAGCACCAAGAAAAAAAGACGTTTCAGGAAACATGTAGGGAATGACTCCCTTTTTATGTATTTTGGGTAACTATGAGCCATTATTGATATCTGTTTATATTCTTAAAGGGGTCTTTACATAGGCATTCATTTCAAGCACAGGTGCTTATGTTAAAAACACCATTGACAAGCAATGAGGTCCATGCAACCATTTATTTTTTCCAAATTTTTGAAGACTGGTCATAGATTATCTTGTACACTATTTTAGGAATAAACTATGACCCAGAATGTCTTAAAACAAAGTGAAAAATCCATTGGCTTTTTATACCTTTATCTCCTCTTAGGTGAACTTCTTTCTTTACACTGTATTTACCCATAGGTGGTTGGTCTATGGCAAGGTGTTAATCTGTTAACTAAAATGTTAGTAAAGGTTCATTATTCTTTTAAAGAGGTATCGCGGTATATAAGCAATACTTTTTAAGGGCATGTTTAAGGACATTCATTTCCAATGGCAAAATGCTCAAAGACTTGAAGAACTTAGTCTATAAGGGTAGAAAGATAAGTGATGAACTTGGCAATATTGACAATAATCTTTCAATCATACCTGTGTGCAGTTTTGCAAGCCCTGGCAAATACTCTTGAGGATAGACCTATACTAAAACTGAGACTTCAAGTCTTGATGGGGTTATAATTTGCTGCTTAAGGGGTTATAATTAGCTACTTAACCTTCATTTGCTTTTCTTGGGATGTTGTGATACAAAAAAGTTGTGCCAATGTAAAGTTTTTGAAATTTTTAGAATGGACAATTGTAGAACTTCCCTTGAACTGTTACAGAATTTAACATATTTTGTTAAAGAAGATACTTATTTCCATTTGAATTCTATCCATAACATAAAAATCATTCCCTAGAATAACCCATTCAGAGGTGAAAGGGTAGCATTTTCAATTTATCTTGAATAAATTGCATAACCGTCAGAAATAATTCACTCAGTCAGTTGATCAAATAACCAGTCAACCAGCTAGACATCAACCAACCTACCGTTCAGTCATCCAGTCAACCAACCAGTCATCCAACTAACTGGAAACCAACCAACCAGCCAAACAACTAACTAGAAAACCAGGGAGACATCCAATCAGCCAGACAGCCAGCAAGCCAACCAGAGTTACAAAGATTAACAAGACACCATCCCTGCCAGTGAGGAGGGATGTTAGCAATCTTGTGGGGAAAATAAACAAATAAATAATTACAGGGCAGTATGAAACGGAGACATGATGTACATTTCCAAACAGAAGCCAAACATGTTAGTTCAGTATTCTTAAAGGGAAGGTCTTCTTTAAGGGGTGTGTTCATTTTGGGGACCAGAATTATGTTACTAGTTAATGAGGTTGAGAATGTTCAGCCTAGCTTGCATTCTTTGAAAAAAACATGAGAGTTGCTCTACTTTGGGTTTGAAGAAAGGCAACCACAAAGACTCATTGTGAAGCACTGCCTTTGATCTTTGGAATGCACATACTGAGTGTTAACGAGTTACCCTTAGCATAATTGTACATGATAAGTCACATATAATATAGAAAGAGAAGGTAGGTGCTAATATCCAACTCTGTCCTCAAGAATTTATGAAACACTTTGACCAAGAAAATTTAAGAGAACTGACTGGTTGAATCCAATAGATATTTCTCTCCTGTTGCATCAGGTGCAGTAACCCTCTGCTGTCTCCAGTGCTTCCTGAGCTGAGAAAGAAATGCCAGCATCTCATATTCAGTCTCAGCTAATTCACTTGCACAAGTTTTCACTTTGAGTTCAGAATTTTTAGGGAAAATTACCTTCCAAAATGTTCTGGCTGCCTGCTACTTACTACTCAGGTTACCATCCATCTCAGCTTGTCTGGAACAATTCCAGGTAATGCCTTTGTCCCAATGTGATTATTAATAGTGTCTAATGCCAGTGTTGGGAGCTTCTGGGGCAGCCACCCCTGTGTTATACTCACCCTATGGGAAAGGGCTGGGAATTTTGTAGTCTACTCTCTTTGCTTTCAAGGCGAGGTGTAAAATGGAAAGGGAGGAGAAATGCGGGTACCATGATACTTCTTATGGGGCATGATTAATATCTTCCTTGGGTGTTGTAGCTCATAATTCTAAGGTATAACCATTTTATGACCCCATCAAATGGGCTTCATGAACACACACACATACATGCACGCACACACACACACATTCTCTGAGAGCACAGAAGGTACGACTGTGTGCAAGGGCTCTGATAAGACTTAGTGATGGTTTGGGCTGGATTTTGGAGGGTGAGCAGGGAAGAGGGTATTAAAAAAAAAGTTTATCGTTCCATGGTATGAATGTAGGCAATGTAACCATTTGATTGTGTCTCTTTAGCACAAGCCTAAACATATATGTTACTGCTTATGAATCATAATATTCAAACTAACAACTGGTTATATAGAAATGTGCTAGCAGACATGCGCTCAGTGGTAAAGTCAGCAGTCAAGATACCCAAAAGGATCTTCTGCAAAGGAATGCTCCCCAGTAAGTCCATCATCCACAGGAACAGCCTCGCTCCATTCTGGGTTTCGGCAGGCAGTTGGAGCAGTTATTTTTCACCTGCTCCGTTGAACCATACCACTCCAGTGTTTCTCATGATTCTGCTCTTAGAAAGATCCAATTCATAATTCCATTGCAGTAAGCCCATTTTTAAGGAAAATTGAGTCTTCCCACTGAAAGTTTAAAAGGGTCATATTTAATATTGATGTACTTACAGTATTGATATTTTTGAATTATTTGATTCAGTGATTTATCACTGTCCTTCATTTTACTGACACAGATACTCAGAAAATGATTTAATTTATCCCAGTTTTAGTGAAGAGTCACCATAAAGCCGAGGGGACATTGATGAGAATTCAGTGGTTTACTGTTTGCAACCTCTCAATCCTGGCAAATTCCATCTCTTTTTATTTCGAAGGTCTGCAATGTCCTTGCATATTGAGCAAATGTAACTCCACTAACCAGTAAAAAAGGCATATGGTATTTGACACATTCCAGATTATAAAGCATATTGATAGCAGAACTGATATTAAACTTCAGAGGAGCATTAAAAAAGTCTTAATAAATATGATCTTTATTTGGAGGTATTATACTTATGGAGAAGGTAACATATACCCATCTGCATGGCTGAGCGTCTTAGTCTGTCTTTCCTTTGGCAACTCCACTCCCTCTTTGTAAACTAAAATCAAAGTTTGGTCAACAAGAATTTGTGAAGCATCTGTCAGGATACAGCAATATGGGTGAGGTGGGCAGAAGATGCTAGTCTTTGTAAATTCCACATGGCTGGTTCCAGCTCTTGTCAGTGCCTGACCTGTGGCTGGGCACAGAGATAAATAAGACCTACTACCTGTTCTGAGGCACTCACAGTCCAGTGAGGGGGACAGATACGTACATAGATTAGTTTCTGTATGTAGATATAATGCAGTAAATAGTGTTTAAAAAAGTCACAGAGGAACGCAGAGGCCTTAGCTACGTCTGACTCTTACCAGGTACATTTAAGGTGATATTTCAGATGGCAAGGATATTGTGTGTGGCAGAAGCCTCTGTAGAGACCAATATAGCAGAATTTTCAGGACTTCAAAAGGGACAGAGGTTCCATCTCCTTGCTTGTAGTATAAAAATAACAAGCACAAGTCTGTTGTAGGACTGACTTATGCCTAAAACATTATGTCAATCACTTGCTATATTTCAGTGCTTCAGGTTTTTAATCCATCTGCTGGAACGTGAGCTCTATGAGGGCAGGGATTTTGTCCTCTTTTGTTCATTAGAACAAAACTCAGAACATGGCAAGCATAGTAAGTGTTCAATAAATAATTGTTGACTTGTTTGGATAAATGACGGCAGCTGTTCAGCTTCCAAGCATCACTTCTTACCTAGTTTTATTGAAAAGCCACAACCCACTCAGGAGAGACTGGAGAGGGCTCAGTGGTTTACTACGTGCTTCTCTGTTCTGACAAATATCACCTCTTTGTCTTCCAAATGGTATTTCAAAAGTACACAGTGTCCTTATGTACTAAATAAAAATAGCTCCACTATACAGGCAAAAGGTGAAAGGTATACAAGCAGGCTCTGCTCATGGTGCTTACCCGTGCATATCCGCATCATCTACCACGTTACAACGTCCATGCACATTGGGAACTTTACGAGGATCTGAAGACTCAGATTTGTCTATAAAGATGATGCCCCCAAACATTCTTACTTTCTCTGTTTTTCAATGTTTTGGGGTTTCTTTTTTTCATAAGTGTACAATTATTCTGCAACCTTTTCCCCAAATTGTCAATGAGAAAATTATGAATGTGCTAGAGGGATCACCAATCAGGCTACACCTTTTATGTAAATTATAGTTTAGTGGGTCGACATATTGCACATTTCGCTGGGCATCTATCACACAAGTATTACCCTAGAGAGCTGGCAGGCATCTGCAGCTTGCAAGTTGGGTCTTGGACAGGCAAGTAACACTTGAGTTCAGCACCAGGTGCAGTTCCCATTGTTGGCCACTTGGTGGCAGTGGCAACTAAGTACCAACTTGCGGTCAGGGTACACAAATGTGTGATTTCCAACTTCTCTTTATCCGTTCAAATCTTAGGACCTACAGGAGGTGATTGGTCAATCTCATGGGTCAGGGTAAACTTTGCTAACTGAAAAAAAGCCTACAGTAAAATTTTTAATAAGTTTCTTCCTCTTGAGGACATTAGGACAGGCCCATAAGTCAGGTGACACATGGAAATGTGAATAATGAAAAATTGCAGGACTGTCCTTTAATAATCTTTACCTCCACCCCACATCAGGCATGCATTTTCTGGGCTGTATCCAAGAACTAGTTATCGCCTAACTTCTCCACTTCTAAAGTCTGAAGCCCTGCTCTTTCACCACAGACACCTACTGTCCCTTTTCACTGTTACTGCAAAGGTTGTATTCTCTCAAAGACCTCAGCGTCTTGAATTTTTCTTTTTTTCACTCTTTGCTTCAGTCCAGGCTCCAGTGTCCACTGTCCATCCTGCAACCACTCCCTTCATTAGGTTCTTTGTCCTTCTTTGATGGCCCTGTAAGACTGTAGATCCTCCCATGCCACTTTCTCTCATCTTTTATATTCTCTAGCATCCCTTAGCTAGAGATGGTCATAGGACTGAGTTCTCACCAACAAATGTGAGTGGAAATGATATCTGCTAGTTCCAGCTTTCTTTTTAAAAAGAACGTTCCTTGCTCTAGACTTCTCCTGTCTTTCCCGTGAGCTAGAACACAGAAGAACCCCCTAACCAACTTTGACTACAAAGATGAGGACAGGATGGGAGGAACCTAGGTCCCTGAATAAACTCAAGTTTCTGAGCCTCCTGGCCAACCTGGGCTTGTGGGAGTCCATATGTGAGGGAGAAATAACCTTCTGTTTCTACGTAAGCCACCGTGTGATGGGACCTTTTTGTCATGGATGCTTGCCTTTGACGCTAACCAATACAGGGCTCTCCTGGAGGAATGGTATGCGTAGATCAACCCAGCTCTCTATCTCCCCCATGTTTGCAGGCCCAGAGTGTCCAGATAAGCCACACACCAATCATCTCATTATGTGCCAACACCAGCTTTCCTCTCACACTGCCCACCCTTAGTGGGTTCTATGCTCCCACTAGCTTTTCCTCTTTCCTGAAACCATCTTCTCCTCTACAGAGAAAACAGAAAAGATCAGGAAGTAACTCCTTCAATCCCTGGGCCTGATCAATGGAATTCCTTGCTGCTGCCGTAACATTTTTACCTCCCGATGGACTTGCCTCCCTTCCCTCCGCTCAGCCTCATCCCTCCACATACCCTGGGCCTCGTGCCCATCGACCTTCCCAGGGACTTGACTCTGAGTTATCCGTTAGCTTTCCCGCACCATCAAATACTCCCTGTTTACTCTGTTAATCACACTTTCAATAGGCATATTTCCCATTTCCTATTTTAGAACAACTCAAAACTTTGCATTGATACCATCAAGCTACTGCCCGATCTTCTCCCTTTCATAGAAAGGATAAATGAATGAATGTACACTTCCGGCTTGTGGAATATTTGGTGGCCCTGCCACTAAGGAAAGGTCAGCGGTAGCAAAGCACTGAGATCAGTACGCTTCCTGTTTGCAGGATATTGACACTTCACACCTGGGCACACGCAGTCCAGGTGCTTATGGCAGGTACCCAGGCACAGGGTGAAACACCTTCTCCCTCACACTCCTTTTTGTGCTCTTATTGCTTCAATTTTTTATTTTGAAGTTTCTTTGTTCTTTTTCACTTCTGGAGTCTTTTGTTACACAAACACTTCCTGCAGAAATCTTGGAAAATGCAAAGAAGCGAAGGATGGAAAAAAAGTTATCCATAATGCTGTAACCTAGCAACAACACTATTAACACTTCAGTGAATATCTTTCCATACTGTCTCTTTTTTTTTAATATTGCTAATATACAATCTTATGTTGGTTTCAAGTGTACATCACAGTGGTTCAACAGTCCCCATGACCAGCTTATATTGTGATTGTGCCCTTTTATCTGCCTCCCTCTCTGCACTGTACCTGCCCCAACCCCTCCCCTTTAGTGACACAGTCACTTCTGTGTGTCTGTGAGTCTAATGCTGTTTTGTCCTTCTGTTTGGCTTTGTTTTTATATTCCACAAATAAGTGAAATCATATGGTATTTGTCTTTTTCTTCCTTCCTATTTCACTGAGCATAATACCCTCTAGCTCCATCCATGTTGTTGCAAATGGGAGGATTTCTTTTCTTTTTATGGCTGACTAGTGTTCCATTGTGTATATGTACCACCTCTTCTTTATCCATTCATCTACTGACGGACACTTAGGTTGCTTCCATATCTTGGCTATTGTAAATAGTGTGGCAATAAACATAGGGGTGCATATATCTTTTTGAATCAGGGATTTTGTTTTCTTTGGGTAAATTCCCAGGAGTGGAATTATTGGGTCAAATGGTATTTCTATTTTTAGTTTTTGAGGACCCTCTCTATTGCTTTCCACAACGGTTGCACCAATTTGCATTCCCACCAACAGTGTAGGAGAGTTTCTATTTCTCCGCCTGCTCGCCTGCATTTGTTATTTCTTGCCTTTTGGATAGTGGCCATCCTAACTGGTGTGAAGTGATATCTCATTTTGGTTTTAATTTGCATTTCCCTGATGGGAAGTTTCTTAAATAACAAAAAAAGAAAAAGAAAAGAAAAGTTGAAAGAACAGCAAAGCACTCATGTTTCTTTCATCCAAGAAAATTAATGATAATTCTGTATCATGGAAAATGCACTTAGATTTTCCCAATTGTCCCTAACATGTCTTATTATATAGTTTTTTATCAATCCTGTATCTAATGAAGCTTCATGCATGGCATGCATTTGTCTGTGTTACTTTTACCTCTTTACATCTCGAACAGTCCATTGCTTTCTTTGGTTCATTTTTTTACATCATTGACTTTTTTTGAAGAGTGTTGCAGAATGTTCTACATTCTGGATTTCTCTGCTCTTCAGTTATTAAAATGTTATAAAGTGAACTAAGAACATGTGGCCAAGGTCCCTTCTATTAGTCAAGGATGTTTTAAAGAACTGGGCTTTTAGGTATGAATGTCAGTCTTAATGGGGTGATATTTCATCTAATACACAGGACGAGGACCCCCTTTCCTTATAGTTAAGGAAAAAACAACAACAATTATTTCAATGAAAGAGTCATCATTTAGAATTTGTTGATAATTTTTTTCTTGTCAGAAACATTAGGTGAAATTTCCCTCAAGTAATTTCTGATGCCCAACACCTGGATTTGAAAAAAAATATTTTATTCATTGAAATGATGTTGGGTTTAGTCTGTTTTCAACAAACATTACACGTGAGTGTCTTTGGAATGAAATTATGTGTCACCACATGCTAATTATGGTTTATATTAGTACGTGGCAGAATAGGGTGATAAAGAGGTATATTTAATTTTATTCAATTTTCCTATGTAATATTTTTTGATCACTCTTGGTGGGGAATTAGCTGTTTGTTTGTTTGTTAGCAGGGAATAAAGCAGTCACAGACATCAGCCCAAATCCATTCTCAATTCATTCATAAGCAGACTGCTTCATATTGAATCAATGAATGGCATTTATTTGGTTTGCTGCTCGAGGTGCTGAGAAAAGATACAGAGAATATAGCCGGTATGGCTTCTGCTTTGGAAGATACTCTTTTCTAAAAGTATAAATAAGAGAGACACATGGATATGTGCTTTTCCACTGTCCACTTTTTGCAGTGTATGCACACACAAACACACACACAGTCTTGGGATCATTGCATTTTATTGTAAATGCCTCATTATCCATGGCCTTCTATTAACCATCTTTCAGCATCTTGGGCAGAAGATGGTAGGCGCTCAATAAGTGCCTTTTGCACAAATAAACTGAGATTTGTTCTGTGCCTATTGCTATTTCCAAATTGCTGTCACACATGGTCTGGGTGGTTCTCATCTGCATTGAATTGGGAGGAAGCTTTTGACAGATGACAGTGTGGGGCCCTGCAGGGTGAGAAGGGAAGCCGTGCCAGCCTGGTGGAGAATAACGTGACCCTAAAGCTGCCCCTGAAGGACAGTGGGAGTGTGAAGCCCACACAGCCTCCCCGGCCCCTCTGTGAGGGCAGTGCGGGGGGGGGGGGGTCCCTGGATGTACACAGGAGAAAACAGTAAGTACATTAGCATTCAGAGCTGTCCACGTCCAAGTGCCCCCTCCTCCAGTGTCCTCTGCAGATGGGAAATCTGCGGATCTTTAGAGAGTTTTTTTATGATAATTATAATGCCACTTAATGCTCATCCTTCTCTACAACATTGCTCATGAAGTAACTACCTAACCCATTATGCTGTTGTTAAAGGATGAAAAAAATCAAAATTACCCAATTTCTTTGTTTACATGGAAGTCTCACCCAGCAGCATACATTTACACACATTTGGATAAAATGTATCCCTTCTGGTACCAAACAGTATTGGATCTGTGGCTTCCCTTCTCTGGGGTTTAGTTTCTTCATAAGCAGAGAGGAAATAAAAATATCCAGTCTGTCTATCTCTGAGTTTGAAAGACCAAATGAGAGGATGAATGGGTTTGGAGGCGCTACAACGAGTCGACTTACTGTCACGCCCTCTGCCATGTGTGTGACCCACGTACACGTATGGAGCACCGTCATGGAGAGTGTCCGCATTCCGGCAGCTTGCTGTGAGGGTCAGAGTGAGTGGAACAGATGGGTGGGGGTGATGATGGATGAAATTTTGTTCCTTGGGGCCAAAAGGTCTCCCAGGAAAGGGCCTGGGACCTTTTAAAGTCAGGAAAGAAGGCTGTACTGGCAGCTCCCTAGAGATGCTTTTCTTTTTTCTCTCTCTCTCCAGCCTTCTGTGCCCAGCTCTGCAGGTCCCTCCCTGTGTCTGGGGAGGGCATCCCTCCCCAAAACACGTTCTGGTGTGGTGCAAAGGCTGTGAGCCCAGAAAACAAAAAAAGAAACAGGAACCCTAACTCTCCCCCAGTTTGGTATGTGACCTGCACCGTAGCAAATATCTCGGAGTCTCGTTTTCTTCTTTGTGTGACAGTCTCAGCGTCATTGGCAGTTGTGTGACCAAGGAGTGACGCAGCACCTGGAGGGCTTTAAAGAATGCAGTTTCTCTCACTCCAAGTCTCCAGCCCACAGAACCCGAATATCCTTGTTTTGGAAGGTGGCTTATACTTGACTTTCAGAGGGGCTATTCAAATTAATGAGGCAATATATGTGAGCCCCAGCTCAGAACCTGCCGCCTGGACTGTGATGAATCCATCTAGGCTCCAACCTATGTTGGTAATGCAGCGAGAAGGGTCTGAGGAGGAAAGTAGAAGGGATCAGCAGAGGCCCTGATGAGGAGGAAAACAACCTGAACTGTGTGTACGCGGCTTCATGATCAACGACTCCCGGTTGGGACACGTACATTTGGTCCCTTAATTGTTTGAAAATGTCAGCGAGTGCCAATCATTAGGTATTTTCACATTTGACTTGCTTGGTGACATTGCTGTCTGGAAGGGACTTGCAGTGAAAAACAGGCCTGTTCTCTGGTGTGTGTTGGCTTGGAGCTCAGCCTGACGTCCATGACGCCCTCCTGCTTGCTGTTTCACCTGGAGAAGAACGAGGAGTAGAAGTAGGAAAGACTCAATGTTTTCTAATATGTTTTCTTGTACTTAAAAATATGATACTCCCCTACCTACCCCAACCCCACCCCCATCTAGCTATGAGTCCTCTTGAATCTATCTTCAAAATACATGGATTCTATCCACCTTTTTCCATTTGCACTGCCACCATCCCAGGCCAAACTACGCTTATGTTTTAATTGGACAATGGTGTTAAAAGTATTCTATCTAGTTCTGCTCTTCTCTCCTGTCCTCCCTGTGGTAGATATAGTGACTGTTTTGCCAACCTCCAGCCCTCTGCCTGTGGGGGCAGCTGTGAGGTTTGTATATCACCCCCTCTCTGGGGCAAAGCCCTCAAGACCTAGAGCCTATCAAGAATATCTAAGCCCCAGCTTAATAGTAATGGGTTTGGATAACCCAGGACTAATCCAGCCAGCCCCTGACATTTATCTGTTCAAGACGGTCCAATTAGTGCAAAGCTTAGGCATTTGTCAAACGGCTGATGGACGCCGTCCTCTTCTGCTGTCCCGGGTGTGAAGGAGATAGCATGAGGTGGTGTCCAGGTCGGTGGCCAGGTTGTGCAGACAGTGTGAGGATGAAGCCACCACAAACACAAGGCAGAGCTGTCAGAATCCCAGAGACATGGAGTAAACTCTCCAGTCACACCATGTCTAAAGTCATTTCTTACTCTGAATTTGTCACTAACATGAACTAACCAAGCCCCTCTGAGCTGTTTTGGGGTCTCTTACAATGATTCCTAATGGCTATATTCCCTGTACCATAGGCAAAATGATCTTTTTAAGTCTAATTCAGCCCATGTCATGCCCGTCTGTGCTTGTCCAGTTCCTAGTCTTTTTACCTTCATTAAGTCCAACCCTAGTTTGGCTGCTATGAGTTCAGTGGAATAGATTGTTCTTTGAATGATGCTCCTGGAGTTTTTCAAAGCCCAGGCCCAGTCTGATCCTGCCTGCTACCCGGTTGGTTCTCATACTTGGGCTAGAAATAGAAATGTCTTCCTTACCCTAGCCACCAGCTGGAATATGGATCCAAACTGCCACATCACTGGACCATCATAAGTGGTGAAGCTCTTCCCAGCTTGTCCTCAGCACAGCTCCTGCCTGGCCGCTTTGCTCAGCCTGCTAGGTGCGCAACCTTTAGACTCTCATCTGCCTAGAGAAACTGAATGGCCAACCATTCAGCCAACCACATCCAACATACCCAAGAGCTTCTTAAACTCCTTCTCCTTCCATGCTTTTGGGCAATTTCTCTTCTTTACCTCTAGCCTGTTGTGGAGCAACCAGATGGCTCATAGCCGATCCCACTTCAACTCTGGGGAGTTCTTGACTCTTCTCCTCTGGAGCGCACTCTTCACTGTTTCCTCTGGGGTATGTTGTCAACAAAGGGGACAGAAGATAGGGAACTAGGCAGTATAGGAGAGTGGATTATGGAGTGAAGGAACACTCCAATTGTGAATAGTGGTAAATCAAAGAAGTAGGGCCACTACATCCTATATTAATCATCAAGATAAAGGAAAGACAAATAATGTAACTATTCAGCTGTGTTCCCATTTCAGCCCCTGGGCCTGCTTTTCTTTCTTTCTTATTTTATTGTGGTATAATTGACATATAATAATATGTTAGTTTCAGTTACACAATATAGTGATTTGACCTTTGTAGACATTGCAAAATGATCATCACAATAAGTCTAGTTACCATCTTTCATCATACAAAGTTAATACGGTATTACTGACTATATAGCCCATACTGAACATTATATCCCCATGTCTTATTTTACAAATTTGTTCCTAAGTATTTTATTCTTTTTGATGAAATTGTAAATGAGATCATTTTCTTGATTTCTCTTTTTAATAGCTCATTATTAGTGCATGGAAATGCAACAGCTTTTTCCATATTAAATCTGTTTCCTACAACTTTACTGAATTCATTTATTAGTTCTAATAGTTTTTTCGTGGAATCCTTAAGATTTTCTATATATAATATCATGTCATCTGCAAATAATGACAGCTTTATTTCTTCCTTTTCAATTTGTATGCCTTTCATTTCTTTTTCTTGCCTAATTGCTGTGCCTATGACTTCTGTGGGTTTATCATATATTGCCTTTATTGTGTTGAACTATGTTCTTGCTATGCCCACTTTGTTGAGAGTTATCATAAATGGCTGTTGAATTTTGCTGAAGCTTTTTCTGCATCAACTGAAATCATCATGTGTTTTCTATTTAATTTTGTTAATGTGCTGTACATGCTGATTGATTTGCATGTCAAATTTTCCTTTTGTCCCTGCAGTAAATCACACTTGATAATGTTGTTTGATCCTCTTAACATATTGTTGAACTTGTTTTGCTAATATTTTGTTGAGGATTTTTTGCATCTATGTTCATTAGGGATATTGGCCTGTAATTCTCTTTTTGTGTGTGATGTTCTTGTCTAGTTTTGGTATCAGGGTAATGCTAACCTCATAAAATAAGTTGGGAAGTCTTACCTCTTCTTCAATTTTTTGGGAATTTGAGAAGGATGTATATTAAATCTACTTTGAATGTTTGGTAGAATTCACCAGTGAAGCTATCTAGTTTTGGTCTTGTGTTTGTTGGGAGGTTTTTTATTACTGACTCACTCTCCTTACTAGTAATCAGCCTATTCAGCTTTTCTTTTTATTTGTGGTTCCTTCTTGGAATATCATATGTTTCTATGAATTTATCCATTTCTTCTAGGTTGTTCAAATTGTTGATGTATAATTGTTTGTAGTATTCTTTTATGATCCTTTGTATTTCTCTGGTATCAGTTATAATTTCTCTTTCATTTCTGATTTTACTTACTGAGCCCTCCCCCAACCCTGTTTTTCTTGTTAAGTCTAGCTAAAGGTTTTTCAATTTTGCTTATCTTTTCAAAGAACCAGATCTTAGTTTCACTGAACTTTTATCTTTAGTAACTATCTCATTTATTTCTGCTCTGATCTTTATTATTTCTTTCCTTCTACTAACTTTGGGATTCATTTGTTCTTATTTTTTCTAGTTCCTTTAGGTGTTAAGTAAATTATTTACTTGAGAGTTCTCTTGTTTCTTGAGTACCCGTATTGCTGCTAACTTCCCTTAGAACTACTTTTGCTATATCCCACAAATTTTGGTATGTTGTATTTCTGTTTTCATTTGTCTCTAGGCATGTTTTTATTTCTCATTTTATTTCTTCTATGAGTCAATAGTTCATCAGTTACATGTTGTTTTAATCTTTATAATTTGTAGTTTTTCCAGTTTTCTTCTTGTAATTGATTTCTAGTTTCATACCCCTGTGACCAGAAAACATGCTTGATATAATTTCAATCTTCTTGAATTTATTGAGACCTGCTTTTTGGCCTAACATGTGATCTACCTTGGAGAATGTTCCATGTATACTTGAGAAGAATATGTTTTCTGCTGCTTTTGGAGGGAATGTTCTGTATACAGGCATACCATGGAGATATTTCAGGTTGAGTTCCAGTCTGCTGCAATAAAGCAAATACCACAATAAAGTGAGTTAAATAAAAATTTGTCTTCCCAGTGCATATAAAAGTTATTTTTGCACTATGTGTACTGTAGTCTTTAAGTGTGCAATAACATTACATCTAAAAAAAAACAATTTACCAACCTTAATTAAAAACTACTTTATTGTTAAAAATGATAACCATCATCTGAGCATTGTAATCACTGATCACAGATCTCCATAACAAATATAATAACAAAGAAGAAGTTTGAAACATTGTGAGCATTACCCAAATATGGCACAGAGGCATGAAGTAAGCAAATCCTATTGGGAAACTTGCACCCATAACTTGCTTGATGCACTATTACCACAAGCCTTCAATTTGTAGAAAACACAATGTCTGTGAAGTACAATAAAGCAAAGAGCCACAAAACAAGGTATACCTGTATATCTATTAAGTGCATCTGGTCTAATGTATCATTTGAGGCCAATGTTTCCTTACTGATTTTCTGTCTGAATGATCTGATGTAACTCAGGTGTTAAATCTCCCTCCCATTATTGTCCTGCTGTCAGTTTCTCACGTTAGGTCTTTTGGTATTTGCTTTATGTATTTTGATGCTCCTGTGCTGCATATAAGTATTATATTTTCCTGCTGGACTGACCCCTTTTTCACTATGCAGAGCCTTGTTTGTCTTTTATTACAGTCTCTGTTTTCAAGTCTGTTTTGTCTCATGTAAGTATAGCGACACCAGCTTTCTTTACATTTCCATTTGCATGGAATATCTTTTTAAGTCTTTTTACTTTCAGTTTGTGTAGTTCTGAAGGGAGTCTCTTGTAGGCAGGACCTACCTTTTCTTTTTGTTTTCACTCATGCATGGAGTTGAGGCAGACTAGAGATTAATGGAAGCAGGTGTTGTGAAGTTCTCCGTTCAGAATATATGGTCTCATATCACAGAGGACTTCTATCGTAATGTGCAGTTGAGAAGCCTGGGAGAGGGGGCCTTACAGTCGTCACATGCAATGTTGTTTAGAAGAAGGAGTAACGTTATGCAAAAAAGTGGGTTTACTCGGATCTAGACATTCAAACACTCACATCTTTCCTTTGATAATGGAACTGAGAAATATCTTTTAGTCTGGGTTTTCCTTTTAAATATATCTGACATTTATTTTGATTTCTAAAATGACCAAAGTGAAATCTTTTACCCCCAAGACTTGAGTACTGATTTAGATTAATCAAAGGCTTGGGTAACAAGCTAGCAAAAAGCACTGTCACCTTAAATCTCATGACTCTCCCCATTGCTCTTAACATGATTGGAAAAGGTCACCACTTGGAGGCCTGGTGTGGGAGTCCACCATCTGCTTCCTGGGTGATGTGACACCAGAGTTTTGTTTCTCTGAGCCTCCGTTTTTGCATTTGTGAAACAAAAGATGGCTGAAAACACTTTCAGCTGTTCCTATGATTCTGACCTTATTTGGGGCTCTGTTTGTGAGTAAATTCAGAAATAAGCTGTTGGTGTCAATGCCTATATTCGACCCAAAAGCCCAAATGAAAATGGACCTGTAATCTGAAATTCTGGCTTTATTGGAGTACATGCTAAGTCATTATTGAAGTTTTAAGTCAGGTTAGTCTGTAGGTTACAGCTGACTGGATTTCTCTGATGAGCTCAGGGTTTGATGATAGCAATAGACAATGTAAAATTATTTTCTCATTAATAAGGAATCTCTAGACCAATAAACTTATAATTTATGAACTTTCCCAGATAGGAGAGTTGCTTACCCGGGCAAAAGTGTGTCATCTCTGCCCAGCAGGTGGGGTTAGTGGTTCCTTGCATACTTTCAAACAAAAAGACTTAGGAATGACCCTTGACCTTTAAATCTGTTCCTAATTATCTGGTTCCAGTTCAACCTTGTTGCAGGGTCACATTGCACATATAGATCTGAATTGGCCTTAGATACCATAAAATGATATGGGGGTGTCTAAGGACTTGCCAATGGCTTTTTACATTTTAATTAGTTTAATTTTTAATTAAAAATCATCCTGTTTGCATTTTGATTGGTTTCTAGGAAGAGTATATTTTCACTTCACTTTGAGGTGGGGGAAACAGTTAATATCATTAAAAAAGTGATTAAGAATATCCTGAGTACTTATTTTTAGAACAGAAGGATATTTAACCAAGAGAATTTGTGAAATAGTCATCCTTCTAATGAGAATTCTGAAACCTACAAGAATTTTAAAAAATCCATAATTATTATTCAGTCAAGCAAAGAGTTCCTAAGTTTTTCTTCTGAAGGGCTGGAGTGTCCCAATGAACTCACACAGGCTTTTCCTGGGCTCCAGTCCTAGTATTCTGTCAGGAGGCACCCTCAAGCAAGAGTAGAAATCCCAGATGGCCTTCAGTAATGTGTGAAAACATCAAGAAAGGGTAACACTGTTTTGCATTTTGGCAAGTAAATGTTTTGGTTAGAAATTTCCCATTGCTGATGTCATAACTCAGGTTTGGGGCACAATAGGTAGTGAGTTCTCTGGGAAAACATGAAGCAAGTGAGGAAGGAGGAAGAGCAGGTGAGACCCTGGGTGGGGAGCTGGGGGGAGGGAAAAGGAGGGAGGTCTCCTTAGGTTCTTCTGCACGGAGCTGTGAGGATATGAACTGGGAAGGGACTGGCCCCAAGGAGTGTCCGTGCTCTAGATCATCTGAATTAATTTTGTCAATAAGCATTTCTTAAAGCCTTTTTTTTATTAGAAACATGCTTGATTCCCATTTACGAGATACCTGGAAGGGCATTCTGGTAACACCAATGTCTGGTGACAGAGGAAGAACCAAGGAGGTGGACAGGAGTAGGGGACAATCCCAGCAGATGTATAAAGGCCCCGGGGAGGAGAATGAAATCTCCATTGTCAGCTGTGGAGGTGGGAGGTGTCATGGGATAGGTCCCATGGACCCTAACCACTCTGCTGGTCACATCGCTTGCTGTGGTTGGGTGGGGCCATGCTAAAGTCACAGGCCACCTGGCCCAGTCCAAGTCATAGGGGCAGTTTCAGCGGTGTAACTCCTAATAATCAGATCTGTGCTTTTAACTTTAATAATATAAATTAAAATTTCATGGCAGAGACTATTAATATCAATCACAATGCCAACAAGTTTTTTTTTTCCTAATGACTTTTTTGAGATCTGAAACATTTATAACATAGAAATTGTTTAGGTGGAGCTAAGTGTACATAAAAAAATACATAAACCATTTGAGCAGAGTTGGGACATTTGAAAACCTTTCATATATGTTAGGAGCACAAGATTTTATATTCATGGAATAATGCTTTGTAAATGAGCCACAGTTTCAGAAAAGCACATAGTAAAAATCTCAGTATTGATAAACTTATCTTTTCATTATTTTTTCCAAAATGTCTCTTGAATTTAAACATTATCATGATAGAAATTCCCAAGATCACCCACTCCCATTCCTTAATTATTAAGGCAGTATTTCACAGTATCTTAAGAAACAAACACATTACACATTGCTTTGATAGATTTCTACATAATGTTTTATGATAGAAGCTTTTGTATCTCTTTCAATCAGCAGGTATTGATTGAACATATTGAAAATGCAAGGCACTGTGTCTGCTACAGAGGTGGTGTGTCAGCATGGAAACACTGAGTCCAGCTGACCTGAAACAATCTTAGCTCTACTTATGAACCCTTGATAAACAGGGAGCAAATCAGGTTGGAGTGAGGTGTGTGCTATGCCATTAAGTGTCCTTGAGAACCAAGGTACAAGGGAGGTCATTGCAACTTTTGTAAAAAGTTTAATGAGAAATTAACAGCTAAAATAGTACATAGAAACATATAGGGTTGATTTAACATTGGAATTGTTATCTTGGTTAGGTTAAGGAGGCATAATATTAATTCTGATGACTGCAAAAAATATACCACTGTCAAAAAAACAAAATAAATCTATGATACTCCATAGAATTTAATGAACAATTTGTTGAATCTAGCCACTGGAGCTTGGAAAGGCCAGGTAATTAAAAAGCCAAAGAGTTCAGGTAGAGGAGGTTAATTTCTTGTAAACATAGGTTCTCTATGTTATTTGAAAAAAAAGCATAGTTCAGCAGATATCACTGAACAACAGTGTCTGTCCTCAAGACGCCTACGGTTTGATGCTGCGAGTTGCATAACACAGGGCTTCCCCAACACGGAGTTTCTGATCTCATTTGCATGCTTCTGAATTTATTACAGCCATGGTGGTGGAATTGGGTGGTCTTTTCTGAAGGGAAAATCTGCATATATCGTGGAAAACTGAGCACTGAGAAACCTTCTGGAGGGATTACTGCTCATGGGTAATAATGCCCTTGTGCAGAGGTTAGAGGGTCAAGTATTGGGCTAGTATTTTGAAAACCCTGTGTTTGACTCTAGTATTGAAGAGAGGGAAAGGGAGGATAGGAAGAAGCTAAGTCAGGGCACAAGCCCATTCAGCTGTTTGGAGGCATGCGGGCCGTGTCAGTTCAGACCTTTCGAGACAGGGAAGGCCCTGGGGAGGCTCTGAGAGTAGAGGGAGAGACAGGGAATGTGCAGCAGGAGCAGAACACATATCATGTGTCAGAAGGCCCTGGTCTGTCCCAGCCGGGAGGTACCTCTGGTAAAAATCCACCAGATGAGACGCCCTGGTTAATAGAGAGCAAAGCCATTCTTATTTTTCTTCAGGAAAATGATTCACCTCTTTATATGCTTTATTTGAAAGCATTCAGCAAACATCACTTATTTGAACTACAGAACACACATTATTAATTTTCATTTTGCCTCTTTGTTTTCTTTTTTGGTGAGCTAGTAACCTACTCTACCCAAAAGTAAAATATGCATTTTATTAAATGTGTAGAGATGTATATATATATAATTAAATTAAGTCTAGTGTGTAAGCAGATAAGGAAATCAAGCAGACGTCATTTTAAAGAATTGGACAACTTGAGTTTCGTTGCTCATTCTTTTAACATTTACTGAGGAAGAGATCCAGCCACACATCAGCCAATGCTTAGTGCAGAACTGTCTCTTGTTTCAGTATCTCTGATTCCACTAACACAGAAAACAGAAATTTAGTAGCCTAATGAGAACCAAAAATGTATTTATAATGTTCTATTTTCAGTCATCTTCAATAGTTAATCCTATTGCTATTCATTAGTCAATACATGGATTTTGCTACCAAAGTTTTCATTACCTCTAACTCTCAAGAGGTGGTGATGTCCTAAGATCACAAGAGGCAACTAAAGCATTTTGGGTGTGGACGCAGTTCCGACAGTCACGCGGTACACTCTGTGTCTGTCTGAAAGAGCAGGTACTTCAGTACCATTAAGAACCAGAGGGGGCCCAAGGATTCCCCATTCTTGAATGTCCTACTATCTGTAAGCACATCTGGCATTTTCCAAGGACAGAACACGTGTGAATTTTCTAAGTCCAAGCACACACCGGAATCTTCGGGAAAAGGAGATTCCTGGACTGCTTCAGTTGGTGAATTCACGCATTAGGTGGCTTTGTTTTGCGGCTGTCCTGTGCTTGCAGTCAGAGCTAGTTCAACGTAACAGCCTTGAAAAAGATTAGGAGAGCTCTGATTTTTACTCGTGGTGGAAGCAGGCATCAAACCCAAATGACAACTTACCTGCCAGATAAATGAAAGTGGCTTTGCCATGGTGACGGCCGGGCCCAGGCCCAGGCCCAGAAACAGGTGTTCTGAACTTCTGACGCGACCCCCCTTATTATCTCCTTTGGGTTTGGAAATACTATTTGAATGGAACATTTAAAAATACTGGGAATGGGATAAGCATCCTTTTCTTGTACTTGTCAGAATGATAGTTAATGTCCTCAGATTGGCATGCCTATAAAAATAATTTGAAATTAAATAAATAATAATTGTGACTGGTACTTATTTTCCATATTTTTAAATGTACATTGGAAAAGTGATCATACTATTTTAAAGATATGAAACCAGAAAGAGTGTTCGTAATTGTTATTTTTTAAAACTTGAACCAAACATAAAAATGCTTTAAATGTAGTGTTCACCATCAAGGACTTCCACTTCTGACCAAGACGTAGGAACAGGGACTAGTTTCAGGCAATATGAAACTGGGCAGTATGAAACAATAGTTTTCAAGACCTTGGATGTCAGATAATGAAAAACAGTAATCACAAAGAGGAAACGAATGAGGCATGATGGTCTACGCTTACTGGTGGAGCTAGCAGCATCTCCTGAGTCAGGGAGATGGAGCTCAGATGCAAGGGAGGCCAGGGTGGCTCGCGTTTGCAGGTCCTGGAGACCGCACACACCTGGAGAGGGTCCTCTATGAATCTTCAGCTGAGCACTGATCGGCACGTGCTTGAGGACACTGTTTAAGACCAGGGAAGAAACCTGGAAGGCATAAGGGAATAATCCTTGGAGATTACACAGGGCCAAGAATAATTCCTTTCCTACCATCCAGAGCAGAAAGCTCATACATCAGAGGATACTGGGTAAAGTCTTCAGAAGGGTTTTTCCTCACTAGTAAGGCAAAATTAGAGCTAAATTAAAGGCTGCTCCGGTCCTCCTTAACAAAGCTAAAAAAGCAAGATCTGAAAGGATCAAACTGTGTTCAAGTAAAGTGAATCACTTCCTAGAAAAAGCTCAGGAATATTTATAGGACTACGAGAACATCTAGCACCCAACAAGATAAAATTCACAATTGCTGGCTTCCAATAAAAAATTACCAGCATGCAAAGAAGTAGTAGTAAATGTTTTTGACTATATGACACATATTGAGGAAAATAATCACTCAATCTGCAACCAAACCAGACTTGAAACAGATGTTAGAATTAGCCAACAAGTACGTACATTAAAACAAGCATGGTGATTATATTTGTATTCCGTATGTTTAAAAAGTTACGTAGAGATATAGAAGACATAAAAGAAGACCCAAATCAAACATCTAGGAATGAAAACTACAGTGTCTAAGAAGAGAATCTATAATAGAGTAAGAATTTTACAATCTTGTTCCTTCAAACAAAATAGAATTACTCATCACAAACATTCATAAGAAATGTTCATTTCACCCCATCCGAGGTGTCAAAACACAATTACTTTTAAGTCATATCAATCAGAACTGGATCTCTGCAGAGGTGAGCCCCAGGCAGAATGATAATTGGGAACCCTTCTAACTGATACGTTAGGTATTGGTTTCATATTGATTTACTGGTGGGAGGAAAAATTGACTTTCAATTCATAAAAGTTGCATATCTTTTTATGTTGAAAACTCAAAATTTATTATATAGTAGTCCCTGAACACAAAATATAATTCAAATATGTATTTAAAAATATGTATTTAGACTAGTCTTCCTTCTCAGTGTTTCTATTACTCTCATAGCTGAATGGTGTTAATCACACAGTCACTAAATCCAGAGGCTACTCTGCTGGAAATTCTGCTCTTGCTCCTCCATACCCACTCACCAGTCTTCATCTTGCTCTTTGCTATAGGAGGCTGGAGGACTGCATCTATGGGCATCCTTGTCCTCCGGCTTCCAGTTGGATTCGGACAATTGGAAGTATCTGCAAGTGATGGGAGACCAGGAGGAAAGACTGGGGTGTGAATTTCCCTAGGTCCCCCCCTCCTGGATTGCAGCAGATTGGCTTCATCCGTCCGCTGAGTTCCAGAAACCATTCTCTGCCATTGCCTTCTCAGGTCTAGGAGTGCGGAGGGCTCATGGGCACAACCCCTCATTGGCTTCCCTCAACCCTGCTCACAACTTTGTAGATATTCCCTCTGCTAAATTCTGCCAGTTTAATGTGTTGCCTTTTTCCAGACTCTAGCTGACATATGTGTTTCACGACCTTAGTTACAAAGTTGTTTTCAAATCATGTTCATGTCTAAAACTTATTTTCTCAGGCTTCCATGGGTGTAAAACATTTTCTATGTTTCTGTAGCTCTTGATCTCTTCAGTGTGTGTGTGTGTGCATGGGTGTGTGTGAAAACCAGAAAACATCTACGGAAGAGTAGTAAAAGTTTTAAGATTTAGTTTAGACAATACATTTCCAGGAAACAGCTGTATGTCATATAGCGTTTGGTTTCAGAATTTCAGTAACTGCAGCTATTAACTTCAGCCAATGACAGGCTGAGTTTTGAGTCTTGCGCTGGTGTCATCACTTGTGATTGCAGCCGATGACTTGCTAAGTTTCAGCAGAGATAGTTTAGTGTCAGCACCTCGCCTCCTAACAAGGTGCCAGCACCACATACTACAGTAGGAAAGGGACCAGTG
The DNA here is from genome assembly GCA_032199065.1 of Smutsia gigantea. Classification (NCBI taxonomy): domain Eukaryota; kingdom Metazoa; phylum Chordata; class Mammalia; order Pholidota; family Manidae; genus Smutsia; species Smutsia gigantea. Next base: position 343,775 of record JAVSCE010021567.1, read on the forward strand.
TCCAATTTTTCTGTTTTATATAAGGAGGTGCATGAAGAAGCTAAGTTACATGGTACCATTGTTTTAATTTATTCCAGTGATGCTTTAGTTTCCCTTGAAGTTCACCTCTTGATCCAGCTCTTGCACAGTATTCTTCCTCTCATCTCAAACAATTTGGATTCACGTTGGAAATAAAAGCAAAGTGTGGCCAAATAGGAGATGTTGTCTTTGGAAAAGGAATAAAAAATGAATGATGATAGCAAGTAGAGAAATATGTTCATCATAAATACAGTCATCAGGATTATATTGGGAATTTTTGCATGTCAGGTTTTTTTTAAAACAGTTTAAAAATGGATGTTCCATAAATTTCATTAAATAAAGAACCAGAGGGTTTTCCACCAAGTTCTTTATGCTGATTTTGACTTTCTGTGACATATACATGGTCTTTCCTAAAAGGTTTTTTAAACTATAAGATGTGATAAAACCAATTATTCTAAGAAGGTTGAGCTCTGTGATTTTGGAAAGAAAATGTTAGTTCAGAGGAAAAAAATGATCATTTCCTGCTTTCTTGCAAGGACAGGAACACCCATTTCCTCTGTAATTGCTCTTCCAAGAGGCTGCCTCATTTTCGAGTCCTGTTTGCCTCCGGGGCTGTTCCTATCTAGAAGCCATCAGTGCTTATTCCTGCCACTTTCTTGTGACTGATCTTTTCCATGGGCAAATTTTATGACATCCTCCTTGAAGATCTGAAGTGGAAAATTGTTTCTGTGTTTCTGTTTTATAAAAGCCACAGCCCGAGCAAAACCAAAAAAAGAACATATTATTAGTGTTTCATTAGAGGTGTGTTCTTTATTTCTTTTGGACATACAAATTTGCATATTCAGCAACTTCATTAGGTGTTGAATTGGTCAGCCTTTGACTTAGAAATGTAAGAAATGTATTAAAATGAAGAATCAGAAACACGTAACAGTCACTCACTATCATCTGATGCCCAGATTTCTGTCTTCTTGTGCAGTATCTGTATTTCCTTGTCCCACTCAGCCTCTTTGGTAGTGTCCTCAGCCTAGGATATTGCTTCTACCAGGGAGGATGCCCTGGCCCCCAGCATGTGTAGGTATAGGGGTCTAACCATGAAGGGAGGGTCGTGGGAAGGTATCTAAGCCATGGTGTGCAGGTGCCCTGGGAGCTGGAATTATAAATGGGAACAGTTTACTTCAGTGATCTAGGGATAGAGCATCGAGTTAGTGCAGTCTTTTTGAGATGGAGTTGATAAAAACAAATTGGACTTAAGAACTAAATGGATGTAGTAAATGAAGGAAAACTAACAATCGATCCCAAGTTTTTAGTTTAAATGACATGGGAGATGGTGTTTTTACTGAAAAACACAAAGAATTTGAAAGGGAGAAGAAGTGATGATGAATACATGATGCTGAAGTGGGAACCGAGTATTCCTGTGGGGTTTTCATGGATGTTGTTGGAGAAATGGGAATCCAGGAGCAGGGGAGGTGTGAGTTCAGGGCTGGGGAGCTAGAACCCGAAGGCCTAACAAATGGCTGGGTGTTGAAACTTTGCACGTGAGTCAACTCTCTGAGGGAGACTATCAGAGAAAAGCAGAGGAAAAGTCACCCTGAAGAGCTGCCAATCAGGTGGAAATATCCACAGAGAAATCTGGAGATGTAATAGTACAAGGATAGTGTATGATAATGGTTGTTAAGAGAGAATGACCATTTGCCAGGCTTTTCCAAAACACAGGGAAAAAAAGTTTCCTGGGGCCAGAGATTCAGGTTTGTTTCATTCACCTCTGTGAACATAACTCTTAGAACACTGGCCCACACCAGGTTGTTCCCCAATACATATTCCTTTATTAAATGAAAGAAAAGGATAGAGAAAAGACCCTAAGATTTTGTAAGGAATTCAGTATTGGCCATTTCAGTAGAGCTGCTGTGATGGAAGCTTATTTCAGAGGATGGAGGAGGAAATAGACATTAAATAGGAGAATACAAGGAATAGACCCTCTGATAAGAAGTATTGTGAGGAAAGGTGAATGAATGAGAATTGTAGATATATTTGATGATCAAAAGGTGCACACCTCTTTCATTCATAATATAGATATCAGTGCCTGCGGGCTGGTGAAGTCCCTCCTGAATTTTAAAATAAAACTGGCTGGACTCCATTATCACACCTGTGGGAAACACCCAATGTGCCATTCTTTGCTTCCCTCCTCCACTTTCACCATGAAACGCCTCAGGGGATTTCTGAACTGGGCTGTGTCCTCACCTCCTTTCGTTCTGATTTCCTCCTTCACTAGATTTCAGAGGCCCATCCTTTGCTTCCTGTAGCCTCTCTTCTCCACGCTGGCCAAGGTGGAGACCCCACAGCTTTGATTTCCTCGTAGTGTGATGCACACATGTTGGCCAGGCGTAGCAGAGTTGTACCAAAGTTCTTGTGGCAACAGAAGGGGTCTTCCACAGCACAAATGTCCATTTAAACATTTCTCCTTTTTTATTATGTAATAACTATTCACAAAAACACATACATCATAATTGTAAGCTCAATGCGCACAGTGTAGCTGGTACCCAGACCAGCCCAGATGGCATTACCAGCATCTGGAGATTCCCTCGCTCTGTTGCCTTCAATCAAAGTCCCCCCAAGGGTAATCACTCCTTTGACTTTTATCACTAAGTTAGTTTTAGTTATCGTAACTTTATTTATATGGGAGTCATACAGTAGGCATTCTTTTGTATCTCGTCTGTTTTGCTCAAAATTATACTTGTAAGATTCATCCATGTTGTTGCTTGAAGTTGTATTTACTCCTTTTCACTTTTGCATTTGTATATGAATATTTGGAGAATTCTGTCATGTGAATGTAACACGTCTTATTTATTCTACTGCTGATAGGCACATGGAGAGTTTCCAGTTTGGGGCTGTTATGGATAAAGTACTATGAACATGATTGTTCATATTTTTGATAAACATGTGTGTTCCTTTTTGGGAGGTACAAAAATACCTCTGTTCTTAAAGATCCTGGGAATCTGTCTCGAGTTGATTTTCTTTGGCAGCCCATTTTCCTGGGTCCTCAATTTTGTCTCCCTTTATAACATTCTTCTCTCCATTCCATGAATTCTTCAGTTCTCCCACTCAGGATACCCTAGAAACTCAATTCCCATTATCTAAGATGCCAAACAATTTAGCTATTGCCATTACTGAGCATGAACACACCTTCACATAGTCAAGATAATGGGTTCCCATTCATGACTTACTATTAGAATGTTAAATTTTCAAAGGTGTCAGTTAAAGATGTAACTGACTTTCAGGTAAATAAATATTTCATGACATATTAAAAAATAGAAAATGAAGAAAACATGCAACTGGCTTGGTTTTTTCTATATATTTGAAATATTTTATTTTATATATTTTTTAATTGAAGTATTGTTGATATGCAGTCTTATGCTGGTTTCACATATACAACACAGTGGTTCAACAGTTATCCATATTGTTAAATCCCCACCCTCTCTAGTGCAGTTCCTATCTATCAATGTAGAAAGACGTTACAGAATCACTGACTATATTCTGCACACTGTACTACCATCCCTGTGACCAACTTATCTTGTTCGCTTTGACTGCCTTCCCCTCCCCCTGCCCTAACCCCTCTCCCTTGGTAACCACTAGTCACTTCTCAGTGTCTGTGAGTCTACTGCTCTTTTGTTCCTTATGTTTTGCTTTGTTTTTATATTCCACAAATTTTATCTAAAAATAAAATGATATATGTATCTAAATATTGGTCTATTTTCAATAATTTTTCAGAGATTAAACGAACTCTTTCAATTAACCTGTTTAGCTAATTTTTTTTTCCAGTTTCAGGGGTCATTTCTTCAGTTATATCTTTCACTGTTATTTTGTTTTCAACACCCTAACTTCTCCCTCAGGAATATCCATCACCTGGGGACTGGATTTCTACTATCTGCTCTTCTTCATACCACCTTCTTTCTCATTTTTCATTTTTTTATTCCTTTTAATCCTTTTAATCACTCAGGTCCTTTTCCATGTCAACATATTATCTTTATAATTTATTGTGTTGTCATTTTATCTACATGTTCTTTTTTCATGACTTTCTTCTCCTGTTTCAGAGAAATCACAAAATCTTACACTTATGGATGATTGACAATTAATACTCTTTAAAGTATCTTCTGGTTACTGCAGTCAATTATTTTGAGAAGTATGCTCTTGCTGTAAACTTTCAGGATGACCTTGCATTTGTCCTCCTACTCCACATGTTCAGGATTCCATGTTATTTTCTTTCCCTCTATCTACTCTGGAATGACGTGAGTTCTCTCTAATCCTGATATTTACCAGTCAGTAGGCAGGGAAAGCGGTTTCCACTTCTGCTGGCTCCCTGACTACTTGTCCCCTTCTCAGATCTTCAACTCGCAGATGAGCTCAAGTTTTAAAGTTTCTCTTCCAACTCCCACCCTCTAGCAGGCATCTCTTTGGTGTGGCTCTTGGGCTTTAGTGGTATTTTCCCCTGAGAGAGGCAGTCTGACTTTCCATCTCAGTATATGACAGGCTCTTCCTATTTCCATAGTTTGTTGATGACAAGTAAAATGCTGGATCTCTCCCATGGTGGCGTGTAACTGTTCTGTTCACCTCTCATTTCCTTTCATGTTGGTTTCCAGAGATCACAGTCTCTGAAGAGAAGAAGAAAAACAAGCATTGGAGAGGGGCTGTTTCTGGGTCTACTGATCTGAAGGGTAGCTAAGGGTAGCTGCTGAGTGTCCTGTTGCTGTGGCCTCTGGGGTTCTGTGATTCAGGAAGTTATGAGGGTACAGCCTTTCCCTCTGTTTGTTTTCAGCTTGGCAGGTATGTTCCATTTATGGCAGCAAAATATTCATGACCCACCACGTGGGATTCTAGTCGGCCTCCAATGGTCATGCTCTTGTAGACCAGCCTCTCACTTCCTGGCCATGAGATGGCTTTGAGTCTTGATTTTCTGTTATGACTTGCAATCTTTTTTTTCGCCTTCTTGATTAGTGAGAAATTGAAAGCAAATCTGGAATGGAAAGCTATGTCCTCTACTTTTGAGTTATGAAACTGCCATGAATATTTTAGTTGATCGACCTGAATAGATGGAAAATCTGGGACCCTGAAGCACACAGTGACTTACCTGGTCACAAAGTCAGAAATGAGATGAGGGTGATATTCAACCCCAACTCATGGGATGATTTGTAAAAGAAATAACTAAGATAAACTCAATTATGAAGAAGAGCTGACTGTTATGTAGGTCAGACAGGCCCTTACTTTTCTTTTCCCAATGTCCTGTCAGCCCCTTGTCATACTCATTTTTATTAACACTTATACCGAGGGCAGAAAGAGGTGACATTTCAATCTGTCAACTTCACTACTCCTTAGCAGCTCATGTAAAGGGCGGCAAAGGGAAGGATCAAAGGCTAAACTGAGGTTACAAGCTTTCTGTGGCTCTCACCCTGCTGTGTCATTAGCACAGATAATAGGGAGTTGTATTAAGGCGTGTAGGCTTCAACGGATGGAATGCATGGTGAAAATCTGAAGAAGGGTTGAGAATCTAGATGTGGTAATTCTACCTGGGAGGGATGGGAGCTACAAGCATGCACAGGAGTTACTATGTTGCATACAGATGAGCGTGATTAATGGTCCTTGTGTACTTGAGGAAAAGAGTATGTACTAGTAGGTGACATGTAAAACCTACATCTAATGGCAAGGTGTGGAAAGAAGACAGAGAGGTTAGCTTTAAGTCTGTGCTTAATTCACCTGTGAGGAGGAGTATGTGAGGATCTGTGCGTGGGACATATTTGAGGAAAGTGAGGATGTATACCATAGAACTAACGGTACTTCCAGGCCAGCAGAATGTACTCTTAATGACTTCTTCTGCTACTCACTAGTTAGTATAAGACAGAAATGGTAAAGGTACAGTGTATAAAATTTACATTTAACTTTGCATTGCTTTTTCCCTTGATACCTTATGCATCTTTCACCGAACATTATTTGCTAATTTTGGTCTTTCCAAGAAAGTATCAATGTGAGAATAAAATCATGGGCACTACAGTGATCAGATTCAATAATTTGAGTGAAAGGTCTAAGTACCAGTAGTGTGCTATATAGACATGAGGAATTTTTCTTTTATGATAAATTCCTTACCTAAGGATCACATATTATTATTGTCAAAGATATATATATATATATATCTTCTCCTCTCCTTTCCCTATCAGAATTTTAAATAACTTTACATTTGCATTTTTTGTAGATTACTTTCAAAATGGTATGCCAATGAAAATCAATGAAACAATATCTTACAAAGCAGTACTTCTACTTGATTCCAGGCAATGCTAGGGAAAGAGATGGGATCCTGTTTGTCATCCTCAAGGATCCACAATACAGCTGAAGAATCATAAAAACCTACACAGAGATTCGAGGGAAACATTTAGTCTCAAATATAACCTAACAGGATCCCAAGGAAGAGCCAGGGTAGCTCTTGGAACTGGAAACTGGCTTTGAAAGATGGGCAGGACTTGAACTTGGGCTACCAGTGCAGTTTTCCCTTTAGCAGTTTGAAGTCTCATCTCATGAAATGATGTGCCATTTTTAAGGCATCACTCATAATGACTTAACTGATTCTTTTTGAGCTTAAAGGGGTCTCAGCAGGAGGTAGCAGATGTAGTAGTTAAAGAGATCCTCTTTGGAGGCAGCCTGGAGGACAGGTGACTGTCTAAGGCTCTGTTTCTTCATCCAGTAAAAGCTTCCCTGCTGAATGACGCTGCTAAATGACCATCTCTGCCTGGAGTCAGGCAATAGCTTCCTTACTAATCTCCCTTCTTTTTTCCTCCCCGTCCCCTGACTGTGGGCTGTTCTCTCCTCCTTATGTGCTCTTCCTACAGATATCAACTGGGTTGATGTCCTCAACCCCTGATGTATTTGCCTACATGTTACTTTTTCAGTGGCAATCACTCTGACCACCATATTTAAATTTGCAAAGGCTCCTGTTTTAGCTCAACCTGTTAAGACTTTTTTTGTCCCCATAGTGATCACCTTCTAACATATTCTGTAATTTGCTCATTTATTATGGCCATTGTTTAGTGTCTTTCTCCCCCAGTAGAATATGTTCCCTTCACGGTTACATCTGAAGCATAACTGGAATATTCTAGGCCATTGATTAATATTTATTGAACTGGACACAAAAAGACTAGCATTGTGCCTGACACATAACCACACATTCCATTAATGTTAGCTATTCATACTCTAATCCAACCAGGAGATTATCAGAGCCCCATTAGAATGTGGCTCCATGCAGGGAGGGGTCCTTTTTTTTTCACAAGCACATGGAAGAGTTCCTGGGACATAACCGGTGCCCAGTAATCATTTGAAGAAAGGAACAAGGGAGATAGTGTGAACATGGCTTGTGAGCTGTACACAGCGAAGGCTCTCTTAGTTGACTGGAGAATTCCTATTGAGCAGTACATAAAATCTGGTTGGAAGGGCCTGCCTGAGGGCAGAGGGAGGATGATGGTCAAGGATGGATCTTAGGATGTCCAGGATGTTGTGATAATCAGCTTAGATACATGGAAGTGTTTTCTATGGGTTTAGTAACAGAACAATAAAATTCAGGTAGGACATCAGGGATGAAGAAAAGAATCAGAGGTCATGTCCTTAGAGGCAAAACTTGAAGCCATAGGGAAAAATAAAGATGGGAGGAAGTGAGAAAATGAATGACTTAAAAATTTCTTGTGGTTTGAAGATGGCTGATGATTCAATAACTGGAAATGCTCTTACATATGGGCCAGGACAGAAAATAAAACCTAATTAAATTTTATCCTTAGAGTAAGTAATGCCTTCACACAGTAAAAATGTGTGACTTTTCACAGCAAAATACATGATTTTAATTGTGCTTTCCTCAGTTTATTGTTGGTTAAAAATGCTAAATTGTCAGTTGTTTGAATGATACACAGTTTTGGGGACCACCACATTCCTTTCTGATTTAATCTGCTTCAGGAGGTGTCTTCCAAACCTGTTTTGAGCTTATGCATAATTAATTCCAGAGGTGATATTTAAAATTCCATTCACAGGTGGCTGGACCTTTGAGATGTCAATCACCATTAGAGTATGGTTGGAGAGGGACCAGTTGGTAGGGAACTAAAACTGAGGTTGAAATGCAATTATTTAAAAACCTTTAAACTAAGAGCCACCCTATGCTCATTTTACATTAAACATGTTAAGCATATAGATTTATATCAAGATTCTTAAATCTCAATATAAGTCAGAGCCGAAGTTTCCCAAGTTTTAACAGATCTAAAACAAAGAGCCTGGGTTTTTAAATATGATGATTAGTTACTGTAAATGTCTTTGTGTCAGATTTTTAACATAGATTATCTGATATTGTAATGAGCTTATTTTTTTAAACATTAATCATTCACTTGTAATCTACATACAAAATCCTAAAGCTAAGATCTTTGCCAAGTCACGTCCCTACCCCAATTAGTCCTGCACTCCCCTCCCAATCCTTTCCAGCATGATGAATGACTGTACTATGTTTAGCTATCTCTCAAGAATGGCCTCTGATAGGTCTGAGAAATTCTATTTCGATGTTTAATTATTGTCATAGTCAAGTAATGCTTCTGTACATAGTATAAGCTAAATCACCTTCCATTACATATATAAATACATATACATATTCCGAAAACAAAATCTAAAGGATGTTTTTAATTCAATGACTAACTTGCAGCATTGGGAATTTTAGGATTTGAAAGCCCAGAAGTTCTCTGGGTTTGAAGGGGCACATGAACTCTCCAGTTGATCTTAGGTTTCTGATTGTCACAGGATGGCCACCTCCACTGGGAAGCAAAATAACTGGTCCCACTCTGTAGGGACCAATAGATGTCTCATATCATCCATGTCCCCCCTTTTCCTTTTTAACATAACCTGGAAGAATTTGGCCAGCTTAAAGGGTTATATTGCCCAAACTCTCTTTCAGCCTCATGTAGCTATGTGTTTAAATGTCAGGCAGTGAGATATAAGTGGAAGCATGTAGGACTTTAAAGACCTTTGAAAGGATAGGTACTGGCTGGAATATAGACATAAAGGCCGGAGCTGTAGCAACTCTTTTGGTGTTGGAGTTGCCCTTGAATATGGAAGCCATGCACAGAAGATGGCAGGACAGAAAGCTTGGAGCCTAGGTTTTTGATGACTTGGTGGAGCTGCTAAACTGGACATGAACTTTCTTTATCTGGACTTCATTGAGATGAAAATGTAGTAAACTTCCCTTATAATTTAAGCTACTGTTACTTTTTCTTTCTTTTATATGCAGCTGAACCTAATTTTAGCTAATGTATCATGTAAGGGCTATGGTTTCACTGGAAAGGTGGACCAATCCAGAACTTTCTTCTTTAACAATTTGCCTTCTTGCCTAAAATTCTCAACGTTAAAATTAAGTTCTTCTGGAGGTTAAAGCATTATTCCTACATGCTTTATTAAGATGCATATGTTCCGTAAGGCATGAACAAAGTAAGCTGCCCTTATGAGGGTCTAGCATTAGAGCTAGTGATGGAGATCGTGAGCAGGCGTAGTGATGATACCAAAGGCAACTGAAGCTGTGTCTGGAGCAAACATAGGAAAGGGGCTGGGCATTGTAGAAATGTTCACTTCACACTATTGGCAATGAGGAAACATGACCTCGTGGAAAATATTTTTCTTAAAGTAAGCTTTGCCTTAGAAATTATATGAAAATCATCTTCAAGATCTATTATATTAAGAAACTCTAAAAATGGCTCAATGTCTTCCTATTTAATCAATCAAATTTAAACTGATTATTTCTTGATATTTAAATTTTAGCAAACTTAATATTTCTATTCTACTCAGATCCTTGGTGTCTTATACCTGGAGCATCACACTTTCCTCATAATTATGTTTCACTAATTGTAGTTGAAAACCATGCTCTAAGGCATGTTTCAATGTCCACTTTTGTACATCTTTGAAGAAGCTGGTTAACTCAGTTAACTCGAAAGTTAGAAACGAGACTGTGTTCTTACAGGTGACCGTGCAGAGAGCTGAATGGAGAGCAAAGGGCAGGCTCTGGGGCTTGACCTCCTGGGTGTGAAAACTGCTCTGGTCTTACTCGTTGCGTGATGAGTTGTTTCAGTTCACTCTGCCTCGGATCTCTCATCTATACGAAGGGAGTAATAACAGTACCTACCTCACAGTTTTGGAATGACAACTGAGCTCATTATTAAAAAGTATGTAGAACTCTGCCTGTACGTTTGTTAAATATGTGAGATGTAATTTTTGTAAGTACAGAGAGTGTAGCATTGAAAATATGAATTTTGGATTCTAATGTGGATTCTGCTGCCTCCCAGCTGCATGATCTCAATCTGCTTAAAATCCCTTAAGATTCAACTTCCTTACTTGTAATTGGGGATGATAAAACTGACCTCATAGGGTTGGTGTGATAAGTAATTAGGGTTGCCAGCTAAAATACACGGTGTCCAGTTAAATTTAGTTTTCAGATAAACAGTGACTCATTTTTAGCATAAGTATGTCCCATGAAATGTTTGGGGTACACTTATACTACAAAGTTTCATTGTGATTAAAATTTAACTGGGTACCCTGCTTCCCCTCACCCCCCGTGTCAAATCTGGCAGTTCTATGAATAAATGAGTCAGTTGTTAGTGTCCTTGCTTTTCATAAGAGGACATGAACCCTATTTAGATGAAGGATTTTCTATTGAAATAATAACTTTTCTATGATTTGGGGGGGGGTGCAGATCAGCAAAGGATTTACTGTAGTTATCTGCATAACTCTCCCAGTTTCCTGATATTTTATTTTTAAATAAAGTGGGTATTATACCACCACCTGGTGTCAGCCTACCAACATCCTCTGTGGCTTTCATTGCTATCTAGAAAATAATCGTGACTTTATGGATTGTAGAGCACTGAAGGAAACTCTTTGAATTCAGTCCTGAATGGATAATTATACCTCTACCAGTAACTTGGTGCTGAAAACAAAAAAGTTTATGCAAAGCTATTTATGTTTTTTTACCTTTTCTTATTGAAGTACAGTTTTTATTATGTATTATTATATTATTATTAAATATATTATTATATTGTTTTCAGGTGTACAATGTAGTGATTTGACAATGATATGCATTGCTAAAGGACAATTTGCCCTGTGCCTCATACCTAGGGAAGGTAGAAGGAAAAACATGAGAAGACTTTGAAAAGTGAACCTAGACAATTTTACCATCAACAAACAGGAAGCTGTTCCTAAGTTTAACTGCTTATATTTTTGGATACAATTTATTTTCTGTAAAACAACCACCACTTTTTGCTCTTCGTAGTTGCTATTCTAAAGCATAAAAATGTACAAGTGAGGGTGCAAACATTATACAGTGAGTACATTTTTCTCATTTTCTTTTCTAAAAATGAAAGTGGAAGAATATATGAGAAGCAAAATATATAAGTTGAATTTTGTAAGCATTAAGAAATATTTTTGTGGGAATTTTCTAGAGATTTATTTCACCAACACAAACAAATATGAAAATTTAGTCGCATGGTGTATCAACCCATCAACTTGAAAATGGGCAATAATACTAAAAATAATATGCCAATATTTTATCTTTTGCTTCTCCAGCTGAAAAAATTTCTGAGTGATTTGTGGCTTACAAAGAAATCCTGGTGAAAATAGTAGAGCGCTTTTCAAGAAACACTCATCATCAGGGCCTTTGAGAGCACAGAGGATGGTATTCAGTGGAAAACCATCTGTCTCAAACTGTGGGTAGAAAGGTATTTCAGAAGCAGTACTGCCTGCCCTGCAGCCCAGCCAGCGGGGCCTGCTCTTCTAGGGCTTCATATTTTGCACACACCGAAACAGAAACATGTTTTGTTTTTTTTACATTTTGTAAGGAGCTTTTGGAAAGCAGCTGACTGAGTGTTTGGGAATTATGGCTGGTGCCCCCAAACTTCCTCGAGGAAATGGGCAGATGGTTGGAGAGGACTGAGGGCTTTCTCTGGGAAACCAGAAGAAGAGTGGCTATTTCAGTTCCAGGTGGCCACTGCACACCCTGACAGAGCAGGCCCCCAGAGCAATAGGGTCCCCTTCTCCTCTGCCGGACAGTGTGGTTTGGGGAGGTGCTTAGAGCCATCTGGAATTTGGAGCCAGAGGAGCAAGCCTAGGGAAAAGGAACGTGTTCTGTCCAGGTTCTAGCCACTGACCTGGTTCTGACACATCTGGTCACCTCCCAGAACTCTGGGTGCATTTCTGCCCTACCTTGCTTAGCAACTCCACCAGGCTGCAGAACAGGGGCTGAGATGTGGGACAGTTGAATCCATTACTTCCACTATTTAGAAACATGGCATTTGGGTGCCATGTTCTTGGGCCCTGTCAGTGTTAGAAGTGGGTCTGTTCAGATGAGCCGAACTCTAAATACGAAAATATTTTAGGACTATCTTAATGAAATTATTTTGCTTATTTTTCTTCTTACATATGTACATGAACAATAATTATAAAAACTCATACCTGAAGACATGCATAAGAGGCTTTTCCACAAGTAAAAATTCCAAGTCTCAAGAAAGTATCGTGTCCTAGTCTAATAGTAGCATTTGTTAGTGGAACACAGTATGGGGGTTGACAGCACTTGGAGTTCAGTGATACATGGTGGATCTCTGGTCTCAAGTTGGCCACGTCCAGGACAGTGCCGCAGGTAGACACCACGGAGGGCTTGCAGCTGCAAAGCCCCCATAACTGACATTAGGACGCTGCTGAGGTACCCTTTGGAGAATAGCTCTTCCCGGTGTTGTACATTATAAGAAGGACAAAGTGGGCAAACGACTCATCAGCATCCCACCAGCAGGTCTTGGTGAGTAGATGAGCCGCTCACATATGACTGGGAGAGGCTGAGCATTTGAATACCTCCTGTGGGGGTCTAACCATATCAAGAAAAAAATCCCATGCTGGCCGATGCCAACCCTAAAAGAAGCTATCTATTTTTAATTATAAAGTTACTTCAGAAGGGAGAGCATATATTATTACCAAGTATCAATTTATCATTCATAAATAATTCACATACTTCTCAATGCATTTGTAACCTGTTTCTGGTGAGCCCTGATACTTGGAGCAGTCAACAAGCCAACGGTTTGCCAGAGGGGATCTTGGGGCTGGGTTTGGGGTCCTTTGTCTTCCCACCTCTGAGAGGGGCTGGGGGAGGTAGCAGAGAACTTGTCCTTTATGTCAGAGAAGTGCAGGGGTGTCCACCAGCACAGGTTCATCTTGGGGATGAGTAAGTGGTTCCTTACCTGAAAAACAGTTTCCTTCTGGCCTGTCTCCAACCCCAGGTTGGCCATTCAGAATACGTTACAGAGGTCAGCATGAACTGCAACAGTAAACAGGCTGATTCCAAAGCAAACCATCTTCATGAATCATCCCAGACTCTGAATTCCAGAAGGATTAAAAATTCATTCTGGAATTCATCATGGGAATAATGAACAAGAGTTAGTGTGATTATTTCAACAAGAGGGAGATTCAGACTTTGGGGAACTTGTGGTTACAAAATGACCACACATAACTCCTGGGGAGCCATATTTAAGCTTGTAATTCAATGACTAAGGGAAATAATTACTAAATGATTGAACCTCTCTAGGCCTTAAAAAGTACAAATGTCTGAACAGACTTACTTCTGTTTTATTCCCATCCCTAGTTTTAGAAATGAGTGATAGGTTTGAGTAGAGCCAGATTTGAGGGTTCCCCCCCTTTTTTTGCCACAAAACAGCTGGAGAAATTGCCTCTTTAGTAGACTTATATTAGGTTTGCCAGATAAAATATTGCATGGGACATACTTACACTGGAAATTATTTGTTTTTTACCTGAAATTAACTAGTTGTCCTGTATTTTTATTTGCCAAATTTGGCAATCCTAATTTATGTGCACCCTGTAAAGATATCCTTGTTTACCACACATATGTTTTTTAAGAAGAACAGCATTTCTGAAATCATTTGATACTTGTCTTTCTCCGCCTGGCTTATTTCACTGAGCATAATACCCTCTAGCTCCATCCATGTTCTTGCAAATGGTAGGATTTGTTTTCTTCTTATGGCTGAATAATATTCATTGTGTATATGTACCACATCTTCTTTATCCATTCATCTACTGATGGACACTTAGGTTGCTTCCATATCTTGGCTATTGTAAATAGTGCTGTCACCAATTTATGAATTTATAAGATTGATTCTTGGTGCTTTGTGACCTAAATACTCTGTAATGATGACATTTCAAAAGCAGGTCTTTTTTTCTGAAGGGACAGAAATGTTTATTTAATTATAGAAAGCCTTGTTCTCCGTAGTTACTAAACAGGTGCTGTTTAAATTCAAGATGGCTTTTTTTTTGAAGTCAGAAGACCTCTATTTCCCAATTTTTTATTACAATTACTAACTTTTCCCCTTCTTTGGAAGTCAAATTGAGAATGACAGAAGCCTGAAAACTTGAATCCTGTAGGATTATTATCCTTACTGAGCCCAAATCAGATTATTGGTCTATTGTGTGTGTCGATGGCCTTAGTAATTGGATATACGTTAACATCTGAGAATTCCCAGCGAGACAGTGCTTGAATAAAACATTAGATCTTTCAAACTGCATAAGCTGAGTGCCAGTGGGGGACACTTGGTTGGCTTATTTCACTTTCATTTCTACCTGATGAGTGACTACAGAGCTGAATATGGATATTAAAATACGATGAGGAATGTGTATGTGTCTGCGTGTGTGTGTGTCTGTGTGTCTGTATGTCGTAGAGGGAGTGCATGTAGAGAGAGAGAAAGGGAAGGTACCCTGCAGGCATCCAGCCTTGAGTTTAGAAATAAAGATTGAAGCAGTGCACAAATAACTTGTAGGTAATCCTTACAGGGGTCAAAGTGGATTCTTAAGTGATGCCTTGTGGAGGGCAGAACAAATAGAGGGACAGGTGGTTCATGTGATACTTCATCAACCAGAGATTTGCATGAACTGGCTGGCAGCAACTAACATTTGTCATGATGAGCCCTAGGCATGGTATATGCTGTGTGAATTATCAAAGAAAAATGAAATCATGTTTGTGCAATTCAGGGGTTAAATGCACTCTATTGCTTCCTCTTTGAAAAAAATTGCCCACTTATATAGTGTGTATATATATATATATATTTTTATTAGAATAGTTAAATATAGTTTCTGACCAAATCAGATGACACAAAAGTCATTGTAGAAATTTAACATATAGTAGTTGATTACCTACTGTGTGATAGGCTCTGGGCAAGCAATGATGAATGAAATTTGTTTCCTCAAGAAATTCACAATTATGGAGATGCAGATCTTTGTGGTTATTATAAAAATGTAATAAGACCCTAATGGGCATATGCTTACAATAGTAACCATAGTTTTAAAGATGATTGATAACCCCTGGGGAGTCCAGGAATGGTCACTGAGGAGGTGACATTTGAGTTCCATAATGAAGGATGAGTAAGACATCTCCAGCCAAGATGAAATTTTACTCTTTTCCCACAAAGGAGATTTTATGTATTTTGTCCCACCCTTTCTCTCTCCTTTCCTCATTCTCAGGACTTACAGTGGATACGTTAGCTAGTAGAGGATGGAGTTTCATGTGAGTTAAGAAACAGTGCTCTGAGCACGCTGGGACTCGGCCTCCCGTTGTCATTTGGGTAGCAGAGGGGACACTGCAATGATGTGAAAATCTGTTACCTCCAGATGAGGAAGAAGACCCAGGAATTGAACAGGGGGTCCTAGAGAAATCCTGGTGGCCCATAGGATTATTGTCATAGTTAAATGTCTATTTTCACCGTTTTTAAGGGAAGTTACTGTGGATTCCTTTTGGTGTTACCAAATCTTAGAATATGGACAGAACGTCGAACTGAGCAGAGCCACCCTCAACAACGAGAAGGGGCACACATGGCTCAAGTTTTATTTCTCTTCACGTCATCGGCCATATAGCCTACTCATTAATAAATAGTTGATCACTGCTTGGGCAGCTACTAATTATTCTGCTTGACCCCAGCCAGTGGTCATGAGGCGTTGGCATTTTCCAGCTGCATTAGAGCCTGGGTGGGGGGCCCATGAAGAGTGCAGGGCAGGCAGGCTGGCCTCACCCATCAGTTACAAAGTGGGATAACTGGGGCCCCACGTCAGCCTGCAAGTTGTCCACAGTTAATCACACAAGCCAAATATTTACCAGCTTTCCCTTCACATCTGACTCTATGGGTGCAAAGAAACTAACAACACTTAACTGATTTATTTTCATCAGTTATTCTTTTCATGCCAATAGCATGCTGAAAAAGACACTGGGTTGGTTATATGTACCTGGATTCTGGTGTCAGCTCTGATATTCACCGCCTGTGTGACCTTGGGAAAGTCACTTAGCTTTTCTGTGCCTCATTTTCTCTATATAAATGGCTGAATGACCTGCACAGTTTCTTGCAGTTCTAATGTGCTATGATTCTTAAAAGGCACACTTGTGGACATCTATGTATGTAAGCAAATCTGTTCATACTCTTTCATTTTAAAAAGAGCTACAATTCTGTTCTATTAAAAAAGCTGGTGTTATGGAGTCATACAGGCCTGAAATCCAGGCCCTGCCTTTTACTGTGTAATTACCAACAACTTACATAACTGTCTGAGTCTGTTTCCTCACTCACAAAATGAAGAAAATATTATCCACTTCAGTAGATTGTTGGGAAAATTAAACAGCAAAACTGTGAAAACACCTAACACAATGCCTAACATATAGTACACACTCAATCTGTTTATTCCTTCCTTCTTTTTTTCTCACCAAAAGAAGAATTGAAACAGATAGCACTCTTCACCTTTTTATGAGGCTTAGGGATGGAAATATTCCACACAGCTGGGTCTTCTGTCCAGTGAAAACATCCCATACAAGAATGAAAGCAGATATTTGGTCTTATTATTCCAAAGGAACCAGACTTTGATATGATCACTCAGTTTCACTCAGTAAAACTCAGAAGTTTTTCTCAGTCATGAGAAACAATTATGTACTTTTACACCTTAGTGAAACACTTGAGGGTATCTTATGAGAAGGAAATTGAGTTTTGCTGTGTATTTACAATGAGTCAAAGAAGAGGAAATGGGACTAATGTGGGGGAAAATTTTGATTAGAAATAACAGAAAAATCAGTGAATGAACAGCAGAGGAGCTGTGTCATCCCTGACCCGCAGAGAGGTCTGAGTACTTCAGGAGTTTTATGATACACTTCCTGATTGATGAGGCTTTGATTGCATTCTTGTCACTGCTTAATAGCCATTGTTGTCCACTGTCACAATACTCAAAGGTTAATTAATGTGTTAATATGTTCAGATCCAGCTGTTCTTCCGTGATTGTGATGTCTTCATTAAGAAACTGAAATGCAGATGGATAGCGTTTCTTATTTGAATTAGGCATTTTAGCATAAGATTAATGAAAGGGAAAATTCTTATCTGCTGCTTCCACACACAGGTACTGCTCTGATAAGTTAAAGCATCACACTGCCCAAGGCCATGCGCAAATGATGGGGTGTAACGTGCATACTGAGAGAGTGGCCTATGTGCTTACTTTTTAAAATACAAATCAAGGCCATAAGCATCCTTCCAACTCCCCAGTTTGAATCATTCCAGGTAACCTCCTCCTTTATTCAGCAACTCAAATGAGGATGTTATCCACAGTCAAGATCTCGTCATGAGGATGCAGATGTCCTCAAGAATACTTGTTACGGAATTCTATACTTAGCAGTGTGTTTATACTTCAATATCTGGATTAGCCTTGTTTATAACATAGATCATATACATTTCTTTTTATCCCCCACGTGATTTCAACAAAAAGAATTTTCAAATTAATTCGGATTTAGAGTACAATTTATAACTATAAATATATTTCAGATCAGAGAATCAAATTGGTTAAAGATTATTATATACACCCATATACATACACACAAATCACACAAACATATATATCCTTTAATGACTCTAATATTTTAAAAAATATTGTCCTTATAACCGAGTTCTTTGTCTTTTTATTTACACAGATACTATAGGAATTGATCCTCATAAATATGTAAGCAATATAGAATATTTAGAAAACTGAGCATATTCCCCTTCACTTACTGTTCTTCCCATTTTCTCTCCTTCCCCAGACATAACTAATGCCAAGTGTTTGGGATCCTTTTCCCAGTTCCTTTTC
Source organism: Smutsia gigantea (assembly GCA_032199065.1). Classification (NCBI taxonomy): domain Eukaryota; kingdom Metazoa; phylum Chordata; class Mammalia; order Pholidota; family Manidae; genus Smutsia; species Smutsia gigantea. The sequence goes on from JAVSCE010021567.1 coordinate 361,976, forward strand.
TATGCACGTACACACACATACACTAACATGTATATTTTAAAGAAACGGTATCATACTTAACTATGTTATCCTTTACCTTGCTTATTTTTACCAAACAATGTATTATGGAAAGCTTTTCACCATCAGTACAAAAAATGTTACCTTATCCTTTTTAATGGCTCCATGGTAATAATCATTTACTTAACCCTTCCTTTGTTGATAGAGGTTTAGCTTTCCTTCGTCTTAGTTTTCACTCTTACAATGCTACAATAAACGTCGCTGCACATTTATCTTACTATATATATTACTGTGGGATAATTTCCTAGAAGTCCAACTGCTGGGTCAAAGGATCTACACATATTCAGGATTGAAGGATTCTGAGAAATTGGCTTCACTGAAATCTCCTGACTGAGCTCTTGAGAGCAGGTTGCTGACATTCACCGCTGCTATCGGCGTCCATTACTCTAATGGAGATGGATTATCTGTGTCTGGGATGAAAGTTTAGCATGCTTAGTATCTTTAGAACTTGGGGATTTGTAACCAGAATCTACTACCACTCGGCTCGTAGGACAGGTGGACAACCAAATGGAAAGGGCGGTGGTGTTAAGACGACACGACAAGTACCACTGCCTCCGGCTCTTGCATCTTCCTGAGATTTCCCGTCAGTTGTTGCTTTTTCAGTTTTTAGCCGTTTCTAAATATTTACTTGTCTTATAATACTCAGACCCCTCACCATCATCGTTATGATTATTTCACTTTCAACAAAGTATTTCTCTTACAAACCCATTTTGTGTATCTGTGATCTTACTCAATAATCATTTGGAGCTTGATACTGTAGCCAAGACTGAGCTGGGAAACACGCAGGTATACACATTGAATTATATATTGGCAGAAGATGTCATCATCTGTTAACTGCAAGAAGTCCGTTGGGGCAGGACCTTTGGTTGGGGATGTATCAATTATTTATCTTGTTGCCACTTAATTTTATAAGGTAGGCATAAAGTTTTTATCTTAAATAACATCTGTACAAGATCAACATACTGTGTAGCTTGTATGGACAGCATAGTTTAATGACAAGTGGTCATAATTGCTTTAGATATTTAGAATATCTATAGAAATATGAGTTGACTAGAGATTATGGTTCCATATCAAATTCACCCTGCCATTCAAGATATTTTAGCTCATGATATTATAAAGGAAAATATTTTAGAATCCACCCCGAGAATGGATAGCTGGCTTTGCTCTACACCATTGCCAAGAATTGAACCCCATTCCAGACCAGCCAGTTCACAAATGATGACTTCGGCACAAACGGACTCTCACGTGAAATGCTTTATAGTGTTAAGACAAAAGGCAGCATTGCAGGCTGACATCCCTAAATTCAAAAACCAGCTCTGCCACTCTAAGCTGTGTGATCTTAGATAAGTTACTGAACCTCTCTGAGACTCAGTTTTTACATTTGTAGAACTGGAATAATGCTATTTACCTCAGCATTATTGTAAGAATTAAGTTATATTAATAAGATATGTAGAGCCTCTGAAATGTGCCTGCACACAATAGTCTCAATACCTGGTAACTATTTGTACTACTGATTGTGGCTTCATATTTAATTCAAAGATCAAAATGTTACTATCAGCTCAGATTCAGCCAGAGAGCCTCTTTATCGAAAAGAGTGAATATTTTTGATTGGTTGGCTAATTGGTTTTGTTGTTTAGTCTTTTCAAATGATGAATTCATATTCTCTCATGACAGGTATGATTAAATTCTAGAGTCTGAAAATTAAGGGCCAAAAATATTCACCTTAGTGACTGCATTGAGTAGTCAGGAAAGATCCAATACTTAAAAAAAAAATGCTAATCCACTATTTTTTTTATCTGAGAGCAGTAGAAATACCTAAATACATAATGACTAATTATGAATGTGAAAAATGTAATGCAAATTTCTATTTATGATACAGTCTTTTATAAGCAATTTTTGTGTGGGTGATGAACAATGAAAAAAAGTATTCAAACTGAACACACATCATGCCAAATGAAGCTTACATTTTGTTTTTAGGTAAGTATTAGAACCTGATCAATGAACACAAGTCAAAAGGCTAATATAGCTTCTCTCAGAAAAGTTGTAAAAAATGTATTTTTAGAATAGCTTCTTTGTGGAAGCTCATTACATTTGTAAACAGCAGTTTGCTCAAGCATGATTTTTCATTCCTGAAGCCTCTAAGTTATGACAGAACTGGAAGGGCTATAATGAAGAAGTCATGTTTATGAAACTCCTCTTGATGTTGGGAGTTCATATCACCTTAATGAGAGCAGCGCTTTTTTGTGTGTGGGGGTCCCAGTTTAGTATCTCATTATTAAAAAAAATCAGCAAAACCTCATTAAACAGCTGCTTTTCTATTTTTTGTTGACTTGTGTAAGATGCCAAACAACTCCATTCTTTGCCTAACAAATTAAAAATTTTTTATCTGGTTTATATTGCAGGCTTAATTTTAATGTACAATCATCCATGCAAATAGATCCTAGAGATTGGTGGCGGTAAAAATAATTTAAAATTTGCAGAAGGAAATATATTTACTCTTAATATTGGTAATAAAATAGGAAGTCTAAGGCATTTTGTGTTTTTCCTCAACCTATGTTAATTTTATTCAGCCTAAGTCCATTTTTTGTGGACTAATTTTAAGAACTTGGCAGTAATAGTCAAACAGGTTTTACATATGCAAATATTTCAGGATAAATGGAGAAATAATGAAAAGAGATAGAACTCATACTTTCAAATGCTCTTACACTAAATTTTCCTAAATCAGAGTAGCCTTTGTACTGAGTTAAAAGACAAGCAAGAAACAGAGCATGTGGGAGATCAAAATACTACCTTTATTACTGATAAAGTTGGCACTGGGGTAGGTTGCGTGTATCTGTGGAATATTGGGCTTTCCACATGTGAATCCCAGATTTTGGCCTATTTGTTCCCCTAATCACAAGCATTACTCAACCACCAGAGGGCAGGAACTTTATTTGTAATCTTACCACATGTCCTGGAGTCACCTAGATAATGTGTGTCTGCTGACAGCCTGTCCTGCTGGGGAAACAGGAGAGGGAGGAACTGGACTTCGCATGCCCATGTTTTTCCAAGGATCACCAATCAGAAAAAGCATTCCATCCCTCTGGGGGAGGAGCGGGTGTGGGACTAGAGAGGATCAGAAGTATTATGTCCCTCTACGTGGAAGGAAATATCAGGAAAGGGGAATATAAATGTGTCTTCTACCAACAAGTGTTTTCCAGATTCAGTCCTCTGAACAATCTGGGCTTAGCCATTCAGCCCATGGTGGACCTTGATCCATTTCCCTGGAAAGACCAGCCATTAATCAAGGTAGTCTAGCTCCTTGTTAGTGATGCCACTTTGCAGACAGAACTTTGAGTATCCTAATAGGACCCAGAGGGCACAGTGCAGATTCTGCTCACTGAAGGCATTGGGGTGAGTTTACTACACTTAATCCCAAATTTAAATATAAATTCAAAGGAAGATTATAACCCAAAGATTAAAAATGGCCACTTACTGCAGAAAAGCCATTTTGACCTTCAACCTGTTACCACGGTAAAAAAAAAAAAAAGTCCTATATTCAAGTCTTGTTAAAGCCACCTGCCCCGGAGGCATCAGAAACCTTAACTCTGTGACTACGCTCCCCGGGGTCCATTCTTTGCCTTTATCTTGAGATTCCTGGCCAACACATAGGATGTCAGTGTTTGAGGGTGTCCTATATGACACTTTTGTCTGAGTTTGGGAGACGTGATTCAGGGAACTCTACAGGGCTTCCTCAGATGAGGTGTGTCCGTGCCCACACGCTGGGACCTATCTGCTGGGGATATGCTGCCCTCTGCCAAACTCCGGCCCAGGCTGCTCTTCCATTTGATCACGGCTTCTATCCTGCCTCACCAATGCCAACGGTCCTCCTTTTTCTCTTCTCCAACACCAACTTCCTACTTTCTGTCAGACGTTCCACTTATTTTTGTTATCATTTAAAAAATTCTACTTGGTCCATCCAGGCACCAGCTCATTTCTCTCCTTTCCTTTATAACAAAATCCCTGGAAGTAGTTGCCTGTGTAGACCATGCCCAATTCCTTTTCTCCCAAGATCTCTTGAACATCTGAAGGGTTTTGCACCCTCAGGCTTGTGCTTGCTGAGTTCCTACTGACTGAGATATTGCTTATCCCGGAATCTAATTGCCATATCTTAATGTTCCTCTTTTTTGAACAACCAGCATTTGATCACTTCTTTTCCTTAAAATGCTTTCTTCAATTTTTTTCTAGGACACATGAATTTTTTTTCACTTTTCTCTTGCTTTTTTTTTCTCAGTCTCTTCTCAACCTACAGGCCTTGGATCTTGCCTCTTCTCTACCTACGTTCTTCCTGTGTGGTTGTTACTAGTTTCAAGGCTTTAATTACCATCTATAAACTGATCCTTTTTATATCCAGCCCAGACCTCTCCTCTGAACTCCACTTTCATATCCACCTTCTTATCCAACATCTCCATTTGGATGTCTAATTAGCAACTACAATTTTAATGTCCCCAAACGGACAGGGACTCCTTCAGTCTTCTTTATCTGGGCTGATCACTTTTCCATTCTTCCAGTGTCTCAGTCTGAAAACCGTGGAGTCATCATTGACTCTTCCTTTCTGCCCACTCCACATCCAATCTGATAGGAAATCTTCAAAATATATTGAGGGTCATGCTATCTCTCACTACATTCCCGGCTTCCACCCTAATCAAAGCCCCACCGTTTCTCCGCTGGGTTCCTGTGGGCACTTCCTACCTGGTCTTTAGGCTTTGCCCCTTCAGTCTGTTCTCAACACTGCAACCAAAGTGATCCTGTCAAAATCCTGAGTTTGCAGGACCTTGGGCCAAGTGAAGACTCTGGATTTTATTCCAAGTATAAAAACTTCTTGCAAGGGTTTGAACAGGGGAAGCCTATGATCCAATGTATTTTTTAAAGGGTCACTGTGCCTTCTTTGAGGAAAAATTGGAGGCAAGAATGAGGGTAGGGTGACAATTTAGGAGGTTATTACTGTTCCAGGCAAGGGATGACAGTGGCGTGGGCCAGGGTGGTACTGGTAGAAGTGGTGGGAAGGGACAGAATTAGGATGAATTGAACACAGAATTTACAGGATGTGCTAAAGGATTGGATATGCAGTAAAGGAAAAAAGGGAAATAAAAGGTGAAGCTTAAGTTTTGGTCTCATCAGTTGAGCGGATGACATGTCATGTATGTTGCAGGGAAGCCTGGTGGGGAAGCACTTTTGAGGACATGTTTAATTGAAAAAATATTTTGTGATGGTTTTTATGTGTCATAGCTGGGTCACAGTGCCCAGATATGTGGTCATACATTTTCTGGATATTTCTGTGAGACTGTTGTTGGATGAGCTTAACATTTAAATCAGTGCACTTTGAATAAAGTAGATTGCCCTCCACGATATGGGTGGGTCTCATCCAATCAATGGAAAGCCTGAAGGGAACAAAAGAACTGACTTCCCCAGCCAAGTAAGAGGAGATTGTGCAGCAGGTGGCCTTAGGACTAACGTTTCAACCTCGGCTCCTTTGGTCATCCCACCCTGCAGATTTTGGACTCACCAGCCTTCATAAATGCATGGGCCAATTCCTTAAAATAAATGTCTTTCTCTGTATATACACATCCTATTGACTCCATTTCTCTGAGGAACCCTGACAAGTACACCTGTGAAGCTTCCAAGGGAAGCAAGTGGGCAGTGGGATATGGGAATCTGGAGCTTAAGGAAGAGGTCAGGGTGGAGATGTCAACTGAGGGCCATTGGTATATACAGTATTTGAAGATATGAAACTAGATGGGCTAGGTATGGAGCAAGACATGGGGAAGAGAAGGGGAACCTAGAAAGAACACAGGAGGCCTGCAAAGGAATCTGAGAAGGAGCAATAGTCACTGAGCAGGAACCCAGGGAGAGTAAGGCATCTCTGGAGCCAAGCAAGGCAAGGCAAGAAGGAGGTAAACCAAGAGGTTAGAGGAATATGAAAACCAAAAACTAACCACTAAATCCAGCAGGATAATCCTTGACAGGCTCAACACAAACCCTTCTAGTGAAGTGATTTGGATTAAATACACGGAGAGAAACAGTGTTAAGAAAGAAAGATGGCTTTATAGAAAATCTTACGAAGAGTTTTGCAGAAAACAGACAAGAAAAATGGACCTCAGAGGAGGATTTGTAGATAGTAAACAATGTTGTTGGGTGATGTGCAAATTAGTGCATTTTTATACTGCTGGAAGGAGTGTCAGGTCATTGTAGGAGGAAAAAGCAAGAAATTATAGGAGTGAAGTTCTTGAGCAGGCAAGACAGTATGCAGTTAAATATACATGTGGAGGGAGTGGCCCTCCCTAACACTGGGAGGAAGGCAGAGTTGTGGGTAAGTTTGTAGGTTTGCTGGTATGGAGATGAGGTCGTTTTCTTCTGGTTACTTCTCCTTTCCCAGGGAATTGAGAAGCAAGATCATTGGCTGCAGTGGAGAAAAAGAGGAGAGGATATCGAGGATTTGAAATAGAGAGGAAACTATAAAGTTGACATGTTGTAAGAGAGTGAATTTTCTAAGATTGCTGAGTGACGCTGAAGGCCCACTTTAAAGTTTTAGTCATACATTTAAAATATAACCAGTCAGTCAGTTGCAGTGAGCCATGGAGCAGGGGAACCAATGGGTGAAACTGGACCTGTGTTTTGCCAGTTGATAGGCGCAGAATGAGAACAAGTAAATGGAGCATGTTTGCAAAAGAGCTATTCTGGTAATGGACTGTGGACTCTAAGCCAGGAAGGAGAGATGTGGGAATGCCACGGGGGTGATGAGCGGTGTAAAGGAAGATCGATGTGCTCCAAATGCTGCCAGGGTCCTAGAATTGTGTGTGCATTACAGCAAAGAGCTGGGCAGAAGGGGAGAGAGTGAGGCAGCTGGGATCTATAATGTCTGGCCTTCTTTGTATGAGGAAAAGAACACTTGCTACCAATTTTAATTATTTCAATTTTTAATCTAATAATTAAGAAATCTGTTAAATGTATAAAATTGAAACACAGCTTACATAACTAATAAATTACTAATTAAAATGTATCAATTAAGTTCTTTTCAACTTTTACATGTTTATTTCCAAACTAGCACAATTCTAAATATTAGAAAAGATAACATGATTTAATATACCAGAGCTTCTTAAGAGCTTCCTCCTTAAGCATATGCACAAATTATTATAATGACAAACATTTATTATTTTATTCATGCTGGTTCAAAGAAGCACAATTATGGGTTAGCTTCTTTTCTATTGTGTTTGTACTTATTTCTCTACCTCTTCAAGGTATCAGCTCTAAAACAAAAAGGATAATGTTTCAGACCAGCGGAGATATTCCTTTCTGAGCTACTGAACAGTTGATTCTTGGCTGGGCTGAGGATGTCCAGCAGTTAATTAAGCATTCCCGCAGCAGCAGCACCGCAGCTCACTGGACCACCGGTATTACTACCAACACCTGTTACTTGGCTTCCCACATACCCTTATAGCCTCAACTCATAAGCAAACAGTGAGTCCATGTGGACTTAGACATCAGAAGCAAACAGCATGGTGTCAGCTCTTTGTGTCCCTAGCACCATATAATGGCACCCAGTCAGAGTCCAGGCGACGTACAAATGAGTGGTGGGCTGCTCTGTGGTAGAGAAGCCAAATCTAAACTGCAGCCATGTAGTTTTTTAGTCCTGCACAGAAGCCTGCAGCTGGACCCTTATGGTTCCATATCAAAGTCCTGTGCTCAACTGGAAGTTGGGAGATGGATGAGGAACGGCCCTGTGGCGGTCTCCCACAAGACAGGGGTGAGACACTGTCTCCTGGTGGATTCTCACCAGG
>JAVSCE010021568.1:0-14927 GCA_032199065.1 Smutsia gigantea
TGGGGCGTGCTCTACCCCAGTGCCCCTTTCCCGCCTCAGAGGTTGCGGTGCCCGCAGGAGGGCTGGGGAACTCTCGTGTCCCCCCACCCCGCAAGCCCCCAGGGCCGTGGCGGAGAAGGGCTCTGAGACTACGTGGAGTGGCCTCCTTTTGTGTTCACGCCGGGGAGGGGTCGCGCGGTGTCGAAGGAGGACAGGCGGTTTTCTGTCAGGAGGGGCTCGGCAGGGTCCTCTCCTGACCACAAGGTTTCCTTAGCCAGTGGTTAGGACTCCTCACCGGGGCAAACTCTGCGACAGAACCCACTCCCCAACCCCACTGGTCCTGAGGAGAGCTGCGTGGTGGGGCCGGTTGTCTAGTTCGACAGTGACTGCGCGCCCCGGTGGGTGGAACTGGGATTGGGAAGACCATTGCCTGGAGTCTGGAGGATTTAACCAGTGTTTTAGAAGCGTTTACATGTGCCCTGCTATCACCTTTCCATTTCCTACTCCTTTCCTTATCCTCTTCACCTTCCAAGAAATTGTTCTCCAAGAATCAAAGAACATCTTTTAACTAGCTGTAAAACAAACATGCTTAACACAGGAATGAGGATGGGAATCTTGAAGAACTAGGAACCCTGTAAAACCTGCCCAAGTGCAAAATGAGAGGCTCTGCTGATCATGGCAATTTTCTGTCTGGTTTCATTGTTTGTTGAGAGTTTGAAAATAGCCAGTGACTTTGCTCCGGGTATAGGGCACATCCACAGTACTTAGGGAAGGCAGGCCCAGCTCCACGTGATAAATTTTAACTGGTTTTAAAAAATGATGATAATCTCACTCTGCTTTCCTTAGAGAAATGGTCTTAACTCCTATTCAGTATGGGCCAATGGAATATAAAAGAGAAATGTGGGAGGAGGGCTCCTGAGAAAATTTTTACCCCTTGATAAAAAGAGATGAACAGGGAGACCTCTACTGCCCACCTCTCTTCCTGACAGGAGTATTTTCTTGTGATGCATCTGCCCATGGCAGCCATTTTGCAACCATGAGGGAAGATCAAGATCATTGCAGAGAAGCCAATCCAGAATCTGGACAGCACTGAACTGTAGAACCAACCCTAGTACAGTACTGCCTACCTCTGAGTTCCGTTTTCTGTGATAAAAGTAAACCCTTTAGGTTTATGCAACTTTCAGTTGAATATTCTGTTACTTTCAGCCAAAAGCATCCTTACTACTAGAGATTCTTCTGTTGCAGCCACTGAAAGTACACAGGGTTGAATAAGACAAGAAAGTCTCTCTTCTGGTAGAGCTTACATTCTAGGGTAAGTAAATGAACATGTTAATTTCAGAAAGAAAAATACCATGTAGAGAATTAAGGTGCTATGATAGAGGGTGAGTAACTGGAGTCAGGGACCTAATTTAGAATAGGAGGTGAAGGAAGGCCTCTTTAGCAAAGGGAAAACTGAGCTGAATCTTGAAGGAAAGAAAACAGCCAGCAGAAACCAGCAGGTAGAGCACTCTAGGTAGAAGGAATGACAGGCATAAAGGCCTGAAGAAGGGAGCTGATTGAGTGTGTTCAAAGCCAGAAAAAAAGCCAATGGGGCGGGACCACAGAAGGAAAAGGATGGTAAGAGACGGAGTTAGAGAGGCAGGCAATTTCTGCAGAACCTTGTGAGCTATCAGAATCGTATGTCAAACTGCTGGTGCACAAACACCATCTGGCCATCGTGCAGGCACCACACTAATTCCTGAGACTGTAGGTTTCACTTTTTCCGCTTCACAGCTTCTGTTTAATTACGTAAACACTGAGCATTGTGCTATGCCCTGAGGGAGGATGCAGGACGAATTAAAGACACTGTCTTTTCCCTTCAGGGAAAAAATGAAAGTCTAGTAGATAAAGTATTTCTGATACCAGGTAGTGTGTGATAAGGACCATACTTGAGGTAAAGAGTCAGGTGAGATCATATCCCATTAGGGTCTGTAGAAGGCTTCCTGGGGAAAGGGTATTTGAGCTGGTGCTTGAAGATGAGTGAGTTTTGGACATGACTACACTCACATAATAAAGGGCAATTGTAGGGACAATCCTACAGCTTCTGATGGAGTGTTTTACTGAGTGATTTCTTGTCCACACTTGTTAAATATCTTTGATTTCATCGCAAATTTACCTACTATATGTAAACACTATCCTAATTGAAACTGAGATACAAGAATTAGAAATGCCATTGAATCCTTTGACCTAAAAATTCCACTTCTATGAATCCTACCAAATAAAAACGCTCATGTGAACTGAGGTCCCTGCATAAAGATGCTCATTGTATCAATGTAATAGCAAAGCATTAGGAACGACCTAAATGCCCATCCATAAGGGACTGCTTTATCCTCAATCCCTAGACCAGTGCCTGGCACATAGTAAATGTTCAAAAATATTTGTTAAGTGAATGAACAAATAGACATAAATGATTCATTCATACTTGGGAATTCTGTAGAGCTATTTAAAAAATGAGGTATATACATGTTTGTACTTATATGGAAAAAGCACCAAAAGGCATTGATTAAAAAGCAAGTTGCAGAACATTCTATTTGTGAAGAAAATAATGTATGTGCATGTGTATCTATGTCCCTACACATGAGCTAACAGCAGGGGTCTCATGGGTGGGAAGTGGCAGTGGGGGACATTTTATCTAAATGCTGTGGACTCTCAGATTTATACATCCCCCTTCCACCACCAGACTTGTGTATGCAATTCTTCACCCTTTCTCAGAAGTCTAATAGGTATCTTAACTTAAGCATACCCAAAACCTAACGCCTATTCTTTCTCCACAAATCTACTCTTTATATAATTTCCTCTTTCAGTATAGGACAGTTCTCTTCTAGTTTTTCAGACCAGAAACCTTAGAGTCATCTCTTCTTTCTTACCACCCCCACCCCACATCCAACCCAACAGAAAATCCTGTTTACTCTGCCTTCAAAATACATCCAAGATCCAACCACTCCTCACTGTCTCTACCTATACCACTCCAGTCTCAGCTGCCAGCATTTCTTGCCTAGATTATTTCAATGGCCTGTCAACTTACCCACTGCTTTCCCTCTTGCCCTCCTATAGTCTATTTGTTAACATACCGGCCAGTGATTCTAACCAAGCCATCTGCCCAGTTTTACTTAGACTGGCCTACAAGATGCAATATACTAATTATCTCTTGTCATGCAACAAATTACCCACAAATTTGGCAGCTCAAAACAACACACACATATGATCTCACAGTTTCTGTGGATCAGGAATCTGACTGTGGCTTGGCTGGCTCCTCCAGATCAGGGTCTCTCGATAGGCTGCAGTCAAAGTGTGGGACCAGAATCTCTCACAAGGCTGTGATCAGGTTGTCTGTTGAGGCCTGTCATCTCGAGGTTCAGTGGGGTCAGCATTTGCTGCTAAGCTTACTCAGTGATTGTTGGCAGGATCCAGATCCTTACAGGTTACTGGACTGAGGGCCTCGGGTCCTGCCACCTGGGCTTCTTCATAGGGCAATTCACAATGTGGCAGCTGGCTTCACCACAGTGGGCAAACAAGAGTGAGAAACTACCAGTAAGTGGAAGCCAAGGCCTTTTAAGAACCTTATCTTAGAAATTACATCCTCTCAGTTTTGCTGGATTCTATTCATCAGATCCAGCCCACCATCTGGGGAGAGAATAACAAGGGTGTTAACACCAAGAGACTGGGATCCTGGGGCCATGTCAGAAGCCGCCTTCAGTCTACAAGGCCAGTCTCACTACACCTCCTTTCCCACACCTCGCTGGTCTCATCTCCTATTGATCTTCCCCACCATGCACTCTGTGCTTGAGCCACACAGGGCTCCTTGTGGTTTGTAGACATGCCAGGCATCGCCCGTCATCAGGGTTCTTCACTTACTGTTCCCTACCTGGCAAGCTTTTCCCCACATAGCTTCATTGCATATTCCCTCAGCACCTTTAGACTATGCCCAGTGTCAGCTTCTCAGTTAGGCCTTCCTTGGCCTCCCTATTTAAAATGGTAAGCCTTATACCATTCCTATCTAACATACCCTTCTTGATGTTTCTCCAAGCACTTATCACCATTTGATGTGCTCTATATATGTTTACCTAGTTATTTTGTTTATCGTCTGTCTTCCATATTCAAATTTAACTTCCATGAGGGCAGGACATTTTGTCTGCTTTATTCACTGTTTTCTCTTCAAGGCTTATATTCTGCCCAACAGCAATTTAATGCAAGCCACATATGCAGTTTTAAATTCACTACTAGCCACAGGAAAATTCAGTAAAAAAAAAATCACCAGTGAAATTAAATCTAATAGTATATTTTCTTTGACCCAATATGTCTAAAAATACTATCATTTCAACATGCAGTCAATATTCAAGTTATTAATGAGATTTTTTAAAATAGTAAGTCTTTGAAATCCAGAGTGTATTTCACCCTTACACTGCTCAGATGCTAAATTCTCATCAGAAATCTATGATCTGTATATAGATTTCAAAATATTAGGGTTGAAAGAAAGAGTAGATTCATGCATCCAAGTTATTCAAAAGTTTTCCAGTCACTGTATATCATATCCATTTTTTTACTTAAATATAAAGTAATTAAATACAGTTACAACTTCAGTTCCACAGTCACAGGACTACATTTCACATGCTGAATAGCCATGCATGGCTAGTGGTTACTATATGGGACAGGAGACGCCTAGAACAGTACCACACACATAAAGGTCACTCAATAATTAATGTAGACAAGTTTATCATGTGAGGCTTTTCTAATAAGAATTTATTCATGGTTACTTGGATAAGATAAATAAAGCAAAGCAAAAGCAATCATGATGCCATGCCAACTTCTCTGTGATGTTGAGGTCTTTACAACAAGCAAACTGTAATTGTGAAGAGCTGTATAGTTTCCAAAGCACATTTAAAGCCATTATCTCTTTCAATTCTCAAAAATATCTTGAGAGGTAGAGCCAAGATTATTTTTCCCATTTTACAGATGAAGAAACAGTGAAAGACAAGTCATATAGGGGGTAAAGCCAGAAATAGAACTTAGGTCTTCCAGTTTGCTTTCACATATACCATATAGTGTCAAGCAACCTGAATGGCCCCAAAAGAAACTCCATCTTTAGTTCATGATGGATCTATCACCCATGAATTTATACTGATAGTGTCAGATTGGATACAATAACATATGCTATAAATGAGTTTCTGTTTTGTTTTGTTTTTGTTTATTTTCATTATTATGAGTATTTGAAAAAGTTAAATGCTCTATTGCAATTGCAAGACATTTTAAATAATATAAGCCTCACTGAATATAGAAACACCCTATTGCACCACTTGGAATAATGAGAGGGTTTTTTTTATTCTCTAGACAAAGCCACGCGCTTCACCCTTTTTTTTTTACTTTTTCAAAATTCACTACCTTCAAATATGCAATAAAAATAATCTACCCAAACACAAAAGTAAACTCGAAATGGATCAAAGACCTGAATGTGAGTCATGAAACCATAAAACTCATAGATGAAAACATTGGCAAAAATCTCTTGAATATAAACATGAGCAACTTTTTCTGAACACATCTCGGGCAAGGGAAACAAAGGCAAAAATGAACAAATGGGACTACATCAAACTAAAAACTTCTGTACAGCAAAGGACACATCAGCAGAACAAAAAGGCATCCTGTAGTATGGGAGAATATATTTGCAAATGACTTATCCAATAAGGGATTAACAACCAAAACATATAAAGAGCTCACACCTAAAAACCAAATAACCTGATTAAAAAATGGGTGGAGGACCTGAACAGACACTTCTCGAAAGAAGAAATTCAGATGGCCAACAGGCACATGAAAAGATGCTCCACATCACTGGTCATCAGAGAAATGCAAATTAAAACCACAATGAGATATCACCTCACACCAGTAAGGATGGCCAAGATCAAAAAGACTACGAATAACAAATGCTGGTGAGGATGTGGAGAAAGGGGAACCCTCCTACACTGTTGGTGGGAATGTAAATTAGTTCAACCATTGTGGAAAGCAATATGGCAGTTCCTCAAAAAACTAAAAATAGAAATACCATTTGACCCAGGAATTCCACTCCCAGGAATTTACCAGAAGAAAACAAGATCCCTGATTCAAAAAGACATATGCACCCCTATGTTTATTGCAGCACTATTTATAATAGCCAAGATATGGAAGCAACCTAAGTGTCCATCAATAGATGAATGGATAAAGAAGAAGTGGTACATATACACAATGGAATACTATTCAGCCATAAGAAAGAAACAAATCCTACCACTTGCAACAACATGGATGCAGCTAGAGGGTATTATGCTCAGTGAAATAAGCCAGGCAGAGAAAGACAAGTACCAAATGATTTCCATCATTTGTGGAGTATAACAACAAAGCAAAAACTGAAGGAACAAAACAGCAGCAGACTCACAGACTCCAAGGAGGTACTAGTGGTTACCAAAGGGGAGGGGTAGGGGAGGGTGGGTGGGGAGGGAGGGAGAAGGGTATTGAGGGGTATTATGATTAGTATACATGGTGTGGGGAGATCATGGGGAAGACAGTGTAGCACAGAGAAGGGAAATAGGGACTCTGTGGCATCTTACTATACTGATGGGCAGTGACTGCAATGGGGTATGGGGGGGACACGATAATATAGGTGAATGTAGTAATCACATTGTTTTTTCATGTGAAACCTTCATAAGAGTGTATATCAATAATACCTTAATAATAATAATAATAATAAAAGACCTTGAGGATGCTTGGAATAGAGTAGGGAGAGCCTAGAGAGCAGCATATCAGGATCAGGCATCTCAGGGATTTAATTTATAAAAAACTCCGGACTCCAGGGCTGGCAAGAAAAGTGACAGATCTACTGAGTGACAAAAGGCTTTTGTCACCCCAGCAGCTGAAGCCAGGAGCATAGGAGCAGCTGCAGAAAGCATTGTGCCTGTGAGCCTCTTCCAAGTCCCTCCTGCAGTGGTAAGTAGACCATCCAATGATCTGTACCCTGAGAGATGAGGAGGTAGATGTGTCCCATGTTCCCATAATTTTGTCCTGATCTCTGAATTTGATTATATGCTTTAACTTTGGCTTCCATGGTTGACTTCCCTTGTTGGATTCTTCACCTTTAATGCCTCCCTCTCCCCAGCTCTTTACTTTCTTAGGGACTAAGATCTGTGATCAGGAAATAGGACAGAAATGAGGCTGACTTCTAAGACTGTCAGGGAATAAATGAAAAGCCAAGGGGTCTGGAATAATAAAGTATATCCAAGATTGCCAGAACCAAGCACAACTTCAAACAAAAGACTACTGTATTATATAGGATAAAAAGAAAGATATACAACTTTTTTAAGGACATTGTATTTCATGTAGAATCTATGAAAGCACAGGATGAAGAATTCTACTTACATGAAACTTCATCTGTATAAAAATATTGCAAAGAAAAATGCTGAAAATTAACTATTCTGAAATGTTAAATTCCTTGGTTGCTTGGATTTCTATCTATAGTTATTTTTCTTAACTGATTTTGCTTTCTAAAAATGCTGTTGTTTTATTTTTCTTATTTTTATTTATCAATTTTATGGGTAACATGTTTATAATAATGAATGGCATGGTCATTAATTCTTCAGAGAGATGAGTGATGGAGCCTTGTTCTTACACTTAATGCCATCAAATGAAGCAAAGGCAGAGAATTGGAAAGGAAATACTGACACCTAAATATTTGAAAAGGCAGAATATTATTCACAGATCAAGGTAACAAAAATAATTCTCAGATACTGAAGGATTCCAAAAATATAATTCCTATGTGACCTTTATGATAAAAAACCTTGAAAGTATTCTACAATTCAAGAATGAACAAAATTGAGAATGTAAAAACAAGGAGGACCAAGTGTTAAAGGACCAAGAATGAATCATGAATTTATTTAAATGGAAAGGTTTGAATGTGTGCAATAAAATGCCTGCTACATTTCCAGGCTATCCATCCAAAAATCTGGAAGTGGTTGAAAGTTTGTTGGTAATTTTCTCTTCTTATAGCTTCTATTAATAAAATTGATGATAAAAAAAAAGACAAACGGGTATTTCTCCAAAGACATACAAATGGTCAACTAGCACATGAAAAGATACTCAATATCATTGGTCATTAAAGAAATGCAAATCAAAAACACAATGAAATACCACTTTCCACATACCAGAATGGCTATAATTGACAGAAAGGTGGGTGGGTGGGTTAGGGTGCAGGAAAAAAGGAAGGAAGGAAAGAAAGAAAGAAAAGAAAGAGAGAGAAAGAGAGAAAAGAAAGGGAAGGAAGGAACGAAGAGAGGAAGGGAGGAAGGAAAGGAAAGGAAGAAAAGAAAAGGAAAAAGAAAAGAACAAGTTTTGGCCAGGATGTACGGAAATTGGAATCCTCATTCATTGCTGGTTGGAATGTAAAATGCTGCAGCTGCTATGGAAATAACATTCTGGAAGGTCCTCAAAAAGATAAACATAGAATTACCATATGATCAAGCAATTCCAATCCTAGGTATATATATCCAAGAGAAACGAAAGCATATGTCCATACAGAAACTTGTACATGAATATTTACAGCAGCGTTATTCATAATAGCCAAAAGGTGGAAACAACCCAAAAGTCCATCAGTAGATGAATAAACAAATTGCAGAATAGCCATATAATGAAATACTTTCATCCATGAAAAGAAATAAAGTACTGATACATGTTACAGCTTGAATGAACCTTGAAAACATGCTAAGTGAAAGAAGCTAGACACAGAAGGTCACATATTGTATGATTCTATTTATATGAAATACCCAGAAAAGGCAAATCCATAGAGACAGAAAACAGATTAGTGGTTGCCAGGGGTTGGCAGAGGGGGAAATGGGAAATAAATACTTAGTGGGTACAAGGTGTTCTTCTGGGATGATGAAAAAGTTTTGAAACTAGAGAAGCGGTGGTTGCACAGTATTTTGAATGTACTAAATTGTACATTTTCAAATGATTAACTGTAGAATATTATTTAACCTTAAAAAAAAAAGAAATCCTGTCACCTGCTACAATGTAGATGAATCTTGAGGATATTATGCTGGATGAAATAAGCCAGTCACAAAAGCACAACTACTCTATGGTCCCACTTATATGAGATATCTAGACTGGTCAAATTTATGGGAACAGAAAATAGAGGGGTGATTGCCAGGGGCTGGGGGATGAATGAAATGGGCAGTGATTCAATGGGTGTAGAGTTTCAGTTTTCTTAGATGAAAAAGCTCTAGAATCTGTTACACCATGAGAATATAGTTAACACTACTGAACAGTACACTTAAAATGGTTTAGAGGGTAAATTTTATATTATGTGTTTTGTGTTTTTTTCCACAAAATTTTCAATTAAAAATGGTTAGGGTATGTTATATGAATTTCAGTTCAATTAAAAAATACTACAGCATTAATTGGGCACAATAATTCACAATCACAATATAGGTTGGTCACAGCGATGGTAGTACAGCACGGAGAATACAGTCAACGATTCTGTAACATCTTACTATGTTGATAGATAGTGACCGCACTAGAGGGGGGTGAGGATTTCCTAATATGGTAACTGTTGAACCACTGTGTTGTATATTTGAAACCAATATAATATTGTATATCAATGATACTTTAATAAAAAGAAAAAAGGCACATTTATCAGCCTAACAAATAAATTTAAAAAGAGGCAAAAAATACTACAGCAAAAAAAACACAACAAAAAACAGGTGTGGTGGTAGATGAACAAGATTAACAGAAAGCCAATAATTTTGAACCTGGGTGATGGGGACATGAAGATTCATTATACTATTCTTTCTGCTTTTGTGTATGTTGTATATAAAACTTTCCATAATGAAATATAGAGAAGTTGTCCTTGGAAAACTGTAGTAATATAATACACACTGTCTTCAGAAATTTCCTTACGCTAAAAGTCTAACGTTAAGAATATCCTGATAAACTGCTCATGAGTGCTGGTGTGGAGTGGGTAAGGCAGCAAAAAAAGACTGCTAAGGAAGCCGGAGGTGTTGGGAATGAGGGTGTCTAAGGGAACACATTCATATAGTGGTTCTTTTTCTTTTTAATTGAAGTATAGTTGATACACAATATTATATTGGTTTCAAGTATACAACACAGTGGTTCAACAGTTATACACGTTATTAAATCCTCAAGTTGTTCTTATATGATAATCTGCCTTTTCAAATGGTGTCCTGTGCCCCAAAACTAAAAACTAAAAAATTTTGAAAGTCTGTAAAATATTGCCAGGAGAATGAAAACATGAGAGGGAATTCATGCATAGGGAGCATTTACCAACTAAACATCATAGAAAATATATTGTCCTTCCCAGTGACTGCAGTTTCTGTGGCATTCAGAATTACATATTAAACATGTGCACCACCAGGGCTGGCACACTGAGCAAATCAAGAGAATGCCAATCACATCCTAGACTATGTAAATGGCACCCCCGGAGATATGTAGGGTCAGTCTGTTCAGCCATATGCAAGTGGCCTTGTGCTGTATAAACTCTTTATCCTCACTCCCCAGAGATACTTCAGTTGAAAGAAAAGTTACAAACAAAATCTTTCAAAAACAGAGCCTTAGATGGCTCAAACTGAGTTTGAATCTAACAGAGTTAGAATAATTACAAGTGAATGTAAACAATTAGAGCCTTTGATTTCTAAAAATTTAGGAGCTGAGTTATTTAGAGAAAAACAAAAATGATTTGTGAAACACCTAAATTAAAGAGAGCCTAAATATTGGAAAACAGCATTTGTGTTCCTCCTTTTGCTCCAGTGAATCTATCCAAAATGGTTCTTTACATTAAGCTGCAATTAAAACAAAATCCCATGGAGTGGTGGTTATGCGGATACACATATATATTCACATATACATGTAAGAGTGCTTTATTATTAGCAATTATAGCTCAATAAAGTTGAGTATGTGTGTCTATATACAATAGATACTTATATACTATATATATATATATGTTTGTGTGTGTATGTGTGTCGATGTTGGCATGGCTGAAGGCTCGGTCTTTGGATGTCTTCTCTAGGTAGTCCTCTCACTCTGATGAGCTTATACAGTATTCATGGCTTTATATGCCATCTGTACCACCACTCTCCAATAAACATCTCAGCCACATTTATTACTTAAAATCTTCCAGTAGCATTCAACAAGTGAAAAGAAACAGGCAAAATTAATCTCAAAATATTTTCTTTAAACCAATACAGGGTTTCCCCCGCTTTCCAAAAGAAAAGTGTTACATAAGCCAAAACAGCATAAAGCAAAGAAGCAATTACCATTAATTTATATGGAAAAATTCTTGAGCATTCCCAGACCAAAAAGTAACCTCTCTTAGGCTGATACCTTAGGACATACCTTGCTAGTGGATGCACAAAATAAATCGAGATAAAGCACAGCTGCTCACAGACAGTGCAAAGCTGTGGGAATTGACGCTGAAATGCTCAGTGTGCTTCCCAGGGAAGGAGCTTGACGATGGCACTCTGGCTGCGCAGGGTGCATGCTGCCTCTATAATGGCTTGCTGGAAAACGAACGCAAGTGCCATTTTCACTTTTTGCCTTTTTTCATAAAAGCAAAAATCCTCTTTGGGTGTCTTTTGGTTAGCGAAAACAGGCACTCATGTAGGCCTTTCATAAAACTGAAGTGGTCTCGTGAACTTTCAAAGAGCCGGGGCGGGGGTACCTGTGTATCCAAAATATAATCTCAACATGTGATCAATATAATTATTGAGATATTTCACTCTCTTTCTTCTGTATTGTATTTGAAATCCAGTGTGTATTTTACACTTACAGCACATCTCAGCTCAGACTAGCCATGTTTCAATAATCACATGTGGCTAGTGGCTACTGCATAGATAGCACAGATCTATGTGCTGACAAGTTCCAAATTTTCTTCTCCAGCTCAGATTCTCCCATGAACTATAGACTTGTACATCCAAGCGTCTACTCAACTGCCCTACCTGGATTTAGTATAGGCATCTCAAACTTAGTATGTCCAAAATGAAGCTTCTCATCTTGCCCCAAACACATGCTTTGTACATCTCGGTCAATGGCGACTCCAGTTTTCCAGTTGTACAGTTCCCAAACCTTGAAACTATCCTAGACTCCTTTCTTGCTTTCACACCCTGTATACAGTCCATCCTGGTGGCTCTTGCTTTAAAATATAAGACCATCTCACCACCTTCACTGCCAATACCCTGATCCAAAGCACCATCATCCATTCCTGGGTAAAGCATCAGCCTCCTAAATGGTCTCCTTGCTTGCAGCCTTGGCCCATTCAGTTTGTTCACAGTACAGCAGCCAACATGATCCTGTTAATATGGAAGTCAGATCACAGCAGTCTGCTCAGAATCCTCTATTGGCCCAGCAAAAGCTGAAGTCCTTTCAGTGGTTCACACCCTCCAGGGACCTCTCTGCCCTCCTCCCTGCTCTTCCCCTGGTTGTCTCACACCAGGCCTACTGGCTTCCTTGCTGTTTCTCAAATACACCAGGCAGGCTCCAGCCTCAGGGCATTTGCACTTGCTGTCCCTCTGTCTGGAATGCCTTTACCCCAGACATCCACATGACTCCCTCATTCCCCTGCTTCCAGCCTTTGATGAAATACCATCTTCTCAATGAGGACTTCCCTGAACATCCTATGTAAAACTGCAAATTCCACCCCCACCAAGACTTCCTATTTTTGTCTCTTGCCTGTTTTATTTTCTCCCCTATGTATTTTGTTTAATGTTTCTCTCCCCCCAGTAGAATATAAGCTCTCTGTGAATGGACCTTTCTGCCTGTTTTATTCACCACTACATCCACAGCACCTAGAGCAGTGCTTGGAACATCATAGGTGCTCAATACGTATTTGTTGAATGACTACATGATGTAAAATTCCTATTCAGCTTCATTGTTCATAATACGAAGAAAGTATGTGATAAAACCACACAAAAGCGCTGTTCTCATTTTTTTTTTCGGAATCAGTATTTTTATTTATTTATTTATTATTTTTTTTAATATAATTTATTTTATTATCATTAATTTACAATTACATGTGCAATATTACGATTATTAAACTACCCCTTCATCAGGTCCCCACCACCAACCCCATTACAGTCACTGTCCATCAGCGTAGTGAGATGCTATAGAATCACTACTTGTCTTCTCTGAGTTGTACTGCCCTCCCCGTGCCCCCCCAACATTACATCTGCTAATCTTAATGCCCCTTTTTCCCTCTTATCCCTCCCTTCCCGCCCATTTTCCCCAGTCCCTTTCCTTTGGTAACTATTAGTCCGTTCTTGGGTTCTGTGAGTCTGCTGCTGTTTTGTTCCTTCAGTTTTTTTTCCTTGTTCTTATACTCCACATATGAGTCAAATCATTTGATACTTGTCTTTTTCGGCTTGGCTTATTTCACTGAGCATAATACCCTCTAGCTCCATCCATGTTGTTGCAAATGGTAGGATTTGTTTTCTTCCTATGGCTGAATAATATTCCATTGTGTATATGTACCACCTCTTCTTTATCCATTCATCTACTGATGGACACTTAGGTTGCTTCCATTTCTTGGCTATTGTAAATGGTGCTGCAATAAACATAGGGGTGCATCTGTCCTTTTCAAATTGGGCTGCTGCATTCTTAGGGTAAATTCCTAGAGTGGAATTCCTGGGTCAAATGGTATTTCTATTTTGAGTTTTTTGAGGAACCTCCATACTGCTTTCCACAATGGTTGAACTAATTTGCATTCCCACCAGCAGTGTAGGAGGGTTCCCCTTTTCTCCACATCCTCGCCAACATTTGTTGTTGTTTGTGTTTTGGATGTTGGCCATCCTCACTGGTGTGAGGTGATATCTCATTGTGGTTTTAATCTGCATTTCTCTGATGATTAGCGATGTGGAGCATCTTTTCATGTGCCTGTTGGCCATCTGAATTTCTTCTTTGGAGAAGTGTCTATTCATCTCCTCTGCCCATTTCTTAATTGGATTATTTGCTTTCTGTTTGTTAAGGTGCATGAGTTCTTTATATATTTTGGATGTCAACCCTTTATCAGATGCGTTTTTTATGAATATATTCTCCCATACTGTAGGATGTCTTTTTGTTCTACTGATGGTGTCCTTTGCTGTACAGAAGCTTTTCAGCTTGATATAGTGCCACTTGTTCATTTTTGCTTTGTTTCCCTTGCCTGGGGAGATATGTTCATGAAGAAGTTGCTCATGTTTATGTCCAAGAGATTTTTGCCTATGTTTTTTTCTAAGAGTTTTTATGGTTTCATGACTTACATTCAGGTCTTTGATCCACCTTGAGTTTACCTTTGTGTATGGGGTTAGACAGTAGTCCAGTTTCATTCTCTTACATGTAGCTGTCCAGTTTTCCAACACCAGCTGCTGAAGAGGCTGTCATCTCCCCATTGTATATCCAAGGCATTTTTATCAAATATTAATTGACTGTATATGTTTGAGTTAATGTTTGGATTTTCTATTCTGTTCCACTGGTCTGTGGGTCTGTTTTTGTGCCAATACCAAATTGTCTTGATTACTGTGGCTTTGTAGTAGAGCTTGAAGTCAGGAGCGTAATTCCCCCTGTTTTATTCCTCCTTCTCAGGATTGCTTTGGCTATTCGGGGTCTTTGTGGTTCCATATGAATTTTAGAATTATTTGTTCCAGTTCATTGAAGAAAGCTGTTGGTAGTTTGATAGGGATTGCATTGAATCTGTAGATTGCTTTAGGTAGTATAGCCATTTTGACAATATTTATTCTTCCTAGCCAAGAGCATGGGATGAATTTCCATTTGTTAGTGTCCTCTTTAATTTCTCTTAGGAGTGTCTTGTAGTTTTCAGAGTATAGGTCTTTCACTTCCTTATTAGGTTTATTCCTAGGTATTTTATTCTTTTTGATGCAATTATGAATGGAATTGTTTTCCTGATTTCTCTT
>JAVSCE010021569.1:0-53621 GCA_032199065.1 Smutsia gigantea
TATTTTTATTATTTTTTTATTAAGGTATTATTGATAGACACTCTTATGAAGTTTTCACATGAAAAAACAATGTGGTTACTACATTTACCCATATTATCAAGTCCCCACCCATACTTCAAGGGAGTCACTGTCCTTGAATGTAGTAAGATGACACAGATTCACTGTTTGCCTTCTCTGTGCTACACTGTTTTCCCCGTGATTCCCCCATACCATGTGTACTAAACAAAATACCACTCAATCCCCTTCTCCCATGCTCCCCACCCACCTTTCCACACCCCTCCCCTTTGGTAACCACTACTTCCTTCTTGGAGTCTCTGAGTCTGCTGCTATTTTGTTCCTTCAGTTTTGCTTCGTTGTTATACTCCACAATTGAGGGAAATCATTTGGCACTTGTCTTTCTCCGCCTGGCTTATTTCACTGAGCATAATATCCTCCAGCTCCATCCATGTTGTTGCAAAAGGTAGGATTTGTTTCTTTCTTATGGCTGAACAGTATTCCATTGTGTATATGTACCACCTCTTCTTTATCCATTCATCTACTGATGGACACTTAGGTTGCTTCCATATCTTGCCTATTGTAAAAAGTGCTGTGATAAACATAAGGGTGCATATGTCTTTTTGAATCTGAGAAGTTGTATTCTTTGGGTAAATTCCAAGGAGTGGGATTCCCGGGTCAAATGGTATTTCTATTCTTAGTTTTTTGACGAACCTCCATATTGCTTTCCACAATGGTTGAACTAGCTTGCATTCCCACCAGCAGTGTAGAAGGGTACCCTTTTCTCCACATCCTTGCCAGCATTTGTGGTTCTTAGTCTTTTGGATGGTGGCCATCCTTACTGGTGTGAGGTAATATTTCATTGTGGTTTTAATTTGCATTTCCCTGATGATTAGTGATGTGGAGCATCTTTTCATGTGTCTGTTGGCCATCTGAATTTCTCCTTTGGAGAACTGTCTCTTCATATCCTCTGCCCATTTGTTAATTGGGTTATTTGCTTTTTGGGTGTAGAGGCGTGTAAGTTCTTTATATATTTTGGATGTCAACCCCTTGTCGGTGTTGTCATTTACAAATATATTCCCCCATACTATAGGATGCCTTTTTGTTCTATTGATGGTGTCCTTTGCTGTACAGAAATTTTTAGTTTGATGTAGTCATATGAGTTCATTCTTTCTTTTGTTTCCCTTGCTTGAGGAGATGCGTTCAGGAAGAAGTTGCTCATGCTTATATTCAGGAGATTTTTGCCTATGTTGTCTTCTAAGAGTTTTATGATTTCATGACTTACATCCAGGTCCTTGATCCATTTCAAGTTTACTTTTGTGTATGGGGTTAAACAATAATCCAGGTTCATTCTCTTGCATGTAGCTGTCCAGTTTTGCCAACACCAGCTGATGAAGAGGCTGTCATTTCCCCAGTGTATGTCCATGGCTCCTTTAACATATATTAATTGACCATATATGGTTGGGTTTATATCAGAGCTCTCTAGTCTGTTCCACTGGTCTATGGGCCTGTTCTTGTGCCAGTACCAAATTGTCTTGAGTACTGTGGCTTTGTAGTAGACCTTGAGGTTGGGGAGCATAATCCCCCCAGCTTGATTCTTCCTTCTGAGGATTGCTTTGGCTATTTGGGGTCTTTTGTGGTTCCATATGAATTTTAGAATGATTTTCTCTAGTTCATTGAAGAATGCTGTTGGTATTTTGATAGGAATTGCATTCCATCTGTAGATTGCTTTAGGCAGGATGGCCATTTTGACAATATTAACTCTCCCTATCCATGAGCAAGGGATGTGTTTCCATTTATTGGTATCTTCTTTAATTTCTCTCATGAGTGTCTTGTAGTTTTCAGAGTACAGGTTTTTCACTTCCTTGGTTAGGTTTATTACTAGGTATTTTATTCTTTTTGATGCAACTGTGAATGGAATTGTTTTCCTGATTTCTCTCTCTGCTTGTTCATTGTTAGTGTGTAGGAATGCCACAGATTTCTGCATATTAATTTTGTATCCTGCAACTTTGCTGAATTCACATATTATATCTAGTAGTTTAGGAGTGGATTCTTTAGGGTTTTTTATGTACAATATCATGTCATCTGCAAACAGGGACAGTTTAACTTCTTCCTTACCAATCTGGATGCCTTTTATTTCTTTGTGTTGTCTGATTGCTGTGGCTAGGACCTCCAGTACTATGTTAAATAGAAGTGGGAAGAGTGGGCATCCTTGTCTAGTTCCCGATTTAAAGGAAAAGCTTTCAGCTTCTTGATGTTAAGTATAATGTTGGCTGTGGGTTTGTCATATATGGCCTTTATTATGTTGAGGTACTTGCCCTCTATACCCATTTTGTTGAGAGTTTTTATCATGAATGGATGTTGAATTTTGTCAAATGCTTTTTCAGCATCTATGGAGATGATCATGTGGTTTTTGTCCTTTTTTTGTTGATG
Organism: Smutsia gigantea; assembly: GCA_032199065.1. Lineage (NCBI taxonomy): Eukaryota > Metazoa > Chordata > Mammalia > Pholidota > Manidae > Smutsia > Smutsia gigantea. The sequence continues at coordinate 2,428 of JAVSCE010021569.1, forward strand.
TGGTGGATGATGTTGATGGATATTCCAATATTGTACTGTACTTGCATCCCTGGAATAAATCCTACTTGATCATGATGGATGATCTTTTTGATGTATTTGTGAATTCAGTTTGCTAATATTTTGTTGAGTATTTTTGCATCTATGTTCATCAGGGATATTGGTCTCTAATTTTCTTTTTTTGTGGTGTATTTGCCTGGTTTTGGTATTAGAGTGATGCTGGCCTCATAGAATGAGTTTGGAAGAATTCCCTTTTCTTCCACTCTTTGGAAAACTTTAAGGAGGATGGGTATTAGGTCTTCACTAAATATTTGATAAAATTCACTGGTGAAGCCATCTGGGTCAGGCATTTTGTTCTTAGGTAGGTTTTTGATTACCAGTTCAATTTCATTGCGGGTAATTGGTCTGTTGAGATTTTCTGTTTCTTTCTTGGTCAGCCTTGGACGGTTGTATTTTTCTAGAAAGTTGTCTATATCTTCTAGGTTACCCAGCTTGTTAGTATATAATTATTCATAGTATTCTCTAATAATTCTTTGTATTTCTGTGGTGTCCACTGTGATTTTTGCTTTCTCATTTGTGATTCTGTTTATGTGAGTAGACTCTCTTTTTTTCTTGATAAGTCTGTCTAGGGGTTTATCTATTTTGTTTATATTCTCGAAGAAACAACCCCTGCTTTCACTGATTCTTTCTATTGTTTTATTCTTCTCAATTTTATTTATTTCTGCTCTAATCTTTGTTATGTCCCTCCTTCTACTGACTTTGGGCCTCATTTGGTCTTCTTTTTCTAGTTTCATTAATCGTGTGTTTAGACTGCTCATATGGGATTGTTCTTCTTTCTTGAGGTAGGCCTGTATTGCAATATACTTTCCTCTTAACACGGCCTTTGCTGCATCCCACAGATTTTGCAGTGTTGGATTATTGTTGTCATTTGTCTCCATATATTGCTTGATCTGTGTTTTTTATTTGGTCATTGATCCATTGGTTATTTAGGAACATGTTGTGAAGTCTCCATGTGTTTGTGGGATTTTTCATTTTCTTTGTGTAATTTATTTCTAGTCTCATATCTTTGTGGTCTGAGAAACTGGTTGGTACAATTTCAATCTTTTTGAATTTACTGAGGCTCTTTTTGTGGCCTAGTATATGATCTGTTCTTGAAAATGTTCCATGTGCACTGGAGAAGAATGTGTATTCTGCTGCTTTTGGGTGTAGAGTTCTGTAGATGTCTGTTAGGTCCATCTGTTCTACTGTGTTGTTCAGTGCCTCTGTGTCCTTACTTATTTTCTGTCTGGTTGATCTGTCCTTCAGAGTGAGTGGAGTGTTGAAGTCTCCTAGAATGAATGCATTGCACTGTATTTCTCCTTTTAATTCTGTTAGTATTTGTTTCACATATGTAGGTGCTCCTGTGTTGGGCACATAGATATTTATAATGGATATATCTTCTTGTTGGATTGACCCTTTTATCATTATGTAATGTCCTTCTTTGTCTCTTCTGACTTTTTTTGTTTTGAAGTCTATTTTTTCTGATACAAGTCCTGCAACTCCTGCTTTTTTCTCCCTGTTAGTTGCATGAAATATCTTTTTCCATCCCTTCACTTTTAGTCTGTGTATGTGTTTGGGTTTGATGTGAATCTCTTGTAGGCAGCATATAGTTGGGTCTTTTTTCTTTATCCATTCAGTGACTCTATGTCTTTTGATTGGTGCATTCAAACCATTTACATTTAGGGTAATTATCGATGGGTATGTACTTGTTGCCATTGGAAGCTTTAGATTCGTTGTTACCAAAGGTTCAAGGGTAAGTTCCTTACTATCTAAGAGTCTAACTTAACTCACTTAGTATGCTATTACAAACACAATCTAAAGGTTCTTTTTTTTTCTTCCTCCTCCATTCTTTATATATTAGGTATCATATTCTGCACTCTTTGACAATCCCTTGACTGACTCTTGGGATAGTTAATTTAGTTTTGCATTTGCTTAGTAATTAGCTGTTCTACTTTCTTTACTGTGGTTTTATTACCTCTGGTGACGGCTATTAAACCTTAGGAAGTCCCTCCAAAACACACTGTAGAGATCGTTTGTGGCAGGTAAATTCTCTTAGCTCTTGCTCATCTGGAAATTGCTTAATTCCTCCTTCAAATTTAAATGATAATCTTGCCAGATAAAGTATTCTTGGTTCAAGGCCCTTCTGCTTCATTGCATTAAATACATCATGCCACCCCCTTCTGGCCTGTAAGGTTTCTGCTGATAAGTCTGATGATAGCCTGATGGGCTTTCCTTTGTATGTGATCTTATTTCTCTCTCTGGCTGCTTTTAATAGTCTGTCCTTATCCTTGATCTTTGCCATTTTAATTACTATATGTCTTGCTGTTTTCTTCCTTGGGTCCTTTGTGTTGGGAGATCTGTGCATCTCCATGGCCTGAGAGACTATCTCCTTCCCCAGATTGGGGAAGTTTTCAACAATCACCTCCTCAAGGATATTTTCTATCCCTTTTTCTCTCTCTTCTTCTGCTGCTACCCCTATAAGGTAAATATTGTTCCGTTTGGATTGGTCACACAGTTCTCTCAATATTCTTTCATTTTTAGAGATCCTTTTTTACCTCTGTGCCTCAGCTTCTTTGTATTCTTCTTCTCTAGTTTCTATTTCATTTATATTCTCTTCCGCCATATCCAATCTGCTTTTAATACCCTCCACTGTGCTCTTCAATAATTGGATCTCTTACCGTAATTCATTCCTGAGTTCTTGAATATCTTTCCGTACCTCCATAAGCATGTTAATGATTTTTATTTTGAACCCCCTTTCAGGGAGAGACTTGAGGTCAATATCATTTAAATCTTTCTCAGGAGTTGTATTAATAATTTTACTCTGGACCAGGTTCCTTTGGTGTTTCATATTTGTGTATGGTGCCCTCTAATGCCCAGAAGCTCTACTCTATGGAGCTGCTCAGCCTTTGAAACAATTTTGGGGATTGCAGGAGAGTGGTATTGGTGCCTGGGTTGCGGAAAGAACTGTTTCCTGCTTCCCGGTTGCTATGCCTGTCTCCACTGCCTGAACAAGTGGGCTGAGCACACAGGTATAGGCCTCTATGCTTTGCGTTTGTAGTTGCTGTAGACAGATCTTCCCTCTGGCTGACCTAATGCCAGGGTAGGGTTTGCCGGTTTGTGAGCCAGGTGTGGCTGGTCACGAGAAAGGTGCAGTAGGCTGTGTATCATGGAGAGGGTCCTTGGAGCTGTGTAGCCAGCCAGGGAGCTGGAGCACCTGAAGATCATCTAAGGAGGAAGATTTCCTTTTTTTCCCTTAAATATGAGAGTCTATATGGCAAAACTCCCACCCTGCTGGGCAGAGTGCACCTGGACAATTTTGTTTACCTGTCCTCTCTCCTGAGCAGTAAGCTCTGTGCAATCCTTGCCCCTTTAGCAGCCCTCTTGCAAAGGGCTTCCTTGTTAGGAAGTCTCTCAGACTGCCCGCCTTTCTTTTGTCCCAGAGCAGCCAGATATGGATCCCTGCTTTCCACATGTGGCTGGAATCTCAGTCTCTCCAGGAATTCTGCCTGTCTTAGCTTTCCAACCCCATAATCACAAGAGTGTCATGCAAGCACCATGAATGTTTGTGCTCCCATAGCAGATCTCTGGAGTTAGGTATTCAGCAGTCCCAGGCCTCCACTCCCTCCCTGGTTGGTTTCTCTTCCTCCCGCTGGTGAGCTGGGGTGAGGGAAGGGCTTGGGTCCTTCCGGGCCACAGCTTTCGTACATTACCCTATTCTGTGAGGTCTGCTCTTTTCTCCAGGTGTATGCAGTCTAGCGCAGCCCTCTTTCCTGTTGCTCTTTCAGGATTAGTTGTATTAATTATATTTTTGTATTATATGCAGTTTTAGGAGGAAGCCTGTGTCTCACTTCTCATGCCACCATCTTTAATCCCTTAACATTCTTTAGATAGATACCTGCTGCCATTCTCCAACACAGAAGAAAATTTAATCATTATGTCCTTCTGATTATTACAACTTGCTTTTACAATCTCATCTTAAAATGTGTTCTGTTACATATTCACTCAACAAGCATTTATTAAATGATTGCTATTTTTCAGATACTGTGAAATACCGAGGTGAATAAAACATAGCCATTGTCCTTAGAAAGCTTGTTCATGAAGGATGATGCATCTAAACTGATGATTACAATGTAGTGTGCTGAAAACAGAAGGAGTAGCGTTTTTCATTCATTTATTCAATCAACCAAATGTATTGAGTGCCTTTTATTTTCCAACCGTTAATCTGGAACACAGAGGATAACCCTGAGCCTAGACCTGTGATGTCATGGAAGGATTCCAAGAGAAGGCAATCCTTGATCTGAATCTTGTAAGAGGTAAGCAGGTGAAAGACTGTGGCAGACAGTATTCTTTTCTGCATACAAACAGAACCCTGAATTTTTTTAGGCAGCATTATGTCTAGCTAAAAACTACTTACCCCTTCATATACCATTCTAGGAATGAGTGACCATGTAAGTAAAACTCTGTTGGATGGGGCTTTATTGAAAATCACTTTTTCCTGATGAAAAGGAACTCAACTGAAAGGTTCTTCACTCTTGCCTCTTTTCATGCTTGGAATGCAGATATGAAAACTAGAGATGAAATCATCATCTTGCATTCATGAATACAAAGCCTCATTATAATAATGACAAAATAAAAAGGTAGTAGGGGTCTTGGTCCCCTATGTTATCATGCAACTTTTATTTCATTTGAACTTTTGTTTAATCCATTGTAGGCACTTTTCTATTATGTGCCATTAAATGCAATTCTAAATAATAAACAGAGTACTGGGGTTTGGTAGTAGAAAGTTCATGAAAAAAAAAAGAAAGGAAAGTTCAAGAGAAACTTTCCAGGAATAGGAAACAATGACATGTACAAAAGTGTGGAGTAGGAAGCCTTCAAGATGAAGAAACTGTAAGGAGACCAAACTGGTTGGAATTATGAAGGGTAAGTGGTGAGAGATGATATTGGAGAAGTAGGTAGAGACCAGTTCCTTATAACCCATATTAAGGAGTGTGGGCTTTGTTGTGAAGACTGTGCAGAGCCTCTTATGGATTTTTTAATGACTGAATATTTGCATTTTAAAGAGAATATTTTGTTAGAGTATTCAGGAGATTTTGGGAGAGGACAGACTGATGGCAGGCAAGATAGTTTTGGAGATTTATAATCCTCCAGGTGATTAAAAACCAAAACTAAGGTAGCAGAAATGGGAATTGATAGGCCAGATTGAAGTTACTAATAGTAGATCTCTAGAACAGATTCAAAATTTATCTGAGAGGTAGAATCAACATAGATTGAATGTGTGAACTTAAAGAGAAGAACATCTGAAGGATGATTCTCGGGTTTCTGTCTTGGGTGACCAGTTGGTTCATCCATATGGGCAAAAAAGGAAGTGATATATTAAGTAATTATCCAGACTCTGATATCTGTGATAATGAAAGCAAATTTAAGTATGTTTTGCCAATTATTAAAGTATCTCTAAGAAGCAGTGACAGTACGGTCTCAACTCTTAAAGATGGCATTTATATCAACTCATTTTCAGAGAGTTCCTAAGTAGATTGAGATAATGGTATTTTATCTTCACACAATACTTTGTTTATACTGTCCTCTAATATTGTTAAATACTCTTAAAAAAAACAAAACAAAAATAATGACACAAATAGCTGTACTACAGGACCCATAGTGATGCTTTTACAGTTCCTTTGTTTCCTGTTTCGGCTCAGTTCAAAACTCAGTAAGGAGAAAATGATGAATGGAGAAGAGTAAGAAAGAATGAAATGCACCACAAGAGACATTTAGCAGATGTTATTTTAATGTGTTTGACATAGCTCTGCATAGTTTTACACCTTTATGAGTTTATTGTGATAATGGAGGCAGGGAGATGCAGGCTCCAGGCACTGCTAAGTAATGATACAATTTTGAGTTTTACTTTATACTTCCATTAAAATGTTTTCACCAAGTCCGTGCTTTCAAGCCAACCTAAGAGGACTCATGTAAGAAGCCCTAGAGGTGATAAAAGGAATCACAACCACCCCAGTTCTTTCCCATCTAGATGTCCTCTCTGCAGTGTGGCCAAATCTGGGTGAAGGGCAGCGTAAATCGGCCCTTGTTATCAGCGTCTGTGCCTGTCTAAAACAGTGAAAAGAGGATGTCCAAAGTCTAGTAACAATGACTACGAAGGGTTTGGTTGTGCTCAAACTTCTGTTCTTGATTTCATAAACCAGGAGCCCATATTTGGACAAAGTAACTAGGGAACAGTAATCATTTCATCTGGGTAGGGTTTGGCTTATTGCTACTGCCTTCTGAAGTAAATGCATCTAAGGGGGGCACTTAAAAGACTTTGAAAAGCTGTTGTTTCTACAGATGTGCTGCTGATTTTCTTAACCAGTGGAAAACTGCTTCTAATACGCGAGAGGCTATTGGTGTGGTGGGAGAAAAACAGATATTTGTGGAATAACTAGGTTCTCATGAGCTAGAAATACATTTTAGGAAGCCATTGACTATGGCTACTTGAACTTTATCGGCACTTCAAAGGAAAAACTGAGAAATAAAGGATTACTTTACAACATTTACTTTTTGGAGGCCAGGCTCGTAAGTTTGTAAAACACTCCTTGGAGAAAAGTCAGGCACTACTATAGTATTTGTTAAATTATGATTTCAAGGCCTAGAGACCTAGGCATGAAATGTATTTTTAGTTATCTGTTTAATTCACATCTTTCTGACACAGTGCTCAATACTGGGGGAAAGCATAAATCCCACACTCTGGGATTGGATAATAAAACACTCCGAGGGGAATTTTTTTCCTGATCCCACCGTACATTCATCTTATACCCAGAAGGACAAGGACTCAGGTTGCTTTTAAGTTTTCCTTTCCCTACCACAATTTCATCGCAGATGGTTTTCATACAAATACGTGACCTTTTTTTGGTTTTATCTCAATTATATTTCCTACCTTTCATTTCCTAGGGTACATTGCAGAATCCCAAACTATTTTAATTCCAAAGCAGATTAGTTATATATCACTACAGAATCCAAGTCTCGCCAATCAGAAAGCTAGGAATTAAATGGCTGTATGTCTATGAAGGCATTATAGTGATTTGGGGCCAGGCCAGGTGGTGAGGTAGTGGTCATAATGTTAGAAGATCCACACTGTTGCCATTTGCATGGAAGCAGGAAGGTACACAAAGCAGCAGTAATGCTTTAAGAGCAGTAAAACAGAAAGGAAAAGAACAGGAAATAAAGCTGAACTCAGAAATAGCCTCTAATTTACTTTTAATTTTATTTCAAAGCTCCAGAATGTCATCTGACATTTCTACAAGGAGAAACAGTAAAGAAAATGTATGAATAATGTTCATTTATAACTACGCTTTATACCCCAAATATGGAAATCAGCCCATTTGCGAATGAGCATGCCTAACTGCAACATCAGTGAATTCAAAATCGACTGGATTGTCAGCCCACTTTGAAAGAGGCTGTTTGTTTTAGTCATGTTATTTGCCCTTGTAAGAAGCAAAAGAAACAAAGTAGTTTAACAGAATTGTGAGATATTCAAGCTTTAAGAATTTGTCAGTTTGAGAGGTAAAAGAGTACTAAACTTTTTTTCTTTTAACTTGGGGGATTTTTATTCTATTTTTTAAAAAATATGAATCAAAAATTTATTCAAAAAACAATTATTGAACACCTTCGATGTGTCATTTGGTGATGGGATGCATATTAAATGTGTTAAAAATGAGAAGCAGGCATGCTATTTCAATCCAAGAGAGGAATAAGGAGATACCATGACAGAATAATAGGTGAGATTTTCTGTCAACCGTAGTCTTCAAGCATCTCTCATATCCAACTATGTAAGTGACTACCTACATAAAGACCAACCTTACCTCACTGGTAGGAAATAGAGGCCAGAAATGTATTCCTAGTTTTTGCCTCCCATTCTTAGATTCAGGTTCACAACAAAATTGAGTATCAAGTACCAAGAGTTCCCATGTACTACCTGCACTCACACACACAGCCTCTCATTATCAACATCCTGCACCAGAATAGTACATTTGTTACAACTGATGAAGCTAGATTGACACATCATTATCACCCAAAGTCCACAGTTTACATTAGGGCTCACTCTTGGTGTTGTACAGTCTTACCGGTCTTGGTGATTCTTATAGAATCCACAATTATACTATCAAACAGAATAGTTTCACTGCCCTAAAACTCCTCTGTTCTTTGCCTTTTCATCCCTCCCTCCCTTCTACCACTGACAACCACTGATCTTTTTACTTTCTCCATAGTTTTTCAGAATGTCATATTCTTGGAATCATATAGTATATAGCCTTTTCAGGTTGGTTTATTTTACTTTGTAATAAGCATTTAAGGTTTCTCAAGTCTTTTCATGGCTTACCAGTTCATTTCTTCTTATCACTAAATAATATTCCATTGTCTGGATTTACCACAGTTTTGTTTATGCATTTACTTACTGAAGGGCATCTTGGTTGCTTCCAAATTTTGGCAATTATGAATAAAACTGCTATAAACACCCTTGTGCAGGATTTTGTGTGGACATATTTCTACTCATGTGGGTAGTACCAAGGAGTGTGACTGCTAGGTTGTATGGTAAGAGTGTGTTTTGAACTATCAAACTGACTTCCAAAGTGGCGATACCATTTTGCATTTCCACCAGCAATGAATAAGAGTTCCTATCACTCCACATCCTCACTAGCATTTGGTGCTGCCAGAGTTCTGGATCTGGGCCATTCTATTAGATGTGCAGTGCCATTTCATTGTTTTAATTCATGATTCTCTAATGACATATGATGCTGACTATGTTTTCTTATGATGATTTGCCATCTGTATGTCTTCTTTGGTGAGGTGTCTGTTCAGATCTTTTGCCCATTTTATTAATTGGGTTGTTTGTTTTCTTACTGTTGAGCTTTAAGAATTCTTTGTACATTTTGGATGACAGTCTTTTATTAGGAATGTGCCTTGCACATATTTTCTCCCAGTCTCTGGCTTGCCTTCTTATTCTCTTGACAGTGTCTTTTGCAGAGCAGAGTTGTTAATTTTAATATCAGTTATTTCTTTTATGGATCACACCTTCGGTATTGTATCTAAAAACTCATTGCCAAACTCAGTCATCTAGGTTTGCTCCTAAGTTATCTTCTAGAAGTTTTATAATTTTATGTTTTATATTTATGTCTATGATCCATTTTGAGGTAATATTGTTAAAGGGTGTAAGGGCTGTTTAGATTCATTTATTTTTATTGAAGTACCATTGATATACAATCTTATATTGGTTTCAAATGTACAACACAGTGGTTCAACAGTTACCCATATTATTAAATCTTCACCCCCATAACTACAGTTACTATATGTCAATGCAGGAAGATGTTATAGAATCATTGGCTATATTCTCCATGCTGTACTACCATCCCTGTAACCAACTTATGATGATTGAGAATTTTTGTGCCCTTTTTCTCCCTCATGCTCCCCACCCAACTACCCCATCCCTTCCCCCATGGTAACCACCTGTCACTTCTCAGTGCCTATGAGTCTACTGCTATTTTGTTCACTTTCTTTTCTTTTCTTTTTATATCCCACAAATAAGTGAAATCATATGATATTTGTCTTTTCCACCTGGCTTATTTCACTGAGCATAATACCCTCTAGATCCATCCATGTTGTTGCAAATGGCAGGATTTCATTTTTTATGACTGAATAATATTTCATTGTGTATATGTACCACATCTTTATCCATTCATCTATTGCTAGACACTAGGTTGCTTCCATAACTTGGCTATTGTAAATAATGCAGCCATAAACATAGGGATGTATATGTATTTTTGAATCAGGGATTTTGTTTTCTTTATGTAAATTCCTAGAAGTGGAATTACTGAGTTGTATGGAATTTCTATTTTAAGTTTTTTGAGGAACCTCTATACTGCTTTCCACAGTGGCTGCACCAATTAACATTCCTACCAATAGTGTAGGAGGGTTTCCCTTTCTCCGCATCCTCACCAGCATTTGTTGTTCCTTGTTTTTTAGATGTTGGTCATCCCTAGTGGTGTGAGATGACATCTCATTGTGGTTTTAATTTGCATTTACCTGATGATTAGTGATGTGGAGCATCTTTTCATGTGCCTGCTGGCCATCTGTATTTCTTCTTTGGAAGAATATCTGTTCAGGTCCTCCCTCCATTTTTTTAATTGGGTTATTTTTTTTTTTGATGTTGAGACATTAGATTGATTTTTTTATATGTAGATGTCCAGTTGTCCCAGCACTGTTGTTGAAAAGACTGTTTTCTCCATTGTATTACCTTTGATACTTTGCCAAACATCACTTGACTATATTTGCGTGGGTCTATTTCTGGCTCTCTATCCTGTTCCACTGATCTATTTGTCTATTCTTCCAACAATGCCACACTGTCTTGATTAATGTAGCTTCACAGTATATCTTAAAGTCAGGTAGTGCCAGTTCTCTGACTTTGTTCTTCTCCATGAATATTGCATTGGCTATTCTGGGTCTTATGCCTTTCCTATAAACTTTAGAATCAGTTTGTTGATATCCACAAAATAACTTGCTGGGGTTTGCTTTGCTTTTAAAACTTTCAATTGTGAAACTTGAGCCTGAGAAATGGGATGGGCAGTAGAGATATACCTAAGTAATTCTACTCAACATGCCTAATTGTGCTTAATCTGAATAACCAAAGACTCCAGCCATCACTTTTCCTGTATAAAACAAACAATATGCTTTAATAACAAATGATGATACCTACCAGAATTACTTAAATTAAAAAAAAACCCTTCAAAATTAAGTAGCTGGCTAATGTGGAGCAACTGGAATTCTCATACACTGCTGGTGAAAGTGTAAATTGGTATAACAACTTTGGAAAATTGCTTCTCTGTCTTGATTAAAGTTGAATATATTCTTAACTTATGACCCAGAAATTCCACACCCAACATAAATACATACATATATTCACTAGAAGCATGTACAAGAAATTCTGCAGCAGCATTATATCAGAGCCAGAAAATAAATGTTTATCAACAGGAGAATGGAGACATAAACTAAGGTATATTCAGACAATTCAGTGCTTCACAGCCATGAAAATGAACAAACAACTTCCACAGGTAACAGCATGGATGAATCTCACAAACATGATGTTGAGTGAAAGCTGCCAGACACAAAAGATTATACATGCTTTGCTCACATTTATATAAAGTTCAAAAACACAATCTATGATAATAAACAGTGATTAATTTTGGAGAGAAAGGGGATGATGAGCTGGAAAGGGAATGAATGAGGGAGAATTTTTGAGCATGAGTAATGTTCTATTTCTTTATTTGGGTGATATTTACACATGTCTTTTCATTCTATAAAAAAATCATCAAAGTGAATGTTTGTTATTTGTATACTTTTTGTTATACATGTTGTTACATTTCAGTAGAAACATTTATTAATGAAAGTTATAAGCAATTCAATTGGACCTACTGAGGTCTAGAAAAGCTGCTAATTAGAATACCTGTGACAAGAAATCTACAGGTTTTCAAACTCTCATGTGTGGGGAATTAGTAAACCACACAATGGGTTAAGCTCACGAGCTAGAGATTGCCATTTCAGACATGAAGTGGGATTGGAACTTTGGTATGTCTGATTTCAAAGCCCACTCTCATATCCATTATCCAGTCCCACCTTCTGTTATGATTAGATATTCTCTTCCTTACCTGCTGAATCCAAACCTCCTTGGTTCTGTATATTTTCTTTTCCTGTTTTATTTTATGATGCCAGTGGATAGTGCAATACCATGTATATCCTTAATTGTGTTTCGTGATACCAAAAAGAAGTCAAAAGACATTTGCTTTAAACAAGGACAAGTAACTACTGCATGGGTGGATGGATGATTTTGTATGTGCGTTTTGGTCACAAAGCTTAGGCATATGTATGTGGTGTGTCATTATAACTTTTGGATAATTCTTCATTTGTTTCAAACACATTTAATATTTTGCTCAGCATTTGACCACATCTGAACATAGCAGACGATCTCATTAAACTGTCTGTATTGGATATTTAAGGATTTTCTTCCCCCCCTCAAGATGCACTAACTAATTCAGAATCTTTCAGAGTATGCAGGCAACTTACTTTTTTCTAATGTGCATTGACTTATATGCAGAGATATTAAATTGTATCTGTCACTCTTCATCTATTGCCCAATGATAACGTTTGCTTAGTTCCCCAGGAGTGTTTTATAATTTCCCCCTCATCTTGGCTAGCTATAATATTCACCCTTCTTCTGGTTCCTAATAAACTGATGAAACTGCAGCCTTACCAGTCATACAGAGGACTGTAACACCTCCTGATTAACCTTTAATACACACTGAAATTCGGTCACCCATTCTTACTATATTAGCTTCCCACCTCTTGAATACTTTATAATCCATAGCTAAAGTAGCACCTGCTCACCCTTCAGTCACTGAATATAATACAGGCATACATTGGAGATATTGCAGGCTTAGTTCCAGACCACTGCAATAAAGCAAATATCTCAATAAAGTAAGTCAGATGAATTGTTTCCCTGTGCATATAAAAGTTATATTTACACTATACAATATAGTCTATTAAGTGTGCAATTGCATTATGACCAAAAGAACAGTGTACATACCTTAATTTAAAAATATTTTATTGCTAAAAATGCAAACCATCATCTAAACTTTCAATGAGTCCTAATCTTTTTGCTGGTGGAGGGTCTTTCCTCAATGTGGATGGCTGCTGACTGATCAGGGTGATGACTGCTAAATGTCGGGGTGGCTGAGGCACGTTCTTAAAATAAGACAACGATGAAGTTTGCCACACTGGTTGATTCTACCTTTCATGAATGATTTCTATGTACCAGGTAATGTTATTTGATAGCATCCTGCCCAAGTAGAATTTCGTACAGAACTGGAGTTAATCCTATCAAACCCTGACACGGCTTTATCACCCAAGTTTATGTGATATTCAAAATCCATTGTTGTCACTTCTATAGTCTTCACAGCATGTTCACCAGGAGCAGATTACATCCCAAGAAACCTCTTTCTTCCCTCACTCTAAGAAGCAATCTTCATCCTTTCAAGTTTTATCATGAGATTACAGCAATTCACTCACATCTTCAGCTCCATTTCTGATTCTAGTTCTTTTGCTATTTCCACCACATCTGCAGTTACTTCTCCACTGAAATCTCGAACCCCTCAAAGTCATTCATGAAGGTTGGAATTGGTTTCTTCCAAAGTCCTTTGTATGTTGATATTTTGACCTCTTCCCATGAATCATAAATGCTCTTAATGGCATCTAGAATGATGAATCCTTTCCAGAAGGTTTTCAATGGGTTTTGCCCAGACCCATCAGAAGAATCACTATGGAAGCTATAACCTTGTGAAATGTATTCCTTAAACAATAAGGCTTGAAAGTTGAAATGGCTCCTTGATCCACGGGCTGCAGAATAGATGTGTCAGCAGGCATGAAACCATCATTCATCTCATCGTCCATCTCTATCAGAGCTCTTGAGTGACCAGGTGCATAGTCAATAAGCAGTAATATTTTGAAAGGAATCTTTTTTTCTGAGCAGCAGGTCTCAGCATACTCAAATACTCAGTAGACAATATTGTAATGAGATGTGCTGTCATCTAGGCTCTGTCATTCCGTTTATAGAGCACAGATGGAATAAATCTTTTCCCTAAAACCCTAGCATTTTCAGAATGGTCAACTTCAAGTCACGAACTGCATTAGCCCCTTACAAGAGAGTCAGCTTTTCTCTTGAAGCTTTGATGCCAGACCTTGACTTCTCTTCTCTAGCTATGAAAGTCTTATATAGCATTTTCTTTCAATAGAAAGCTGTTTTGGCTACACTGAAAATCTGTTGTTGCATGTAGCCACCTTCATTAATTATCTGAGCTAGATCTTCTGGATAACTTGCTGCAGCATCTCCATCAGCACTTGCTGCTTCCCCTTGCAATTTATACTATGGAGATAGCTTCTTTCCTTAAACCTCATGGAACAACCTCTACTAGCTTCAGACTTTTCTTCTGCAGCTTCCTTGCTCCTCTCAGTCTTCATAGAATTGAAGGGAATTAGCACCTTCCCCTGGGCTGGGCTTTGGCTTAAGGGAATGTTATGGCTAGTTTGATCTGTTCAGACCACTCAGACTTCCTCCATATCAGCAATAAGGCTGTTTTGCTTTCTTGTGACTCATGTGTTCACTGGAGTAGCACTTTTCATTTCCTTCAAGACCTTTTCTTTGCATTCACGACTTGGCTAACTGTTTAGTGCAAGAGGCCTGGGTTTTAGCCTTTCCTGGCTTTGAACATGCCTTCCTCACTAAGCTTAACACTTCCTGGCTTTTGATTAAAAGTGAGAGATGTGTGACTCTTCTTTTCACTTGAACATTCACAGGCCATTGTAGGATTATTAACTGACCTAATTTCAATATTGTTGTGTCTCAGGGCATAGGGAAGCCCAAGAAGAGGGAGAGAAATGAGGGAACAGCTGGTTTGGGGAACAGGTGGTTTGCAGAACAGTCAGAACACACACAACATTTATCAATTAAGTTTGCTGTCTAATATGGGCATGGTTTGTGGCACCCCAAAACAATCACAGTAATATCAAAGATCACCATAACAAATATAATAATTATGAAAAAGTTAGCAATATTGCAAGAATTACCAAAATGTGACCAAGAGACACAAAGTAAGCAAATGCTGTGGGGAAAATGGCGCCAGTATACTTGCTTGATGCAGGTTTGCCAGACACCTTCAATTTGTAAAAAATACACCATCTGTGAAGCACAACAAAAAGAGGTATATCTGTATGTAAGCACCAATGTACGTGAGAATAGTTTTTTTTTCATAGAGGCAAACACATTTTTTTCCCCTAGGTTTAGCCATTCAGTTTATCAAATATCATAGATGATTATTCTCTGACTTTTAAAAAAAATAGGTTGTCCAGTATTCCAGTTCTGCTCGTGTATACATTGTTGCTGCTTTAACTGACTAAACACATCTGATTTATGTATTGGTGAAGACATGTATTCACAAGACATTCTACAGGATAAATGTCCAACTCATTTTTTCATATAGCAAAAGTTTAGAAACCTACATAGAATTTAGTGTATACATTTTCATTTGTGATACAATATGCCACTTTTCTTTGCTTATTCTTTTTAGAGACCATACTACAGAACTCCTAAAAGGACAAAAACAAATAAAACATTATTTCCCAAAGAAAGGTTTGCAAAATTAATACATTAATATGACAGGGTAGCTAGATTTTTGGCATCCTTAATATTGTAATGCATAGAGCTAGCCCAGAAGTCCATTAATTAATCATTATCTATATTATGAACAGTAGATCCTCATTCCATTCAGGTAGCTCTAGCAAACTAACAAATCTCCCCTAATACAGAGTCTAGGTACTAATTATAGAGCAGCTATCAAAGTTTTAACTTGTTCAAAGTTAAAAACAATGATATGCCCACATAATCTTTCAGCCACCTTTCAGTAACCTGCCTGTTTCCAAACTTGGTAGCTTCAGCTCATATTTTTAGATTTTACTTTTTTTTTTTCAAGATACTTGGGAAAGGTGAAATAGGATAGAAAATCATTACAACTCAATGGTGTTTCTGCATTGCCTGTAGGTTTAATATTTTGACTTGTTTCCCTCATAGACACTTGGTTATATATCCAAGTGAATATTTTTTTAATCACTCAAGGAAAAAATATATCTCATCACAACCTATTAGGCTTTATTTGTGAAAATGTAATGAAAAGTTTAAGGATGGAGGAAGAGACTTACAATAACATGATTTTCATGAAAATTAATCTGACCTATTGCTAAACTCAAATTCCACGTCTCAGTTTTGAAACAAACTTTCTGTGGCATTATAGCTAATCTGTGATGACTGTTACATAAATAGCTTTATCTCACACTACACCAAATACAAGATGCTCTCATTTCCAAATCCCTGAAAAACTATTTGTGATGACATTGAATAAACAAGAATCCTTTAAAAAGAATAAGCCATTGCTACAATGAAGTCAATTTCAGCATTCCTTTAGCTCTTGCATATTGGGTCATATAACAGTTTTAGTCCTAGTACCTTTCTATTTTGGGAGCTCACCTACAATCTGGTGACATTATGGAAAAAGTATGAAATTAGAACTGTAGTCTGAATAAAAAAGGCAAACATCCAGAGTTAAAAGATTACATTAGTACTTAGCTACTTTTCATTTTATAAAGGTGCCTTTCAAGCACTAATTAATCTGCTTAAAACTCTGCGAGCATGGAGAAAATCAGAGTTTTGAGGAGAGAAAAGTGAAAAGTTTCTAGCAGAGGAGTATTTTTCCCTAGCTCATATCCAGGCAGAATCTCCTAAACAGATGTCAATTAAATTCCTCCTATCTGAACAGTCAGGCTGTTCAATAGATTAAGAAATTCAGTTTTGCCTGCAACCCTTCAAGATAACCTAAAGCACTGTCCCACAGTCAGACAAAATCTCAGAATTGAGAAGTCAAGGAAGCACAGAACTATCCTTGATATTTGGACATCTTAAGGATCAGTGATGGGCTGATACAAACCTAATACACTGATTATTACTAGAATTGGACATATTGCTAAGAAAATAACCTGTTGACTCACCATGTCTAATTCCTTGCAGGTCAATAATTCATTTCTGACTATGACAGTTTCAATCAAACTTTTGGGTTTAAGGAATGCATGTGGGCATCACTGACTGCCCCTGGCAGGCCTGAGGCATAAACAAGAGAGAAGACCAAATAGGATGAAGTGGTTGTGGTAGAAGATCACCAACAAATTCTTAAGGTGTCAGCCATAAGTTCTACCAATTGCCCTAGGGGCAGGGAGATAAATATGTTAGCTATTAAAGGAATGGAATGAGTAAAAGCAAATTCAAGGAACAGGTCATGCTGGAAATTGCAGGAAGATCACCACAGATAGTAGGTTAATTTATGGGGGAACCATGTCTGAAATTCGGACATTGCCTGTAGATAGAAATTATGACATATACAAAACACAACCTCAAAATATGTCAAATCCAGGTATGACACAGTGGCCAGTAACATCAACACAACTGCACACACACACACAGCACTTAACATATATATTCATGCATGCTAACCTCACATCCCTGCTCTATATTTTTCCATTGCATTATTGCTTTCTAACATACTTCACAATTTACTTGTTATGTATTCTCGCTCTTTCCCTACAGAATGGAAATTCTTCCTATAGAATGGAAGTTCTACTATGGGGGAAAGTTTGGCCTGTTTTGTTTATTGATATATGCCTAGCATACATAACAGTGTCTGGAACATAATGCGTTTTTAATAAATATTTGCTGACTGAATGAATTAGGTGAATGAGGCTTAAGAAACAAGTATGGGATGTTCCGGAGTGGATGAATGAAGGGCACAAAGCCCACTGAGCTCTCTGTAGTGGATTGCTTATTGACTACTGCTTCTATAGCCATTAGAATCTATCCTTAAATTCAAGTTCTCTATCGCTGCTGCTTTTTAGACAAATAGGATGGAGACCAGTGTAGCTGAAATGAAATGAGGAAGGGGAGGAACAACAGAAGAGGGGTTCGAAGAGAATGCAGAAGGGTAAAGGGGTGCTATTTCTGTAGGGTCCTGTTGTCTGCTGTAAGGATTTTGGTTTTGACTCAAAGTGAGTTGGGATGCCACTAGAAGGGCTTGTTGAGGGAGTGACTTGATCTGACATATATTTTTAACAGAACCTCTTGAGATGTGTGGAAAATTAACTGTACGGGTGCAAAGGCCAAAGCAGGGAGATCAGTTAAGAGACTACTACAATAATTCACAAGATAGATGATGATGGCTTGGACTTGGGTGGCAGCAGTGGAAGTTTTAAGAACTGGTCACACTGAGGGTATAATCTGAAGGTACAGCCAATGGGATTTCTTGATGGATTGGATAGGGCATAAGAGAGGACAAAGAGTCAAGGAAGATGCCAATGTGTTTGGCCTGAGCAAATGGAATCAGTATCATTTACTGAGGAGGAAAAGACTGGGTAGGTTGGGAGACTGGAGATGTTAAAAAAGATGTTAAAGATTTCAGTATATTTTCAAATAATACGTGTCTCCCTTAGATGGGGTGGGTTTGTGGTAGTGGTGGATACTAGTCATTTCTTTGTTGGTTGTTAGGAAACAAAACTGTAGGTAGGAATTTTGGGGGTTTGTTTTTTGTTTTTACTTCTGAGATAGAATATAATGCAGTACAAAGAATGTTCAGAATATTTATCAAGAAGGAATAGATTTTAATACAGTAGATTATTTGAGCACACTAAGATAAGTTCATTTAGTGTTTTAATGTGATAATCCACCAAGAGAAATTAAGTATTTTTGGTGCCTATGTGTCTTCTTAAATTGGCCAATATCAGTAAACTGTAAAGACTAAATATACATATGTTCACAAGATGGAAACCACCAAAAAAAACAAGATCAGTGTGATGACAACCCACTACACCATTAAATGAAAACGTTTGCACATATATCTCAGAAGTTACTCTGCTTTCTGAATATTAAATCCCAAGGAGTATACTACTGATTTCACGCTTGTGAAAAATCTCAGTATGGCTTATATTAGGGCATTTGTTAAGCAAAAAAAAATTGAAGACACACCCATATCATTTGATTCAGAATTCCAGTCCTACTAATTTTTCCTGAGGTGATATAAAGAACGTGCACAAATATTTACATCCCAGAGTGTTTCTTTTGGCTTTTGTTACAGTAACAAAAATTGAAGACCATTTAAATATCCAAACATATGGTGTGTAAATCAATTACAGCACACCCATACAATGGAATACGATGCAGCGAATTCAAAGAATGTTGTAGAGGTGTATTCATTAGTATAAAAAAAAAACCTGCCTGATATACTGAGTGAAAAAAAACAACTCATATATGACTTTACTTCTCTGCTTGGAGGGTGGTGGGTTAATCTATGTATGAACAGAAAAACTCTGTGTAAGCGTATACCACAAAATGGTAACTGGTTATACTGGTGAGATTTTGGGTACTTTTTATGGTTATCTCTATTTTCTAAAATAAACCTGCAATACTTTTTCTTTTTTTTTATTGAGGTATCATTGATATACAATCTTATGAAGGTTTCACGTGAGCAACATTGTGGTTTCAACATTCATCCATATAATCAAATCCCCTATACACACCCCATTGCAGTCCCTGTCCATCAGTGTAGTAAGATGCTATAGAGTCATTATTTGTCTTCTCTGTAAATATGCAATATTTTTATAATAAAAATGTTTAGCTGCATGGATCAACAAAGATTACAACAGACTGAAGTATTTCATGATTTAGAAAGATACACAAGTCTTGTTTTCCCTGGAGACACACCCTTGTTCATGCATCATAGGATAAACCTTTAGTGGCATATTATTACTGACACTCCCTGGCTACAATTTCTCACTGAGATTAGTATAAGTAATGAGTTGCCAAATTAATTATTTAAAACACTCACAAAAAGCCTTTCAAATGTGAGAAATGTGGCTAAATAGCCACATGTCCATGACATTACTTTTAGGGTTTCACCAATTACAGTAATAATTAAAAATAATAATAATTAGTACAGAGTCTCACAGAACCTCATGTGCTTTTTAGTTAGGTATACAACAAGGGACTAGGGAAAATTCTCAACAGAACCAGAGCAGCTAGCCAGTATCCTTCATTTTTCCTTTAAAGATCTACTTTTTTCTCCATATGGCAAGGCAAATAATGTATATATAGCCAACTCTAGATATGCAGGGTTGGTCATAAGGGACAGAAGCAACACGGATAATTGAAATCCACTGGTAATTCAGAGACCTAATTTTACCTAATAGTTGCAACCGCCTCCTGGACAGAACCCTTCAGCAGAGTGGCTAATGAGAAGCATAACTGAGTGGTTTGAGTTCATCTGCTTTCAGTTATCCTTTGCAGGTGCTAATGAACAGTGAAACGGTCAAAAGGCTGTCACCAGAGGAAGCAGTAGGAGAAAAAGCAAGACATGGATAACCCAGAAACTGGATAATCAGCCTCACATGGTTGAGTTGACTGCAGTGGGAATCAGCTATTAAATATCTGCTTAACTAAATTCCATGAGGGTATCTGTTATGAAACCATATCTTCATATGAAGGTTTTCATGTATGACTTAGTCTATCTTGGTTAACGTAAGTTATGACATACTCTCAGAAATTCTCTAAACTGTGATGATTTTCATTGGCGGCAATGATAGGATATTTATTGTCAGAGCACAGCTAATCAACGGCAGGCTTCTCTGTGGCCAGCAGGCTGCTTATGAGTCAGAACTCTGGCAGACAGCTCTACTTTTAGACCAATGAGAATGTTATTGACTCACTCCCATGCCTTTCTAGGGGAGAATCTAAGCATTGCTGATTGGTGTCCAAATCATTTTTTTTATCATTACTCCACATTCATGTTTTAGTAAACAGCATTTTGAAGGTATTGTTATGGTGAACATTTTGTGGTTTATGTTAAGCTTTTGGTTTTCAAGAACGGTTGGAAATAAATGTTTTTAGAGTGCAATTATTTTCAAGTATTAACAATAAACTCTGATATTTGTAACTAAAACTGTATCTATGTTTGATTCGTAATTAAGCTCTCAAATGGTTATGAAAGTAATTTCCTTTTATAAAGCCATACTTTAGGACAAATTACTTGATACATTCACTAACATTCAGAGCTTCAACTATATCTGCATATGATTATTAATGTAGCTCCCTTTAGTAGTGGTGAAAGTGATTTCCATTTATGGCAGTAGTTTAAAACAAAGTACGCTGTAAACTATCTGATATTTGTAAATAAAACTGTAACTGTACATGAATATTAATTATGTTTTCTATAGCAATTGTGAAAGTAATCTCTATTTATGGCAGTTGTTTTGAGTAAATAAGATTTTTAATCATTTTAATAACTTATTTCTTGATCTTATCCTGTGATAGTATGCCCCTTCGCCTACATTGTGATTAAAAGGGTAAATGGGCTAGTTTTATATAATGTGAGTTAAGCCACTTTGTTCTAGAGCACTCCCTAACTTTTGCTTAAAACTAAAGAAATAATCTTCAATTCAATTACAGGTAGCATTCACCAAATTCTGCCTAACTGAAAAATGCAAGCCTCTAGATTTCTGCTTTAGTGATAATTTGGGTAACCTCTAGCCCTATTCAATTCACTTTTGTGAGATACAATGGCATGGGTAGATGAATTGTAAAATTTATTCATATTGAGCACTTGCTAATGTGCCTGATCTGATAGTAAGTGTTTCATATGTATTGACTAACTCGCACTTGCAAAAACCTTTGGGGAGATGGTACTATTATATATACGTGAGAGACTAAGTAATTAGTCAAAATCCACCTAGGGTTCCTAAGTGATAGGGCTCAGATTTAAACCCAAGTAGTTGACCTCTAGAGTCAAGCTTTGTAATTCTCCATGCTGTGTAGTTTCACTTAGGTTTCTGTTGCCTGATGTAGGTAAGCTGAATATGATTACCTTTCAGATACTCCAGGGCCATCTTCCAAGTTTTATCTCCATTGATTTGGCAAGTGTCTGTTGTATTCAAATAGGCCCACAGAAATTCTATTTAGTGTGCAGGTTTTGAATGACTCCCTGTGTGTTTATCAAGTTGATTTTCCCTCAGTTAATTACTCCTGTCTTTTATTTTTTACTTTCCCTATTTGATGCCTTCAGTTCCCCCATGAACATGGATTTCTATTAAACAAACAAACAAATAATAAGGAATTAATGATCATACATTGCATTGCAAGGCACTTTCACATGCTTGCTCTCATTTTGTTTACACAGGTTTGTTATTTTTTAATTATAAAAGCTACTTGAGTGTAGCAGGAATCCTAGAGTGAGAGGCTAAATTGTGGAAGTACCCAATGTGGATTCAAACATGTCCAGGCATCTCTAGATGCCCAGGAGGGCAGACCCACCAGGAGTTTATTCACATGAGGGCTTAAGAACTCTGACATGAGTAAGTTGACATTGGTATCTGCCTCAAGCACTAAGAACCTTCCCTAGTTTGGGGATAATAAGAGCCCTCCTTTGAACAATAATTCAGTTTAACATATGGAAAGGAACCAACTTTGAGGGGAGTTATTATTGAGGTAAACTGGTTTGATCAGAGCAAAATGGTCTGTGTTAGAGAGGAAGGGATGGAAGAGTGGAACCCATGTGGCTCTGGGCTGTGCCAGATGCTCAGGGTCAGGGAGATGGCGCTGGCTCTGATAGATTAATAGGTCAAATAAAAGAGCTATAGCACTGGAGGCATCCTAAGAACTTGAAAGTACAAGGCAGTGCTATTTATGGCTCAGTAATACACTGTTGTACAAGTAAGGGCAGAAATGGCTCTTGGAATGGAAAAGGAACTAAGGCTACAGCATCGTGGCTGACATCCAGGGGTATGACAAAAGCAGTGTTTGCTGCTAAGAAACAGGTCTGGAGCAGCGATGGAAAGATGACAAATGCTATAAGGAGGAGAAAAACCCTCACTAGCCATTTCTGGTGGCTATGTGAGCCATGTGAGCCACTCCTTGGTTCTGCTCCAGCCCCCTGAGTTGGAAGGGGGAATGGATTCCAGAGACACAACTATTGGAGGCTAAGAGATTGATTGGATTTTCCTATTATTGCACCCTCTCCTCCCAGCTTAATTAGTAGATCTAAAGAAACTAAGGTTACATATATATTATAGATATTTACAATTATTTTCCTATCACTATCCACACCAATCAATCTAGACAAATCCTCATTTAGTTGATCACATCCCAATTTCATCTGAACACAATTCTTGAATAGTCATCTTCTCCATTATTGATTATCTTCTCTTTTTCCCATAGTTTGTTTTGTTATTTCCTTCTTTCTTTTATACAACCATTGAGTGCCTATACATGTAAAGTACTCTACTAGGCCATGTGGGAATACAAAGGTAGGTAAGACATGGCTGCTTTAAGCCTAGTGAAGGACCCAGACACACTCACAAATTACAAAACAGAATCTGAAAGATGGAGAAATTCAGGAAGAGTACTGAGTAATGGCTGAACCAGAAATCTCTTGTGTTCTAACTCCCAAGCTGGTGGAGAGATGATTTTTGTACTCTAGTCTAGTGGCAGAGTCAGTCTGCCTGGATCAGAGAGCAGGACAGACAAATGGTTATTTCCTTTTTCAAATCTCTTGAATACTTATAAAGTTCAGATTTTTTACTATCTCAGGTAATCTTTATGCTGAAGATCATAGATCCGAGGAGCGTCCTATAAGCTATGCTGTGCATGGGAGAAGATTAGATCTGGCCTATGGCCTGCAGAGCATGGAGGCATGGGAGCAAAGCTGGTGTGGAGAATCAAATAATTCATATGAAAACCTAGTCAGAGGAGCAAAGAAGAGAGGTAAAAAGCAGCATTTAAGCAATGTGACTGCAGTCAGGAGTCTCACAAGATGGAGAAAGCATTCTGAGAAGCCATGTAGACAAATCTTCCCTCAATTGATCACAATTGATCATAATGAATAAGGAAAGGGCTCCTGGAAACGTTATCTTTATGAACACAGAGGCAGCACCTATGGCCTTGGACTTGGTCCTAAGCTAGGGACAAAAAGATTGGAGCTAGGGAAACACAAATGATAGCAGGGCATCGGCTTTGAGGGACACCAAGTACTCTGTTGGTAGCCACTTGTCAGGGACCCAAATGAAAGCTGACTTGATACTAGCAGATATTCATCACCAGTCAAGCGAGCATATAACTATGCCAAGGACTCATGTCACCTCTTAGCTGTGAGACAAAACTTTCCTTTAAGATCTGCCTGTGGCCCTCATTGCTGCTTGTCCAGCAAAGTTGGCTCTGAGCTTTACTGGGTCCCATCCAAACTGCTCTTTGTGGATATTTCTCCTTGGCAATAGCCCAAGACGCTGGTAAGCACCCGAAGAAAGAGGAGGGGTACTATATAGAAGATGGTGATAAAGTAGGGAAAGTCCCATTACTGGTTCTTCAGTGCGACGGGATGGTAGTAGATAATCCACTTTTGTGATATACAGATACAGCTATAGCTACAGATGTAGATGTCGATATATAGATATATACACCAAACTGTTAACACTGAAAGAGATAGAGAGATTTTATTTTTACCGTTTTCTACATTTCTCTATTGTTTGAATTCTTGTATAGTAAGCATACATTACTCATGTAATAAAAAGACCTCTCTCAAAGAGGACAGAAAAAATCTGCTAGATTGTGCAAATGCTGCATTTTATCTGACTTGTTGGTAAGGAAAATAAATTAGGCATTCCTTCAGAAGCACTTAAAGTCTATAGCAATTATTTATTAATGTCAGTGCTATGGAACGCCCAGTCACTTGGGGTCAGGACACCTTTAAATAAACCAAGGTTCCATGCGAAACAATTTATCTACTCCAAAAGATGCTTACCAAATACATATTAACACAACTCTCTCAGCTCCCCATCCTTACGACCTCTTAGTCTGTGGCTGTGTTTTTCTTCCATGTTTTTACAGTGGGTCTTTGAGGACTTTTGCTTCCACCCATGAAGGATATCTCTTGTGGGACTCACCTGCTTACCATAAACAACTAGAAAGATGCTCAAAATCTACGAAACAATTATTTTCAGACATTGGACAATAAGCTGGGCAGTATTTTGATCCCTGAGACAAGGGAAATAAATGAGGTGAGACCTATTCAACCACCTTGACTTTCTGGTTGGAGTCACTTTATAGACAGTAGCACAAGGAGAGGGAATCTCACTGAGTCAAGGAGATTATAATTCAGGGAGGTCATCGCAACTAGAATCTGTGAGGCAGAATACTGGAGAGGAGGGAGTGACACAGCAAAATGGTTCCAGAAATCTACAGGAGTCTCCTTGGGACGTTGGCTGAAACCAGGCCGTGTATACACAGGGTGAGACTCTATCAGGTTGGGCAGAAAACAACTGTGAGGGAAAGAACATTAGAAGGAAGCTGTAAGCCAAACAGTTTTAAGAGTTCACACAGGGTTGGGAATCATTTTGGTCCTAACTGGCCAGAACAGAGAGACATTTTTGAATACCCAGAGCACTTAGTAGAGACCTCAGAAGATCATATCTTAGTAGTAGGGCTAAAAGAATCTCCAATACAAACCTCAAAGGCATGAAAATAATCTTCATGTTACTTAGCTGCCTGCCAGAATAAAGCCCTATGCTCTTTCAAGAAATATCATAAAAACTAGTACTCGACGACATAAAATTCACAGTGTCTGGCATTCAGTAGAATAATTAGTAGACATGTGAAGAAGCGGAAAATGTGTCCCAAAGCAGAGGTAAAACACCCTGAAAAGAGAGATGATGCAACTGCAAGGAAGAGCATTAAAACAGCTGTAATATGTATATTCCATATACTTAAGGCAGTAAAGGAAAACATGGACATGATGAGAAGAGAAATGGCAGATGTAAAAAAAAAAACTAAATGGAACTTCTAGAGATGAAAAATAGAACATCTGAGGTGAAAATTTCATTGGATGGGATTAGTAGTAGTATATATTGCAGAAAAAAAGATAAACTTGAAAACATAGCAATAGAAACTATGCAAATCAAAGCATAGAGAGAGAAAAAAAGACTAAAAAAAATGAAAGGGGTCTCATGACTATATCAAGCAGTGACAATAGCTAGCAATTTAGCACACTTGTGATTGGAGTCCTGCAGGGTGAAGGAGGAGGAAAAAGAAGGTTTGAAGAAATAGTGACCATTTTCCAAAATTGATGAAAAGTATAAATTTATACATCTAAGAAGCTCAACAAACTCAAAGCAGGATATATAAAGGGGCCATTTGTTTTATTGTTCCTTGAATCCTGGCTTATGAACTGAATTGTATTCTGATTCTTTAGCTCTAATTTTCCTTGTTTCTGCCTCCTGATATAGTATCTTTTCTGAGTTTACAAAATTGCTTACCCTTTGGACCAATGGAATGATAATGTCTATGTTAAAAAAGGAAAACAGAAGTATATTATTACAATCTCCCTTTGTATATCTTGGAACTCTCTAGTTAGGTAGAAGGTCTCTCTAATCTCTACCCATCACTGTAAGTCCCTTGGACCCTTTCAATGACTTTGTGTTGTTAGGTTTCTTTTATAGTATGCCTGTTAAGATGACTATTCTAATTCTACTGGAATGTTCTAAATAATAAGGACTGTATCTTATAATTATTTCTATTTCCCAAATGTCTACTTAGTATCTTTCACATGTCAGTCAATAAATATAGGCTTGTTGATTGATTAGACCAATGATTTTCAAACCCTGGATGCATCAGAATCACGTGGAGCATTGATAAATCACACATCACTGGACCCTATCCCTAGAGGGGTGGAGCTTGATAATTTGCATTTCTAACAAGCTCCAAGTTAATACTGTTGGTCCTCAAACTACATATCAATGATTACTGGATTAGACTATATTTGTAAAATTAGCTGTTGAGAGATTACATGTATTTCAAATCTCTCTTTAAATTCTACCTCTTCCAATTCCTTCTTCCTCAGAATAGTAGCTCTTCTTTCTAACATGTATTTAACATCCTCTCTATACCTTTTTTATTTATTTATCATGGCCTTCCCTATTTATAAGTTATTTATATCTTATAAATATGTGTTTATCTTGAATACTAGATTGGCTGCAGAACTAGTTCTTCAAAAGCTGGACAGACTAGGTAACAAATTGATATTTTTCTGAATATGTATCAAAATGTATATATTTCTATAGAGAAAAAAAATAAATGGCTGATTTTATAGAAACAGCTAGGTGATGGAAAAGGAAATAGAACTAAAACATTTTAGTTCCTGCTGTTTTTCTTGCACCAGGTCAATGAAGTGTTAGGATTTGTGTCCCTGAATTAAGAAGAGTAACTGCAACAAGAGGTATCTACTCACTTTTTGTCCTAATTATGGTTACTGGCATATTTTAACTTCTGGGAAAGGTCAAATGTTCTCCCCAACAACTCCATCTTCTGGAAGGAAAAACTCTAACAAAGGTAAAGAACACGTAACTCGAGTTTGTGGTGGGAGAAACAAAGAAGTAAAGTTCAAGCTTCAGATGTGCTCACATGTGAAAGGTGTGGTAAAATGAGCCTTCTCCATGTTAGGAACCCCCTACTCCTTTTTATGTAAAGCCAAGTGAGCATAAGGTTAATGTCCAGGGCACAAGAGCTGCTCTAGGTTTTTCCAGGAAGATTTTCTCTTTGTCCATCCTCTCATTATCAGAGTGTAAGACCTGAGGTTGGAGGGAAGGGAGAGGTCAAGACCAGGGAGCGGTCCCTGGAAAAAGGGCTAAGAAGTCACTCTCCTTACTTCTGGTCTGGGCCCTCATTTAGGGTGAGGGTCAGATAGGTAGTTATGTTTATTCACATATGATCAAGCCCAGTTTAACCTGAGACTATATAAAGATTTGAGACATGACTTTAGCTAGAATGAAGTGTGCATTTGTCCATCTCCTGTGTGTTATATATACTCCACAGGAACCTTGTAGAGGGGCAGGCTGCATGATCAGAATCTGAAGATTTGAGGATTTGGGACCCCAGCCATCTCTCTTCCCATCACTGTTATGACTAACACATGTGACCTGATATGTATTCAGTTGTGCAGGGATGAAGCCTGTTTCATGCAAAGTGTCTGATTATAACATCTTAATACATTAAATAACAATGAAATAATACCATTATTTTAACTGAACAGTTGTTTGTAGAATTCATTTTTTTATCTTTTAAAAGAAAATTTGACTGCCTGCTATGTCTGTTATAACCCCTGAAATTTGCAATAGATACTAATATCAGCATAAAAAGCTGGATTGTTTTTACTGGTGTAAGTTCTTCATTATTTTATTCTCCTAGAGTGCATAGATAGCTCTTCTTAAAAGTTTCCTCTTCATTTCTATACTTTCTCTACCAGTCAACATGTTGGTATTATAAAGAGTTAATTTATCATTAGTGCCAGCCTATCAATAAAACCATTTTCACAGGCAAGTCTAAATGATTCTATATTATTGTAAAAGAGCACAGTTGGAATAAATTATAATTACATTTCTTTTATGCTGAAATGAAAGGTCATTTCCTCAGGTCTTTACTCACATTGAACTATTAAGCATGTATTCTAATAAGTCACATTCAACTTTTTTAATACACCATCTTTATTGGTTTCTTTCTGTCCTCCATTTCATTTACTGATCGGCATTCCTGTTTATGCCAGCATCCTCTAATAATGCCATGACTTGCTCAGCAAAATCCTACCACTTCTGGCAACTGACCAAGCTTATACAATGTGCTTTCACATAAAAGCTTCCTCTTTGCAGACTGCTATGTGAACTATTTTGGTAGGGATTTCATAATGCTGCTTTGTAGTTAAATGAATGAAAATTAAGGATCCAATTTCAAATTAGCTTGTACAAAGTCATTATCTATCATTCTGACCACAAAAGCAGCAGGCCCTATATCATTTGAATAATATGCTAGTGGGAAAGGTATGTCACTTATCCTAAGTTTTAATATCATATTCATATTTTAATGCAGTGTAATTATGCTTAATAAAATGTAGGGATATGTAAAAAGCACGAATCACTTATCAAGATTCATTTCTTAAACTATGATAGCATCTACAAGCTGCCATGTAATTTACTAAATAAAAATACTAATGTAATTGAACCTAAAGCATTTAAAATTAGTTCATCATCATGTATTTTGAGGGAAAAATATTTCTGAAAGTGTAAAAATGTTTAATGATGAATTTCTAGTTTCTAAATTGTGAAAATTAAAAAGTGCTTGTTTTATCATTCTTTCTAATAAAAATACTGAAAAGCAATTCATCTCTTATGCATGTAAATATAAAAGTGAATCATTTTCCTGCAATAGACAATTTCTGTGAAGTGAACAGAGATCCCTAACATGTGCTCCCTGATAACTTCCATGAAATAATATAGCACCTTCTTTTGTAGGGTGTTTGCTAAGCATAAATCAGAAACAGTTGAGTGACAATTACAGTGTTAGACAATTTCTCCAAATGTCGATTTTTAAAAGTCATGAGTATTATACAGTGAGTATTATGTAATGTTTATTTTTCCCTGCCCAAACAAACAGGTCGTGCATTAGCACAGGGTCATAAATTCAGAAATGCGTCTTTCTGCTGCTGGTGGGTGTGTGCCTGTGTGCATGCACCTGAGAGCACTTTTGACAACTGAAAGGAATTCACCCGTGATCAGTCACTCATGTCAGAAGTAAGAGGTGATTAAAGGAGTGGTGGTAAATCCCACCTCCCACACACACTCTTCTGACAACTGGAATTTGATCCCAGTAGAATAAAAAAGAAGCCAATATGTCAACCATACTGATAGTAAAATTAACGCTTGAAGGAGTAGCTCAAGCTTTCTTCCACCTGGCTCTGCCGATCATGCAGTTGCTCCATTTCTATTATCAAGCAGCATATCTACCTGCATTTTGTGTCTTGGAAATTAAGATTTCAAAAGTGGAACAGCTCTGGATGATGACCAGCAACAAGATGTGGCTATGAGAGTGAGTGGCTAAAGGTCAGTATTAAAGCATCCTAATTTCCTATGTGTTAATCTACTTTTATAATAAACATTATTGAGGTATGTGGTAGACAGAATCTAAACTGACCCCAATGAGTCCTTCACAATTTCTTCCCCTTATGTCTGAGTGGAACCTACGAATGTGTCACCTGTCACTTCTATGATTATGTCATATTTCATAGCAAAAGAGATTTTGCAGATGTAATGGACTAATCACAGGAACTCTTAAAAGGAATTGTACTCTTCCTAGACAGGGATTTGATGCAACAGAGATTCATCCATTGCTGGATTTACAGGTGGAAGGGTCCATGCAGTAAACTCTAGATTAGAATATTCCCTGGTTTACAGCAGGCAAGGAAACTGAGACTTCAGTTCTACAGTAACAAGGAACTGAATTATGCCCCAAGTATGTAAACTTGGAAGAGGGTCTTGAGATCCAGATGAGAACACAGTCCTGCTGACACCTTGATTTTAGCCTAAGGAGACCCTGTGCAGAGAACTCAGTCATGTGTTACCCAGATTTATGACCTACAGAACTGTGAACTAATAAATGAGTGTTGTTTTAAGTCACTTGATTTAGGGTGATTTGTTATGTAACAGTAGAAGACTAATATAAGACACACTTCACTTAAACTACACCTGTTTTAAATAGTCTGATGAGTTGTGACATCTACATACACCACCACAATTAAGATACAGAACATTAATATCACACCCCAAACTCCCTTTCTGTTCCCATATCCCCTGCACAGCATCAGGCAACCATTTGTATGATTTCTGACACTTTGTCTGATTTCTGTCATTCTGTGTGTTAAATCTTCACTCTCTCCTCTTTCTCCCTCTCTCTTTCTCTCATCATTTGAAAGCAATTACCATTTTTATGTTTTTCTAAAACTCCAATTAAAAAAAATACCATTCTGAGTACACAGAATCATCTCTTTAAGTACTTGTTAGTTTATTAATTCAAAAAATAGTTGCTGCATACAGGCTCAATGTTAGGGTCTGTTCCAGGCACTAGGGATATATTAAAAAAGAAGCTGTAGAAGTCTATTCCTTATGTAGCACATACTCCAAAGATTATAGGTAGTTGATTTTTTTTTTTGATGGTGTCATTGCCTCCCCAGCCATGAGTCCTCTGAACTTTTGAGCTTAACCCCAGGCATTCAGGTAAACCTAAGTAGACCAAGGCTGAAGTTCTCAGAATTAAATATCAGGTTTGTTTTGCTGCAAGGCTCCATGAATTTGTTTATGAAATGAATTAACTAAGTTTCTTCAATCTTTGTCCAGCATTCAGTGCTTCTGGGTCTGTGGTCCACTATATCCTTCTAGGAACATGGTTCTCAAATCTGGCTGAACACTAGAATCACTTGGGTAAAAGTACCAATGCCTGTTCCCACTCCTTTTCACTTGGGCCTGGGCATTGGTACTTGTTGAAAGCGCTAATGTGTTTAATAATTCTAATTTACAGGCAAAGGTGTGAAAACACTTCTTCAGCTCTTTCATGGAGTAGTGTCCTGCTCTTTGAACCTGTGTCTATTTGCTTTTAAGGTGGAGGGAGCCTGGGTCCTTGAATCACTTAATGGGAGCCCCCTACTGAATACTGCATTAGACTGTTGTAGAGACTGCTCCTTGCTTACTCAATATCTATTCTCTCCCTTGTCCTTACAAACAGAATTTCTATAGACTTGAGGATGTCAATGTGTCTAGATATAAAATAATATGTCCTGGTCTCCTATAAGATAAAATTGCTATCAGCCAACATGTGAACAGAAGTAGTCAAGACTTCTTGGAGCTCTCTTTTAAAGAGTTTGCTGTGTCCCTCCCCACTTTGTCTTTTCTTACTATACAAAGGCAGATGTAAAAGCTGGAGCTTCAGTAACCATTATGTAAACATGAGGATGAGGGTCTCACATACCCTAGGGATGACCAGTGAAGAAAATAAGGGAGACTGGTACTCTGACATTGAAAGTTGTCATAAAGCCCTGGTGTAAAAATCTCCAGATTTTTAATTACATGAAACAAACACCTCATGTAAGCCAATGTTTTTTAGTTCTCTAGCATTATCATCACAATATAATTCCTAATTCAAATATTCCTAATGTCATACTTCCATGCTTTCTGGGATCTTATTTGTTATCACCTGCTGGCTCTTTCTGACACTATCTGTCCATCTATCTGCATTACCTTCTGTGGCTTGCTATCTGGATATCCGTTATTTCCTCATGAATCAGTCTTTTCTCCTGATGCTTGCTCATCTCCAGTTTGGTCTATCTTGTCTTCAACAGAAACCTGTCACATTTGATCAACATTAGAGTGAGTATATGACAATCACTTCAAGGCAGACTATAAAATGTTTCCCAAGTGACGTGAATGCAGCAACTTGATTCCCTCAGCATGTTTTCTATGTCCACTTTTCTAATCACCAAATTTAGATGGTCTTGCCAGCTCCATTTTCAGGTGAAAGCGAAAGAAATAGTAGTATAGATTATATGATAGACAACACCCTGTGAAATCCATCATTCAAAAAATAGAGGAGACTGGATAGTGTGACCTATGATTTATAGGTGGGAAGACACCATTTATCATCCCTAGGAAGATCTGTTATACCTATTGGCTTTGCTCATGCTGTGTAGTATATTGTTTTCCAGGTCAGGTAAATCTCACATCCCTGTTAAAGTTGTTGATTTCCTTTGTATATCTTTGAAAGTAGGAAAATAATATACGATACAAGGTAACTCATAGACCAGTAACTTTTGTTCTCAGGGTGGGAGGTCGAAAATGAAATGTGAATTTGTGTACAGCACAAGTTTGAAGAACATCACCTGATGAAAGCAACGATGAAGGGAGAAGATACACAAATGGTAGGAAAGCCACATCTGCAGGTGGTTCTGTGGCTTCCAATTGCCCATTATCACCTGAAGAAAACCAACTGAAGATGGGTAGCTTTGTGTATCCTTTATTTCACATGAGATTAAAAAATGGTAGCATCACCTGCTGAAAGTCAGATCAAGAAAAGTGAATATGTTTTTCTAAGGCAGACACCCTCCAGGACACTGAAGTCCCTGTGCCTGGAATGTCTTGCATTTTTGGAGTGACTTCTTAAGCTCCAATTCTTGAGGCTGAGCTGATCAAAATGAACTAGTCTTTGCAATGGGGTCCATACGTTTAAAATCCACTTAATAACTATATATTTTCACTGGATGGGTCTTTTCCTAGCCAGTAGTCTTTTATGCTAACATGACTTTTAGTTCCCCAAAAGTCTAAAATTAGAGTTAATTGAACTCTGTTAGAAAAATAAAATCGCCTTATTTTAGAGAGAAATTTATAATTATCTGTGTTTCTGAGAGAAGGTAAAATCATGGACAAAAGAAAAACACAAACTTACCCTCAACTATTTTAATTATTAGCATGACCTCCTTAATCATCAAGTTGATTATTCTTTAAAAATCCTGCTGATAAATAACTAAGCTATTATATTCTTTAATCTGCACACCATTTCTCAGTAATTTCTTTGATGTTTGGGGACAAATATGACATACTTACTGTGTTGCAATATTTTGAATCCCTTACAGCTCTTCTGGACAATTTTGAACAATAAGGAGGAGGTTGTAGGGAGTAAAGAGAAAAAGGGGAGCAATATGTTATTCTATTCTGGATTTCAACACCAAGGCCAGACCCATATTCATCACTACTGGGAAAATACCTAGGTTATTCACTTGTTAACGGTTAAAAGAAAGCATGGTCCAGGTATAGCTTGAGGACCAGAGCTAGGGGGTCATCCAAGTGGTTAGAGTTGAGGAAGGTTGAGGTCTCGTTGAAATGAGGTGAAGGGAAGTCACACATTCTTGGGGGTGAAGGTTAAGGAACAGGTTTAAAACCTCAGTTTCTTTTGCATGCAGCTAAAGATGGAGCTGAAAGTAAAGCTGGAGGCTTTTCAGTCAGTTTTAAGGTTGATGCCATCCATACCTATAGTAAAGATTTTAAGATTTAAAGCCCAATACCTTTAGATTTAGACAAAGGTTCCTTAGATTTTGGGAAATTTCATCTAGCGGTATCATAACCTTCATGACTTCCACCACTAAGTTTGTTCATCCCTTTTCGGGGTCATTGGGAAAAGAAAGAGAAAGGTGAATGGGTGGGTCCAGGGTCAGGGTGGGTAACCAAACTCTGGCACTGACTCCTACAAGAAGTGGCTATGGATGCCAATGCCAGTGCCCAAAGGACTGGAGATGACTCAGACTTACTCTGTTTGGTGTGGCTGAGTAATGACCTCTCCATTTCTAGGAACTTACCCTACGGAAAGAATCAAACATGTGCCCCAAAGGATGACTTTAAGTATGTTCTTCTCAATATTGTTTATGGTAGACAAAAAAGCTAAATGCCCAACAATAGGAGAACAGTTATGTAGGTATGTATGGTTCATCCGCCCATATAAGGGAATGTATATGCAAACATAAAAATAACATTTTAGAAGAATATTTATTAACAAAGGTAAAGCTAACTTTAAAAAGATCACATAAAGGTACAATATGTAAAAAGTAGCAATTTCTCCACACTCTCTCCCTATTATCCTGCCTTATTCTCTAATAGTACTTAACATCATGACATATTTTATATTTACTTGTCTATTTTTATTATATGTATCATTTCCCCTCAGTAGAATGTAAGCACCATGACGGCAGAGACTTTGTTTTGTTCATTATGGTATTCCTTGCTCCTAATACAATGCTCAGTATACAGTGGGAACTGAATAAATAGCTGTTTAATGAATGGCTGAATAATTATGGTGTGTGTTGGAGACCAGCACAAACTATAGGAGCACAGAAAAATGGCTCAAACACAGTCTGGATGATGATTAGGGCAGACTTCCTTGGGGAGATGATCCCTGAACCTATATTGAAGCATGGGCAGGAGAAAGATTTTTGGGGTATCCTATTATCTATAGACTGATTGCCCAAACCATAACATGACCTCCTTCCCAGCTTGAAATGCCACTGTGACCTGGATTCTTGTTGCTGTGACCTGTTCATTAGTTGGCCTTCCTCAGAGTTGTCTACCTGTGGATATTGCAGTGAATTGCTGGACTCTTCTAGAGGAACCAACCTCACAGTTGAGTCCTTTTCCCATTCTGGCATTTAGCATCTACTCTTTCTCCACTGGCTCCTGATACTGAAGTCTTGGCTTGGTCCTCCTCTATGTCTGTCTATTTTATGACTTTCCCTCTTTAGTTTACTTCATGCTCCAAAAATCTTATAACTAATACAATGTTATATAGGAAGCTCAGAATTATTAGATATTATATGTTGAAACAGTCCACTGTAACACATGGGTAAAACTAGATAGAACTATTTTCTAGTAAAGTTACTTTCCTTTCCCATATCAGACTGACAAAAAATGTCAACGATAGTAATGACAACAAAATAGCAACCTGTGTACCTGCAGAGCATTCTATTTGCATATGTTCTAGGCCTTTGTGTATATCATTTGAATTTCACCAAAACTTTCTGAAGCAGGCAAGGCAAGGATAATTATGACATTTTACTGATGAGAAAAACAGATAAGAGTATGGATTGTGACTTTTCCAATTTCACAAAACATCTTAAACCTTAGTCTTATGACTTTAAGGCTTGAGACACACTGGAAATTAGGTAAAAAAGAAAAATTCTCAAGTGGCAACTCGCTTCTAAAGAAAAAAAAACTATTCATATCGTTTTAATGCTTTATAAAGTGGACAGGAAGGAGGACGCAAGAAACTCGTGCCAAAATTTAGAAAGTGATTTTTAAAAAATCATTATTGCATGCTGTGATGGATTTCATTTAGTTTAAAATTATATAAAACAGGTGAGTTCATGTAGTTTCAAGTAAATTTGAATTGGAGAAAATGTTGTAATAAACTAAACTTATCCAATTAAAAGATTATTTTAAAATATGACAAAATATCCGAGTGCTACTAAAACAAGGAATATACGGTAAACACATTAAGAAATAAAAAAATTGCATTTCAAAGAGGATAAATAGCTATCATATTAGGCCACAAGAGCTATACTAATAGAATGGATTTCTTTATGAATTAAAATATAAACATTTAATCTTTAGTTTTAAACATTGTATCTCAAAAATTAAACTCTACTCAAAAATGAAACAATATATGGTTCCATCCTCATTAAAGAGCTAGATTTATAAATGTTGTATTACATTGAACTATTTTATTATTCAATATAAGTGTTACAAAACGAAACACTTGGAATGCAGGCTAAATGCATTTACATTCCAAGTAGTGCATTGCTGATATTAAAATTACAGGATTGAGTAAAAATTTTGTTATCAGTTTTAAAATTAGTCATAGTCCATTTAATTATTTAAAAGAATTATAATATCAAGGGTAATTAGATAGGTGGGAAAATCAATTATATAAGACCCATGTAAAGTTTTAAAGTAAAAAGAACAGTTGGTATATATCCAGTACAAATGTACCTGGTTCTTAGCCAAGACAAAAGCACCCAGGTAATTCTTGCCAGGATTTATGTAAAATAAAATCACGTGGTATTATAGTAATGTTGACATAAAAAAGACAGTTAATCTTTTGGAGCAAAAAACAAAAATATTTAAAAGCATGTAGCATTTTATGTGGGTGCAACTTATGAAGTACAATATGAGAATAATCAGACTGAAAAGCTGATGGAAGAGGTTCTTCAAATGAATAGCCTATATTCCCACACTCTACACCCAGCAAAACAAAAAGTCCTCTTTTTTTTTTGCTTTTAGCTTAATTTTTATGTCAAATTCTATTCTTATTTTTAATTGAAGTATCATTGATATACAATCTTATGTTGGTTTCAAATACACAACACAGTGGTTCAACAGTTACCCATATTATTAAATCCTCATCCCCTCTAGTGCAGTTACTATAGATCAACGTAGTAAGATGTTACAGAATCACTGACTGTATTTTCCATGCTGTACTACTGTTCCCATGACCAACTTATATTGTGAATTATTGTGCCCCTTTATCCCCTTCACCCTCCACCCCTCACCTGCCCCAACCCATCGCCCTTGGTAACCACTAGCCCCTTCTCAATGTCTATAAGTCTACTTCTATTTTGTTCCTACTGTTTTGCTTTTTTTTTATACTCCACAAATAAGTGAAATCATATGGTATTTGTCTTTCTCCACATGGCTTATTTCACTGAGCATAATACCCTCTAGATCCATTCGTGTTGTTGCAAATGGCAGCATTTCTTTTCTTTTTATGGCTGAATAATATTCCATTGTGTATATGTACCACCTCTTCTTTATCCATACATCTATCGATGGAAACTTAAGTTGCTTCCATATATTGGCTATTGCAAATATTGCAGCGGTAAACATAGGGGTGCATATGTCTTTTTGAATCAAGGATCTTGTTTTCTTTGGGTAAATTCCTAGGAGTGGAGTTACTGGATCAAATGATATTTCTACTTCTAGTTTTTTGAGGAATCTCTATATAGCTTTCCACAACAGTTACACCAATGTACATTCCCACCAACAGTGTAGGTAGGTTCCCATTTCTCTGCATCCTTGCCAACATTTGTTGTTTCTTGTCTTTTGGATATTGGCCATCCTAACTGGTGTGAGGTGATACCTCATTGTGGTTTTGATTTGCATTTCCCTGATGATTAGTGATATGGAGCAACTTTTCATTTGCCTGTTGGCCATTTGTAATTCTTCTTTGGAGAAGTGTCTGTTCAGGTCCTCCACCCATTTTTTAATTGGGTTATTTGTTTTTTGGGTGTTGAGGTATGTGAGTTCTTTATCTATTTTGGATGTTTATCATTTATCATATAAATCATTTATGAATACATTCTCCCATACTTAGGATGCCTTTTTGTTCTGCTGATGGTGTCCTTTGCTGTACAGAAGATTTTTAGTTTGATTACCGACTCAATTTCGTTGCTGGTGATTGGTCTGTTTAGTTTTTCTGTTTCTTGCTTGGTGAGTCTTGAAAGGTTGTATTTTTCTAAGAAGTTGTCCATCTCTTCTAGGTTATCCAGCTTGTTAGCATATAGATTCTCATAATATTCTCTTATAATTCTTTGTATTTCTGTGGGGTCCCTCGTGATTTTTCCTTTCTCATTTCTCATTCTGTTTATGTTTGTAGATTCTCTTTTTCTCTTAATAAGTCTGGCAAGGGGTTTATCTATTTTGTTTATTTTTTTCAAAGAACCAGCTCTTGGTTTTATTGATTTTTTCTATTGTTTTATTCTTCTCAATTTTATTTATTTTTCTCTGATCTCTATTATGTCCCTCCTTCTGGTTACTTTGGGCCTCATTTGTTCTTCTTTTTCCAATTGCAGTAATTGTGTCTTTAGACTATTCATTTGGAAATGTTCTTCCTTCTTTAAATAGGCCTGGATTGCAATATACTTCCCTCTTAGAACTGCCTTTGCTGCGTCCCACAGAAGTTGTGGCTTTGTGTTGTTGTTGTCATTAGTCTCCATATATTCTTTGATTTCTGTTTTGATTTGGTCATTAACCCTTTGATTAATTAGGAGAGTGTTGTTAAGTCTCCATGTATTTGTGAGCCTTTTTGATTTCTTTCTAAAATTTATTTCTAGTTTTATACCTTGGTGATCTGAGAAGTTGGTTGGTAGGATTTCAATATTTTTGAAATTACTGAGGTTCTTTTTGTGACCTAGTATGTGGTCTATTCTGGAAAATGTTCTATGTGCACTTGAGAAGAATGTGTATCCTGTTGCTTTTGGGTGTAGAGTTCTGTAGATGTCTGTTAGGTCCATCTGTTCTAGTGTGTTGTTCAGTGCCTCTGTGTCTTTACTTATTCTCTGTCTGGTTGATCTGTCCTTTGGAGTGAGTGGTGTGTTGAAGTCTCCTAAAATGAATGCATTGCTATCTATTTCCTCCTTTAATTCTGTTAGTATTTGTTTCACATATGCTGGCTCTCCTGTCTTGGGTGCATATATATTTAAAATGGTTATATCTTCTTGTTGGACTGACCCCTTTATCATTATGTAATGTCCTTTACCTCTTTCTACTTTCTTCGTTTTGAAGTCTATTTTGTCTGATACAAGTACTGCAACACCTGCTTTTTTCTCTTTGTTGTTTGCATGAAATATCTTTTTCCATCCCTTTACTTTTAGTCTGTGTATATTTTTGGGTTTGAGGTGAGTCTCTTGTAAGCACCATATAGATGGGTCTTGCTTTTTTATCCATTTTGTTACTCTGTGTCTTTTGATTGGTGCATTCAGTCCATTTACATTTAGGTGATTATCGATAGATATGTACTTATTGCCATTGCTGGCTTTAGATTCGTGGTTACCAAAGGTTCAAGGATTGCTTCTTTACTATCTAACAATCTAACTTAACTTTCTTGTTAAGTTATTGTAAACACCGTGTGATGTTTCTTTATTTCTCTCCCTTCT
The DNA here is from genome assembly GCA_032199065.1 of Smutsia gigantea. Taxonomy (NCBI): domain Eukaryota; kingdom Metazoa; phylum Chordata; class Mammalia; order Pholidota; family Manidae; genus Smutsia; species Smutsia gigantea. Next base: position 41,472 of record JAVSCE010021569.1, read on the forward strand.
TATTCTTCCTGCTCCATTCTTTATATACTAGGTGTTTTATTCTTTGCTTTTAGTTAGTATTTGGATGGTCTGCTTTCTTTGCTATGATTTTATTTTCTCTGGTGACATCTTTTTAGCTGTAGGGGTGCTTCCCTCTAGAGCAGTCCGTTTAAGATATCCTGTAGTGGTAGTTTATAAGAGGCAAACTCTCTCAACTTTCGTTTGTTTGGAAATTGTTTAATCCCTTTGTCATATTTAAATGATAATCGTGCTGGATACAATATTCTTGGTTTGAGGCCCTTCTGTTTCATTATGTTAAATATATCATGCCATTCTCTTCTGGCCTGTAAGGTTTCTGTTAAGAAGTCTGATGGTAGTCTGATGGGTTTTCCTTTGTAGGTCATCTTTTTTCTCTCTCTAGCTGCCTTTAATACTCTGTCCTTATCTTTGATCTTTGCCATTTTAGTTATTATGTGTCTTGGTGTTGTCTTCCTTGGGTCCCTTGTGTTGGGAGGTCTGTGGGCTTCCATGGACTGCGAGACTATTTCCTTCCCCAGCAAGGGAAAGTTTTCAGCTTTATTTCTTCAAAGACACCTTGTATCCCTTTTTCTCTCTCTTCTTCCTCTGGTACTCCTGTAATGCGAATATTGCTCCCTTTGGATTGGTCACACAGTTCTCTTAATATTCTTTCATTCCTAGAGATCCTTTTATCTCTCTCTGCCTCAGCTTCTCTGTATTCCTGTTCTCTGATGTCTATTCTATTAACAGTCTCTTGCATCTCACCCAGTCTGCTGTTAAGCCCGTCGATCCCTTGTCTGATTTCTGCATTGTCTTTCCTCACTTTCCTCACTTCCTCCCTCAGCTCTTGAACATTTCTCTGTAGATCCATCAGCATGGTTATGACTTTTATTCTGAATTCTTTTTCAGGAAGGTTGTGCGTTTCCATCCCTTCAGGCTCCCTCTCTGGGGTTGTCTGGTTGATCTTAGTCTGGACCATATTCCTCTGTCTTTTCATGGCTATAGAAGTGGTCGCTGGTAGTTGCCACATATGTCAGCTGGGCTCTTTAAGACTTTAAAAAGAAAGAAAAAAAAGAATGAAAAGAAAAGAAAAAAGAAAGAAGAAAAAACAAAAAACAAAACAACACAACCAAAAAAAAACCTCCCACCGGGAGTAGATTCTGTGGGGATGCTGTAGGTGGCGCTGTTGCTCCACTATTCCGCAGCCGTGGCCGCTCTGCTCCGCAGGGCCCTTTATAGCTCTGGCTGGGGTGGGAACGAATGGGAGGCTGTTGATATCTGTGGGAAGTCTAAGTACAGCCACCGTTTCCTAGTCGCCAGGTAAGGGGTCCAAAACTCCCCAGGACTCCCAGCCTGCTGGGCTGAGTGTGCAGGGGCACTCTGGCTCATCTGCTGGGCTCCTGTCTCTTTAAGACCGCTGAAAAAAGCGTGGGGTTTTCTTTTTTTTCTCCTTCCTGGGAGCTGGCTGCAAGCACCCTGGCATGTTCCCTGCTCAGATCCTACACCCTCTGTCTCTCCAATCTCCGCTACACCGTGCAATGTGTGTCAGCGCTCCCGGCGCAGATCACCGGGGCTGGTTATTTCGTGGGGTGTACTTCCACTCCCTCCCGGCTCTGAATCCTCTCCTCTCGCCGGTGTGCTGGGGTGGTTGAGTGCTCGGATCTCGCCGGGTTGTGGCTCCGTATCTTACCCGCCTCGCAGGGTGCTGTGTCCTCTCAGGTGTAGCTGCACGCTGTGCGCTGTCCTGTGTATTCTGGTCTCTCTTTTAGGAATAGTTGTATTTGCTGTATTTTCATAGATATATATAGTTTTGGGAGGAGATTTCTGCCACCCTGCTCACCCCACCATCTTCCCAGAAGTCACAGTCAAGACTTTTAGAAGTCATGTTAGGCATAAAGATGACAACCTCCAGAATGCCAAACACATAAATGCTCCCCTTACACTGATGGGCAATGAAGCATGGTTATTAGTAAAATCTAACATTCATAAGACCATTTTATCAATTCACCTTTATTCCCCCAAATCAAGCAAAGCAAACTCTCCTTATTTTGATCTGGATGATCTGATGGGAAACAGGAAACATGTTCAATGAAACTCCTTCAATTTGTCAATGAAATTCTTTACCAGCTTTAAAAAAGCAACTACTTTAATCATTTTAAAAATCAATATTTGGATCAATGCACCTGCATCCAAATCCATTGTGAAGATGACTGAAACAATTAGAACAACTGCACTTTGATTCATTTTAGTGGAAATATATCATCATGACTGAGGTTTAATCTTGTCCTATGTCCAGAAGTTCCTTGATATGCCTCAGAAATTCACCTATTGCCAAATTCATGAACATATTTTCATGTTTTTACAGTCCCTGCATTTCTTTTAAATCATATTTCCATTTCTTTGGCATACCCTCATAAACTGGCTTTCCAAAATGCGCGAAAATTTTATCCTATCTTGTTTATCCTTCTGCCCTCCCTTTCCAGTACACAAAGCATTCTCAAGAGTGGAAAACAACACATTCATTTAAGATACTAATGTTTGCAGATAGCTAGATACCCTCACAAATGAAGTGACTCACTCTACTATGTGCATTTTAAGGTTATTGGAGAATAGTCAAAACATCCTAAAATGTGAATTCAGCAAATGTCAGGTGTTTTCCTCTATATGCAACAATAACAAAGCAGTCCAGAAATAGGTTATGCCCAGAAGCCTTAATAATAATCCCTCAGAAGTTGCTGTTTGTAGTTTGAATTATATGCCCCCCAATAATTCATGTGTTGAAATCTTAGCCCCCAGCACCTCAGAATGTCACATTATTTGGAAATAGGGTCATTGCTGTTGGAAGTAGTTAAGATGAGGTCATTATGGCAAGTCCTCATCCAATATGACTGGTGTCCTTATAAAAAGGGGAAATTTGGACAGAGAGACAGACACACATAGAGGGAAGACAATGTGAAGAGACAGAGGGAGAAGACTGTCATCTACAAGCCAAGAAGGAGGCCTGGAAAAGATCGTTCACTCATATGCCCTCCGGAGAAACCAACCTTGCTGACACCTCAGTCTTAAATTTTGAGCTTCTAGAACTGTGACACAATGCATTTCTGTTGTTCAAGTGACTCTGTTTATGGGACTTTGTTACAGCAACCATACCAAATTAATACAGTTGTCTATTTGAAGTTTCTGACAAAAACAAATACTTAAAAAAGTCACTTAAATAGACTTTATGTTGATTAATCAAAGATCGTAAAAGAATGTACAGAAGTGAAACCTGATAAGACTTTTGGTGCATATTGTCGATTTCTTAGTTTATCTAAGAGAGATCCTGAAACTGACTAGGAAGTTCAAACAAAACCTCAATTTCTTAACTCATGATTTACATTTCAAAGATGAAGCTGAGGCACAGAGAAAATTAGAAACTGAGAAGTGGTGGAACTGAGATTCGAACCCAGATCTAACGGCAAATTCTGTTCGTTCCATTAATCTACTTTTCAGAAGGGAAGGGAAACAGAGAAAGGGAGAATGTATGCACCCTACAGTCCATAGAATGCTCCACATATGTATCTGAGATCGCACTACCCGTACATGTTCACCCGAGGTAGACATGAGTACTATGGGAATTGGATTCAGCCCAAAGATACAATTAATATCTGAACACTGATTTTTTTTAACTTATCATCTAAAACCATTCTTGCTACTTAGCACCACATTTCCATCAATGGCCCATACAGATTCTATCACTTACTCCATGTAGACCATAAAGCAATTACTAAAGTATTGATTGTATATCTTTTCCCCTTCAAGTGTGAATTAAAGGCACTTTCTGAGGTTGGTGTTGGAGAATTAACAGGGCAGCCTCAGACACTTGATTCGTCCACACCTGGAACTTAGCTCTGTGACCCAGAGATGAACCCATATTGACTAAATTCACAAACAACAATCCAGAATCCCCCAAAATTGATTGACAACAAAAATACAACTCTCACAGTGGCTGGAATGCTCATGTTGACATGACCAAAGTGTTCTCATCCTATATGAACCTTTACCAAAGAGGAGAAGAGCTTGAGCAACCAGCAAGGAGTACTAGTGGAATGAAATTAATGTGTGAGAACTAGGCCTGAAGGAGCAATGTGTCCATTTCTGGAAGTGGCATATACCTGCTTAAGGGATTAAAGTGCTCTGTGGCCCTGACACTCTCCCCTGGGTAGTTCTAGGGTGAGTACTGCCAAGACCCTTGCCATTCTCTTCCTGAATTCCTGTCTGCCTGACTGCCTTCTCATGAGCCTATTCTTTCTGTAGATATGTTACTGTATTTTGTTAGTCTTGCTTTAGCCTGGGAGCCATTCTCTTTCTTTAGCTTTTCTTTGCCTGTCTAAGACAAGGCCATTACGCCTTGATTTTATAGTTTTAACTCTTAGAGGATAAAACAATCTTCAAGGTATTAGAAGGTATCTTATTATTGCCTATACACCTTCCCCCTTTCTTCCATATACTTTGTTACAGTATGCAAACAAACACCTTACCTCCTTATTTTTTGGACACAAATTCTCTTTTGTAGTTTTTTTCTTTCTTTGTTTCTTTGAAAACTCCCTCAGTATTTTTAGAATATACTATGTCACTAATTAGGAATTTTATAATTCTTTAATGCTAGGAGTGTCACCATATTTTTTCTAATGAGCATTCTTATTTATGTGAGAGAAGAAGAGAGACTTTTATATGAGCCCTGATTTCAAGTTTAGAGTAATAAATGGTTAGTAAAAAGTAAAAATAAATACTAATTATGAGATGTTTAAATCTTTCCACCTTTTGCTCATATGTATATAAATAATACATTTTTTGAACTATATGTGTATTCGAATTCAATATTGCAAGGATTCTTTGCTTTGCCTTGTGAAGCAGATGGATTCCTGGAAAGGTCATCCCAAAATGTAGTGCAAAGAGCCCTAGACATGAAATCAGAAGTCTTGAGGTTTTCACTTACTTCCTGTGCTGGTCTGCAGTATAGCCTCTGGTAAACACTTGAACACTTAGTGCCCTGGCCCTTCCACCTATAAAATGAGTCTCATGCTAGAGCATAGGTGACAGCAGGGCAAAGGTCCTTAGGTTTGGCTGGGATCAGGAGTCTGCCTGAGGGAAGGGACAGAGGTGCTGGGATTACCAGGAAGTTCTTACAAAGGAGATAATTTTTAGCCTGTTTAACTCAAAAGGCACTTGTGAAGAGGGTCTCATGAAACTGGTAAGGAGTACTTTGAAAAGAATTAACTGAAATGTTTTAGAAAGAAAGAGAGAATGACTGTCCTCTGACACTGGACGTGCTGTATACCAACATGCTAAACCTACTGGAAACTCTAGCCTTACCTAGAACTTGATTTTTCCTTCGAGAATCTTTCCAGATTTTCTTTATATATTACTTCCTGTGAACTATCACTTCTATGTAGACAGCCCTCAAATCTATCTCAGCCATAACTTTTTACTTTGGCCTGCAGAATGGCATTCCCACCTGCCTGTGGATTAGCTCCACTTAGATGCTTATATACACCACACACTAAGCATCACTCAAGAAGTCATCTTCTGCAACAAACTTTCAACTACAATTTCGCCTCTTAATACCTCAAACACGTCACCACAGGGTGAGTTTAGACTTGTTTTAAAAATCCTGTGCCCAGTGACTTGTCACATTCTGCATGATCAAATACTACATCTCTTACTCTTACGTCCATCTCCTCCTTTCCTTTCCTCTTGCAACCATCTTATTTTGGTCCCTCCTTACCTATTTTCTGGATTATAGCAAGTTTTCTTTCTGTTCACCCTCATTCACTTGTCTCTATTCCTTCTTCCAGAGCCTGGGAGAGTAATCTGAAACACACATCTCTGTAAGATCATGGCACTCCTCCGGTTAATCCCTCCTCTGGGTTCCTGATGCCTACTAGATAGACGATAGTACAACACGGTTTTTCATGATTTGGCTCCAACCAGCCTCACCTTTCACCACTTTGCCACAAATATGGTTCAGCTGTACTAAACTGCTTGTAGTTTCTCTAATCTGCCATGCTCTCTTACTTATGTACGTTGTTCCCTCCTCTTGTAATACTTTTCCTGCCTTCTTACTTACCCATTTTCTCTGCCTCACTGACTCCTATCTGGCCTTCAAGACAGCTTAGGTATCACCTCCCCCAGGAAGCCTTCCTTAATATCCCCCTTTTGTGTTTGCATGGCTCTCTTGACATAATACTTTTATAACATGTTCTATTACAGTTGTTGATTAACTTCTCTATACCCTTCACTAGACTATAAGGTCCTGGAGGACAAGGATTTTGTCTCATTCATCTTGTACCATCAAAGTTAAGATAGTGCTTTGCACATATAAATATGTTTGTTAAATTAACGATTGGGTATAAACTTAATCTTTAAGATTGTGACCAGTATACCACTGGGGCAGAAATTGGAACAATGCAACCTAGGGACTGAGGTTAGGTTAGGGAAAAAAGTAATTTACTAGCACCAAAGTAGCAGGCAGGACAAGGCAGAAAGAAAGACAGTGTGATCATGATTGAGGCCCAGGTAATGGGATTAATTCACTAGGGAAGCAGAATGGAAATGAAGACCATAAACCAGAGTAAAAATCTAATCTGAGGCAGATTAAGATCGTGAGCTCCAAAACACAGAGACAGTGCAGGGAGGCTTTTGTTGGTGAATCAGTCAGGCCCTCTAGTTTAGGTGAGAAGTCTAAATAGACCAGCTCTGGAGTGGGAATGTCCAAAAGATGTATTACGCCTAGCTTCTGGGCCTCACATATAAGTGTTGGGTCAGACAGAAAATGTTAGTGATTCTGAGTTAGAACTAGAGATCTGGCAGATGGGAATGTATGCTGTGCTGCGTTAACCACATCTACAGTCAGCAGAGCTGTTTAAGTATCAGACCAAAGTGCTCCTGTTTGTGAAAGCTGAACATAATGCAAAATGTGGTTTTAAAAAAATTAAAATTGCCATATTAAATTGACCTTTCAAATGTTCTTTTTAATGATGATCTTCCTGGTTAATTAAGCCATTATGTACCCAAAAGGACTGACCTTATCATATACCTTACATTTTAGCTTTAATGTATAAATCAATGTACGATTGATTTAATTAAGGAAGCTGCAGCTAGTTCTTTCACAACATGACTCACTTTATATTTGTAAATATTTCAGCTGCCAAGAATTTTGCAGTGAGTAGTGTGACTTCTATGAATCTTAAACGATTTTTAAACAACTGTGGACTGATTCTATATTAAGTGTAGGTCAGAACATGTTGGAATCAGATTCTTAAGCCTGAAACTTTTTCCTTTGGCTTGCCATTACATTTCTTCTCTAGTCATGCTTTTTAGGCAATCACATTAGCCTAATTAACTTCCTCTTTCTTCCAGAAAGGGCTGTTTTTCTTCCTTTGGCAAAGACAACAGCTCTTCTACTCTTGGAAAATGTAGAACCAATAAAATATGTCAGTAAAGTTGCTTGAGTAATTTTTGAAAGACACATTTGATAGCTGGAAACCACTAATATAGTTGGTTGAATGCATGAAAATTTGACTCATCTGTTGTATTATTTTATTCACCATGTTTTACGCTCTCCTTAGGGTATAAATAAGCTCCTTGAAGGCAGGGGTTATGTTTGATTCATTCTGGGTGTCACAATTCTTGGCATATAGTTGACACTCAATAAATATGAACTAAATGAATATGGCTTTACATGACAATTTTCTGCTATAATGAAGACTGGCAATTCACTTATTTAACATTCTTCATATTCCACCTCTGCAATATTTATAACCTATTCTCCTTCCTCTCTTTAAGTATTAATGCCCAAATGGAAATTTATATGACCTAAGGCTAAATCCATCAAATTCGAATTAAATCTTAGTCATCCATTACAGTGAATGATTTTCTGAAAATCTTTATTTTAGACAATATGTTTTTACTGAGCACAAAAATATGTTATTAGTATATAATGTAACTTGAGGTATCAATTATTTTTAGACAAAATGTTATTTTCCTTTTTAGAACTTCATTATTGGCGAAATGGAGCTTGTATCTGGAAAATAAAAATGGGTCATCTGCTGAATTCATAGGCTTGAGAATGTAAGCAGCCTTAAGGAATTATCCAGGACATTTCTTGGACACTTACCATGATCTCTTCAAACAGTTCAGACCAATTTGTATTAATATTATTTTGAGAGATCCCCTTGCTGAACAAGTTCCTTTGGTAACACAGTCTAAAGTCTACCAGAAGTTCTTATTTATGTGTCATCTAAAATCTTTCTGGGAAAATGCCAACTTGTTTCCTCTTTTCTATCACAGAGAAGAAAGGAATTGGCCAGGAACCTATTTTTAAAACAGCACTTTATATCATTGATGGAAGCGTTGAAATTATCCTCAGCCTTCTTGGCTGGCTTTGGCTGATTGATCTTCACTTGTATTCCTAACCCTATGCCTTTGCTTTTTCTGTCCCTACTATCTGGAATACTCTCTTCCACCCTTCAAGTTTATTATTCACCATTTCTTCATTCAATGAAAAGTGGTTATTGGAATTTGTAGTCACTGCTTGAAATGAAAAAAAAAAAAAAAAGATAAGTCCCAGGTCTGCTCTTGATAAATTTGCAATCTAACATTACAAAATTAAATGATTATATAAAACAGAGCTTAGCAAACTAAAGCCCATGAACCAAATCAGCCTGCCTCCAGTTATTGTAATCAAGTTTAACTGGGACAAAGCCAAGCTCATTCACTTGCATATTGTCTATGGCTACTTTTGGCCTACAGCGGCAAAGGAGAGGAGTTGTGACTGAAATTGTATGGCTTGCAAAGTCAAAAATATTTCGTACCTGCTCATGGGAAAAGTTTGCTGGCCCTTGATCTAAGCAGTGCATGATAAGGGCTAACTCGCTGGTCAAGATTTAGTAGGTACAAGCAGGAAGTGGTAGAGGCAGGCACTACAACTGTACTTCTCAATCTGTGTGCGGAAGGGCCATGTTTTTTGCCAATCCAATCCATCATGGACCAACACCTTTTAAAACACAATGAAATAAATCACGAGGAAAATGAAACAAAGACATACAAAATACAGGCTCAATGTTTTTAGTGTTAAACCAATATAAAATTACTCTTGTCAAATTGCAATAAAACTTTCTAGTTGTTTACTATTCGTTTTGGTACTTTTCTCATCATGGACCCCTAACAGATGGTTCACATATGGGCACCAGTTCAAGAATCATACTTTGAGTACCACTTGTCTAGAAAATGTCTGAATGAACCAACCTCTCTTTTGTTTGACATACTATGTTAACACAAAATTTGTAAACAAACTAATGGTCAACAAGACTTGTAGGCCTCTGAAATTTTCTGTCTTTTAAAGGTAACTTTTTGTAATCCTGACCCGATCTGTTTTGTTGATATAATTTAGGTGTAAGAGCTCAATTTTCTTTGATTTTCAGGAGTCTGTCAGTACATTAATAATGGACTCATTCTAGCCAAGTTAACATGACAGTAGTATTTTTTAGTGAAAAATAATTGTTGCAAGCATGTCTTCACAAACAGCACATTTTTCTCCTTATCCATAAGCCTACATAAGAAGTTAAGTCATATGCTCTATATATTGATCATGGTGGTGGTCATACATCCATGTGTATTTGTCAAAACTCAGAATCTATACCCTTAAAACTGGTGATTTTTATAGTATGTAAGTAATCCTGGAAGAAAGCTGACTTTAAAAAGTGAAGATTGTAAGGTGCCTTCCACTGGAATTTCTTATTCTACGAGGAGGAAATGTGGGCACCAATGAGGTAAGAAATATGGCTGGAAGCACCTGCACTCTCTCCACGTGAAGGAGACAAAAATATCTAAGTCCAGGGCTGAAGCTTCCCTCTCCGCAGGAAGGTGCTATTTGGCCAAAGCCAGGTCTAGCTCTTGAGATTTGTTGCCACTTTTTTGCTCAAGCCTTACTTTCCTTAAAAACATAAACTAATTCAATTAGGATGCAGTCAAGTGTTGGAGGCCTCTGAATCATTCTGACTATCTAAGGTGACTTTGCATGTTTTTGTTCTGATCTATTTTGTAGATTTTCCTCATCCATGACCAAGTTCTTGTGGTGGAGAAGGAGGTTGCCAAAAGATACCAGACTGTACACTGTAGATAAGTGGTAAGAGTATTCAGAAGGCATAAGATGCTGCAGCTGCAAAGATTTCACCGAAGAGATGGGATTAATACGGCTGCCCATGGTTAGGATTTGTACAGATAAGTATTCCAGATGGCAAACTTGATGCATATTGCTTAAACCTTGTAGCTGGCCCAGAGGATCACCATTGGGATATGATGCTTGGGATAAGGTGAGAAAAACACCTTATAGTGTGTGAGACAAGATGAGATTTATCCTGTCAGCAACAAGAAGCCATTACAAGTTTATCATAATAGAAGCGTAATCCTTGTTAGAAATCTAGCTAAAATCCCATTTGTTCAAACTTGTACTAGTTCATGTTGTAAAAGACTTGATAGCATTTTACTTTCTTTGGTTTTCTGTGTGCTTTGGTTTTCTGACTAGACCATGAGTCTATGGACAGGGAATCTCTTGCTTTTGCTTGTCCCGAGTGGGCAGTTTTATGAATTAGTTGGGAAGCATTCCTTACTCCTTTCAGCCATTGAGGTGTTGTATGTTGGTCTTTTAATCAGCATCAGGTTTTTTATCTCTCTCTTGAATATATCCAGTCTGAATCTTGTGAGATTGTGATCTATGGTTGCAAAGTTACCAAACAGTTCCTAGATAATATACTCTAGTTAATACAAGCTATTGTTATGCCTTTTATTTTTTAATAGAAATGCAGTGCTGACTCATGTTTATCTTGAGTTTATACAATCTTAAGTCTTTGGCAGGGGATTTAGATATTTGTTGTGAAACATATCTTTGGAAACTTACCATAAAATGCTCTCTGAATGTGGAAACTATGTTATGAAAGGCTGGCCCCCTGTGGAATAAAGTAGATTCTCTGCAAGGTTTACAACACAATTTGTAGTTGCTTCCCAAGTTGTCTTGCGGAAAAGCCCTGTCATGTTTCATAATGGTTGCTCTTGGTTGCCAAGCTTGAGAAGTGATCAGAAAATCCTGTGGTAATGTAAATTTTGGTGCATCACTTTTATGTTTGGACAGGAGTGAATAATCTACTAAAGAGTTTCTCTCCTTTAATGAGAAAGGGGAATGGAGAAAAAAACTGTTATTGGAGTTTTCCATATCAAAAGTGCCCCAGTCTACCACTTCTCTCTCCCCAGTCCTGCATTGACTGAGTCTCCTCTGTATGCTCACAGCACCCTGGAATTATTCTTTCAAAGCACTTACGACATTATATTGACATTGTGGGCATATGTTTCTATTTGTTTCACACTGTGCAAGCTTTTTTGATGACGGGACTGACTTCTTAGTCAGCTCTGTATCACCAGCAGCTAGTGGAGTGTCTGTCTGACCCACGGTAGCTAGTGAATGAATATTTGTTGAACTGAACTAAGACTAATAATATTAACAATAATGATAGCTAACATTGAGAGTAATTACCTTAGACCTGGAATTGCCTTAAGGACTTTACAAGTCTTAACCCATTGAGCCCTACCTAAAATCCTATTCAAATTATACAAATCACAAAAATAACAATGAAGTTAAGTATCGGGTATGTTCAAGAGTGTAAAGATGGTGAGTGGTAGAAATCTGTGCTTTTGTTTTGTGTGTATGTGTGTGTACTTTACATCAGCATGTATATTATGTAGTGGGCTTTAACTGTACGCCCTAGTTATTGCTTCATGCCAAAACATGCAAATCTACTTCATTCTATTTATCTGTTACAAAGTATTCAGAGGTATGGTTGGCAATATATTCTTTATCCATTTCCCTGTTGATGGGCATTTAGGTTATTTCCTTATTTATTTATTTATTTATTTGCTACTACAGAGAATACTGTAAGACGTATTTGAGTATGGCTATTTCTCCAGAGTTGATGAGAAGGAATTGCTGGGTCACAGGGTGTGTGCATTTTTACTGTAAGAGACATGGCCAAATTGTCTTCCCAAATGTCTGTGGCAGTGACCCTAGCAATTTCTCCACACAAAAGACAACTTGAATAAATGGAGAGATATGCTGTGTTC